>CM074433.1:15875000-16395000 GCA_037101425.1 Elopichthys bambusa | reverse complement strand
AGCCACATGCAATGTGTTCAGCATTTGTGTTCAGAATAGAAACTAACATAAAAAGTTTCAGGACACAGCCTGCACACTCTCGGTTTCATATTTACACCCATAACATAATATACAAAATAATAAATTCAAAACAAAATAATATTATTACGTTTGCATAATACAGTAATTGTGAAGCATAAAAAGAGACATTGTAAATTTTACATGTGAGGTTTCTTAACTGTAGGAATCATTCAAGAGTGTAAAGATCTAATGATCACAGGTGTTGCTCTTAATTATTTTAATGGCATATTTACCGCATGCACATTTACCACATTTTACTTTCCATTTAAAGCTTTTTAAGTCTAGAAAAATGCAGCAGAGAAAAATAGCAATGTTTTATGAAGGCTCAACAATAAGGATTTCTTTCTGCTGAGTTTATATTTTATCTGCCCTGCAAATATTTTCACTGACCCCACCACAAAAATAATACACTTTATTTTTAGCAGTATATTTTGTGTGAAAGAATTATATATTTATGTTTGCAATACACATTGAAAAAGTTTTTCAATAAGTAGTTTTTCAGTTTTTATGAAAATGTATAATAAATATAATGTATTAAATATATACATATGTCCATATTTTTTGTTTATGTATGATATATATATAATACAGATATAAGATATTAAATATATACACATATATATATATACTGTTTTGTATATATAATGTATGCATATAATATTATAAATAGCAGAATTATTGGATTTAAATGACAGAATTATTAGAAATGTTGCCTTGGCAGTAGAAACTAAAATAAAATAAAAATATTTTAAACCTGAACAGCAAAAAAAAAAAAAAAAAAAAAAAAATGACAAAAGTTACATTACTAAAAATATAACTAAATTTAACATTAAAACTAAAAAATAAAATTAGACTGGTAAATTTATAATGTATTAAATATATAAATATGCATTTTTTTTTATTAAAATTATATATATATATATATATATATATATATATATATATATATATATATATATATACACACACATTGTTTTGAACCTTTTTTTTATCAATATTATAATTTATATATTTATAAATATATTGAAGTTTTTAAATTCTTTTCAGTAAACATGTTTTCATCAAATGAACCATAATAGTGTAAATAAATAAAGCTATTTTTACATTTTATACCTACATGTCTCTTAAATATTCTGGGCAATTACATTTAAGCAATACAGTACATTAGTCATGGAGGTCACTGCATGACAATAGTTAAGGTAATGATAATAGACAAGTAAATTTGCCCTATCACTCATAGAGACAGCAAGATCAAAAAAACAAAAAAAAATTAAATAATTGCAACCGTGAAGCCATATCCAACATAGTCGAGTGAAAACACTGCCACTGGAATACAAATCCAGACAGGCCATTGAGAGCACTCCATGCTTATAGAGCAAAGACAGCTATTCCTCTCGGGCGTGCAGATTTCTTTCTTGATGGATTTCAGGTTCCGACCATTGAGATTGAAATCTATTCCCTGTGTTGATGTTTGTCAACATGCAATCTGCCAGATTTGCCATGGAGTTGCCTGCCTCTCCAGAAGGGATGCCGGGTGAGACGGTGTCTGGACAAATGAGTGATCATTACCTCTTAACTCCGTCAAGTGCTGCGGTCGCAGATGGAACGTGAGATTGAAATCTGGAGAGAATACAGACGTTGCAATTGAGGGAATTGTGTCGATAATGGCAATTTCTCTGCAAATTGGTTTGTGGTATACTTCTGTGCATTCGCTCGATGTTTTGCAGATATAGATGACAAACATGCAACAGATCAATAATTGACCTCAACATTTTTCATAGAGTTCTTTAAAACCAGCTGATACAGTGGCAACTTTTCCGATTACAGCGTGTCCTGGAAATATAACAGACTATTAACACTGTTTCAGATTGTAAATAAAAAATATTAAAAAACATCTCATTGGTCACAGTCTGAAAATTTAGTTAATATAGCTTGAGTTGTGAGGTTTAATCAGATCTTTACTGTTGAGAAGTTGGGTTTTGTTGCCTCAAATTGAGCACAGTTTGCGTGCATTATGCAATTATTACAGCCACTAAGGGTATATGGTGATGGAAAAAATATATTTCAATGCTTTTGCATTTACTGTATGTGCAAAACTTTTGCATTTCCCTGAGAAACTTTGTGTTTGCTCACCTCATATTATTTCCATCACCAGTTTTGCATTTGAGCTCAAAAGTTTTGCACGAACAAATGCAGTGTTTCTCAAGGGAATGCAAAAGGTTTGTAAGGGAATGCACAATTCTCAGGAAACAAAAGTTTTGTGACCTAATGCAAAATTTGTCAGGGGAATGCAAAAGTTTTGCGAGGGAACACAAAGTTGTTAGGGGGAATGCAAAAGATTTGCGAGGAAATGCAAAATTCGTCACAGGACTGCAAAAGTTTTGCGAATGACTGCAACGTTGGTACAAAATAAAAAATTCTAGCCAGTGCATGCAACATTTGTAAGGAAAACACAAAAGTTTGTGAGGGAATGCAAAGTTTCTCAGGAAACAAAAAAGCCAATGTAAAACTTGTCGGGGGAAAGCAACATTTGTTAGGGAATGCAAAAGTTATGAGAGTGAACACAAAGGTTTTGCGAGAGGACGCAAAATTTGTTGGAGTAATACAAAAGTTCTGCTAAGGGAATGCTACATTTTTCGAGGGAATGCAAAAATTTAGCAAGTGACTGCAAAGTTGGTTGGGGGAACACAAAAGTTTTGTGAGCGAATGCAAAGTTTCTCAGGGAACGTCTGTGGTAATAAACCGAGCAAATGAACATTGGCCAGCGAGATTTGCATGCCGAGTCACACCTACCCATACATACGGGTATAAATATGATCGGCATTACTCACTTCATGTTACGCTGAGGAGCCGAGACAGGGATCCCGGCCATTCAGTGGTGGTTTAGGAATGTGGCAAGGGGGACGTAACATTTGGGGGTTACATTAGTAACCTAGACATTCCCATTCAGTCAGTCACGTTCGACAATACGTCAGACTGGCATCATGGGGTCCCTATGGAAAGCACCAAAGCCACTGAACTGTGTTACGAGTGTTGGAGACGCAGATGCTGGCAAGCCGTCCCATGCCCTTTTGGCAATTGCTGTCATGCCATCGTAACCTTCTCAGCACCACATGTAAGACTGAGACAAAATCCTCCATACCGAGGGGGATGGAAGGAACAGGGTTTACTTTGGGGGCGATCAACGCTGCTGTTGCTATCCCAGGGAAGAGTGCTTCGGAACTCAATTCCCATCGTTTTTCAGCCATGACCATAACCCTGGGGAAGCATGCCCAGTACCAAAGAAAGGGAACTCAACGAAGACCACACCCTGCCCAAAGGGAGGTAATGTGTGGAGGTTACACATATGGACTAAGCTGGGTGGCAGTGATACATATGGAAGATCTCTGCAGTAGGTCCTACCTAGCAAGGGAGGAGCTACTACCGGCGCAGAGACAGGGCAGAGCAGAGCCGCCCAGGGAAAGACACAGGTTTACCGTCAGGGAAACCATATTGTGGACAATATATATATATTGAAAAACCCAGTGGGGAATCACATCAGTGGGCCAACTTCTGTTTGAAGATAGCCTTTCTCTTCTGCTGGCCTTTAAAGCAGACACAGAGCTGATCTGAGCTTCTAAGCTCTGCGTGCAGTCCACGTAAACACACAGTGCGCGAACAGGACACATCATCCTCCAGGGACAGCGCTTGCAAATTCACCACTCAGCATCGCTCACTGCCCACGCACACCCGGAGAGACCAGAGAGTCAGGAAACATCTCAGGTTACGTATGTAACCATGGTTCATTGAGAACAGGGAACGAGACTCTGCGTTTACCACTTTGGGGAATGTCACACGTGACCCGATGTCTGAAAGCCAACTATCCAACAACTCCAATCTCCATTGGCCGGCGATAGCCTATGACGTAATATGGCGCGACCCGGAAGTATATAAGGAGCGCCTAGAGAATCTGTCAGTATCTTATCGTCTTGAGGGACGTTTCAGCAGGCAGCCCGAGGCATGGCAACGCAGAGTCTCGTTCCCTGTTGTCAGGGAACCATGGTTACATACGTAACCTGAGACGTTCCCTTTTGAAAGGGAACTCAACTCTGCGTTTACCGCTCTGGGGAACGATATACCCACGCCGCCATGCTCGAGGAGAGTGCATGCCAAAGATGGCTAGACAAACGTCCGGCAGTTTCGAAAGAACTGGCATAAGCAACTCACCCTCGGTCACGCAAGGCTGTCAGTGACAGCATTCCCTATGGCCAACAGCCCAAGCTGAGCCTAAAAGAGGCCTTCTGCAAAAAACCTTCCAAGGCTGCTTCTGGGACCAACATTTCCGCGGAAAAATGGTCCCTTAAAGGGAATGTGGCCAGGAAACCGAAAGTAACCCCGGCCAGTCACTAGAGGGGAACGAAGTCACGCCCAATGCTACCAGGGAGGCCGACCTGATCTGACGAAGGACAAACTTAGTCTTGGCCAACCCTGTCTGAATACAGAATCTCAAAAACGCATTCTTCAGTGAAGAGAGCAGGTAAGAGCGACTGCGAACGAGCAGTAATCAACTCAAACCCACGCGTAGAGATGGGCATCCTGGAGAGCAGAACTCAGCTGAGTGCTATAAACCCTCATATTGAGGGGAGTATAATCCGCTCATCCTAGGATCTACTCAGTGTCTGACTAAATGCACTGAGGAGGCTGTGCGCTAAGGAACCCTGATACAGGGGAGCACAAACCAGCCTGGGGCTGATCTCAACGGGAGACTTCATAAAAGTCTACAACCAATGATCAGCTTAGGGAGCTAAGCATAATTATGTCAACAACCCAAAGGGGAAGTACAAAGCTCACCTAACAGATAGACCATACTGTAGGCACATAATCATGGAGGCCGGGAAGGGGCCTACAGCATGACTAGAGTTCTGCATAAAGAACTACATAACACCAGAATACACAATCACAAAGTGGTATTCCAAAGGAGGCCTACAAGGCTGCACCCCTGAAATCTAGCTTGCTAGGAGCAAGAATGACCACATGACTTAGTAACTGTGAGTGCCCACATAACAGTCCATCCAACACAATCCAATGAGCAGTGCACTCGGTAAAATAACCTTTTTACTCTCTAAGCGAGAGGAGTGCAGTGTACGCCATCACACGCTAAGGAAGGCCCCGCGGGGCCTGTAACCTCAGCTGGACATGTGGCATCAGCTCATGGCAGTGTTATCAAGCTCCAGGCGAGACAAATAACCAAACCGCAAAGGAGGTTAATCAGTCACCCAGAGCCCTGGCCAACCAGCAGCATTTAACATGCCGGCATGTTCAAAGGAGGCCCAGAGGGCCTACCCATCACATACGGCGCCAGCTAGTAGCCACTAAAGTTCTAGGAGCAAAAACAGAACCAAGTTATAAATGAGGTAGCTACTTAGCTCAACTAGCTAAAGGAGAAACCATACTCCAAAAAGTAAATGCATAAAAAAAACGAACAACAGAGCAGTTTAACACAGAAACTTACCCTAAGAGGCAAGCCACTCAGAAACAGTACTCAGTAAAAGCACCCTTTACTCTCAAATCGAGTGGAGTACACAGCCACACTCCAGCATGATACACAGGAGGCCTATAAAGTCTACGACTTCTAAACATGTGGCGTCAGCCAGTGGCAATCATAACCCATCCAAAGATGAATCCGGTAGAAACTGTACCAAAATGCAAGATGAAAGGAGGCCCTGGTGGGGCCTATGACTCCATACGCACATGGCATCAGCCAGTGATAGCTTCATGACCAAATCTGCCAGTAGGCAAACACTCAGTAAAAGACACCATAACTCTTAGCAAGAGGAGTGTAACTCCGCCACAGTATTCCAAGACAGGCCTGACCTAAGGCCTACTCAAACAGAGGTGGGCGTGGCCGATGGCAGTGATGGTAACCACACAGAACTGTGCCAACATGTAACAGAAAGGAGGCCCTAGTGGGGCCTTCAACTTTGACACGTGGCGTCAGCTAGTGGACATCATGACAAAACCAACCAGCAGGCCATGTACTCAGAAACATCTTCATACTTAAAGCAAGAGGAGAACACACTCCGCCACAAAACTCTACGAGAGGCCTAACCTAGGGCCTACTCTTACAGAGGTGGGCGTGGCCGATGGTGGTTTAATCACATAAGACCAACATACACACTGTGCCAACATGTGATATGAAAAAGGAGGCCTGGTGGGGCCTGCTACTTTTTAAACACATATAGCATCAGCTAGTGGTCTTAAGGGAACCAAGCTCAAAGGGGACCAGGTCTAGACCCAGAATAAACCTATGGGTAACTAGCTTAGCACAACCTGAGCTAGGTATGCACATTCCAACAGGCAATGTACTTAAAGTATAAAGTACAACAAGAAATGGTAACATGGTCTAAGGAAGGCCTACAAGGCCTAACACCTCAGACAGACACGAGCATAAACATGTGGCAGTACTAGCATACGTGAGCAAAACTCATGATATCCTACCAACAGCGCCTATAATACAAGCTGTAGCTAGAAGGAGGCTAAATAACAAAAAGCCAACAACCTCTGTAGCTATAAGTAAAATGGCTGCTTATGGTAACGATCACAAAGGGAGTTAAACAGAGATAAAATAAAATACAAATCTCTACACTCAACCTGAGTGTGCAATCCAACAGGTGATGCACTCAGTGAAACACACTAACCCTAAACGGGGAGTACAAACACACACCACGTTCTTAAATAGAGGCTAGTTACAGCCTACTATCATAGAAACGGGTGCTAACCTGTGGCAGCACCAGAGTAATGCTCACATAAATATGTAGGGCTAAGGCCCAAAGCAACTGAATGCTTTGTGCATACATGCCATCCACACAGGATAAATGTTCTCACCAAACAGATCTGAAAAACTGTGCTGAACCCTAGAGAACGGAAGCTAAAAACTAGCACCGTAACTCAAGCTTGAATACAAATTCAAGGGGTCCAGGTGAACATGATATAGCATGATAAAGGTTCTAGAAAGTGGGGCCTAGCATACACTGCATGACTTATCTACACAAAGATAAGGGCCTACCACCTGAGATACAGCACCAAGAAGGCTAATGACAGCCTATAACCTTAGCTGTTAAACTCAGCTATAACACCTACATAATAATGAGGGGGAATGGGCATACGGCCTAGCGACTCCCTCAGGAGGAGGCCAGAACTAGGAACTATACAACCATACAAGGGATAGCAATTTTACATAACAGGTGATTTAAAACAAAACACCTAACCTAGCTCTAGCCTAGGCCGCTAAACATGGCCTACGGGCCACACAGGCCTGGGCTTCACTTTAAATCCTCTAAAATATGAGGAGAAAAGCAAAGCACTACAAGCCAAACAGTGCCAGGCGGCCGGTGAAGGCCGTCATACACATAAATAACTAAAGTGATAAGTGTTAACTCAAACCAAACTAACAGTATTAGCTGAGAAGCTACTCTAACATAGGAGGCTACAAAATAGTGGCCATAATGCGGCCTGCATGTGAAAACTAGCCAACCTAATGATTCAGTTATTTTGACTACATGCTCAGGAAAGCTATACATGAAAAACAAGGTCCACACTTTTTATAAACATAAAAATACAGACCCAGCTTACCTTCCTGCGGCTCATGGAATGAAGATTTCTCCTCCTTATTTCCTTGCATGAAGAAGGATGAAATCAAAAGTTCTTTTAAGCCTAAAAGCACTCTTCACTATCAAGCCAGAAGGCGGCCTTAGAAAAATATTATCAAAGCTGTCAGCCTGACTGTTAAAGAAGCACCTGAGCATGAAAAATGCTTTGATATAAAATATATATACATGCATATATATATATATATATATATAAATATATATATATATAGGAGGTGAAAGAAGAAGAGGAGAGGGTAGATATAAATCGCCCTTATATAGCTGGGGGATCGATTACAGACGCAATGGTGTCTACAATCGATCACCCATCTCACTCTCGCTTCTTCCTCCTCCCGTCTGTCTGGGCTCAGATACAAATCTGAACGGCTAGGGGGTTTTCCATGCCCTCCCGATCTCAAACACGGAGATCAGGAAGGAATGGAAAGTTTATGGGAGCTGAAGGGTTTATGGACAGAAAGGAACCGCTCGTCGAGCCATCTGCGTGCGGCCCCTTTCTTAATGCGCTCTCATGGCAGCTGCAACCCGCCGAAAAGCGCGTACCAAAAACACCAGCAGTTCTGCATACACAGCAGCCAGAGGAGCGCTCACTACTGGACGTGATGACGTCAAACACGGATGTCATCGTCATCCAACAAGTCATCCTCGTCAGCCCCGGGGAAGCCGAGAGAGAATACAACTTTCTCGAACTTCCCAACGAGCTCACCTGCGAGCCCTATGATTGCAGCCGCCATTTTGTCTCAGCACAAACGAGGCCAGAATCACCAGGCACAGATGCGGACACGTCTTCCCTTCAGAAGAGTGCCGAACAAAAACGGAGCATCCCGATAGGGAGACGCTCACAGTAAACAACAGACAAACACTCAAGCACTGTCTATGTGTGCTCCTCTCCAGACAGAAAACGCAAGAAATGTGTATATCATGTGTCAAAAACCTGGGAGGAGTCGACATAGTCACAATCAGACAGAACAGACCCGAAAGACGAAAAGATACTGACTGATTCTCTAGGCACTCCTTATATACTTCCGGGTCGCGCCATATTACGTCATAGGCTGTCGCCAGCCAATGGAGATTGGAGTTGTTGGATAGTTGGCTTTCAGACATCGGGTCACATGTGATGTTCTCCAAAAAGATTAACGCAGAGTCTCGTTCCCTTTCAAAAGGGAACCATGGCCATGGGCCAGAGTAAAGATTCTCCACCCGGCCCTCCTCCAGGGGAAGGAGCGGAGCATTCAGCAGCTCCTGAGAAAGAGCGGTCCCCTGCAACTCCGGGTCACCTGTCTCGAGGCCCCCCAACCAACCGTTTAGGTTTTAGTGGTGGCCTGAGGATGGGCTCCGTCACCTTCCTGCGGATGGCTTGACGTCACAGCTGAGCTGGGATGGAGCATTTCTCACAGGGGGACATGCTTGGTGATGAGCAGACTAACCACGGCGACTAACTGCTGTGCAAGTCTTCGACAGTGTCGCTGATGAGAGCATTGAGAAAGCAAGCTTTGTCGACATCTTGCATCTCTGCAAGGTTTAGCCAGTGTTCCTGGACCACCAAGGTGGACATTGACTGGCCAAGGCCCCGCCCTGACTTCCGTCACCCAAAGGGCGAGGTCAGTCAATATGTGCAGGTCCTGCATCAACCCCGACTCCAAACTACCCTCGTACCCTCGCTTTGGCCTGATGGTCATTGCATGCACGGCAGAGACAGTGGCACTGTGAGGCTTAACAGCCAGAGCTGCAATCTTCTCACAGGCGCTGAACGGGAGCCATGGACGATTCCTCCAGGTGGTGGCACTTTGCGGGCATAAATGCACCGCAACTGCACACTCTACCTGGGGAATCACCACAAACCCCCTGACTGCCCCACAGTCGAGGTTAGTGAGAGAGGAAGAACTCTAAATAGATGCTTTATGCTTAAAACAAGAAAAAACAATTTGCTAATAGGGTCAGAAAAACTAAATTTAATTCAATATATATTCTTTATCAACAGTGTTTGCACAATGTTGCTTTAAGTAAATGTATTCTTTTATTGGATATGTAAATATTGTACTGGAAAAGAATACATAAAATGCTTTAAGAATGTGTTGGGATTTGTGAAAAGGATGCACATTAGTGTTGTAACATTAGTGTTGCCGTTGGGCTCTAAAAACCTAGCTGACCCATAAACGTGACACCTTTTGTTCATTTCTGAGCCACATTCTTGCCTATTTCATTTTTCAAGCACTCATCATTTGATAAAAGTCATATTTCCCACCAAAGTGCAGTGCAGTGCACATTTTATGATGCTGTAAGCCAAAGTAAGTGCTAAAAATTATTGACGAGCCACACAGCTGTGCAAAATTATGACTTCTGGATGCTTTTTGTGTGTGGTACTGCTGAACACAGGTCCAGGTGGACTGGATCATAATTCCTGTCAGGGTTCACAACTGTTGGGGCATTAGAAATAGATGAATGTGTGCACGCTTGTCACAAAGTCTCAGAGGACTTTACAATGGTGCGGGGAATGATGCTCTTGGTTCTGGGTCATATCTGATGTGGAGGTATTCACTGGGGACGTGCACATGGACTGCAGCACATGGACTTGTCGATTTTTTTTATTTTTTTTTCAGTTGTTTTTCTAGACACAGACTAAGAGTCTTACAACAGGAACCATTTAAAAATAAAAATGATAACTTAAGTAGTTTACCCTGTATACAATACACCAGAACTCTGGAGAACATGCTTTGTGAATGAGATTTTGATGCATTTTAAAGGATTAGTTCAACTTTGAAATTAAAATTAGCCTAAGCTTTACTCACCCTCAAGCCATCCTAGGTGTGTATGACTTTCTTCTTTCTGATGAACATAATCGCAGAAATATTAATAGATATCCTGACGCATCCAAGCTTTATAATGGCAGTGATAGGGACCAATAAGTATGAGCTGAAGAAAGTGCTTCCATCTATCATAAATATGTGCTTCACACGGCTCTGGGGGGTTAATAAAGGCCTTCTGAATCGAAGTGATGTGTTTGTATAAAAAACAAATATCCATATTTAACAAGTTATGAAGTAAAATATCTAGCTCATGCCAGACCGCCTTCCGTATTCAACGTACGCAGAAAGTGTACTAAACAAAAATAATACATAGAAAATCATAACTAATAACAAAATAAATAACAAAAATAAAAATTACTATATGATGTTTTATTAACAAAATTCGGGAGGAGCACTTTCAAATGATCCTTTCAATCATCACGTCATTCCAACCAGCTGTCAGCAATCAGTAATCAACATGTCTACCCAATCAGCATAAGTGGAGAACATTATAAATACGCAGTCGACTCACCCATGTTCCTCGACAGTTTTTCAGCATCCCTCCACCACCCCGTCTCACACTCGCATGGTTATCTTCCTAACCAAATCTCACACTCGCCTGGTTATCTTCCTAACCAAATCTCACACTCGCCTGGTTATCTTCCTTAACCAGAATACGGGGGGAGTACTCTGGGTTCGGGCCAAATACCGAGCTCGGAGCCCTCTCCTCGGACAGCGCGCCAAATATGCATACTATTTATTTATCTAACTTATTTGCAAGTGTGAACTCATGAAGTAAATACTATAATATAAATAAAATAGGTTTTTACTGTAAACTACAAGGTATAATAATGTTGACATGCGTTTTCTGTAAAGGTGCTTTGAAACCATATGTATTGTGAAAAGCGCTATACAAATAAATGTGAATTGAATTGAATTTTTTGCAGTGTATAGCGACCTTTGAAATGTCTTTTGTATTATATTCTTAACCACAGAAAACGATTAATTTGAAAACTTATACCTTTGGTATACCTTTATAAGAGCACAATCCATCTGTATTATTTGCCAGCCAATATGAAGTTGCCATTGCATTCTGTTCCCTCATCTGTACAGGCTGTGTAAAAGCATTCATCAGATTTTGAGTTCAAGGACACGTTTTTTCCATTTGACTCTTCTAAATCTAAAAAGGAATGACCTTTATTCTGTTCCTCTGGAGATTTTGTTATCTGGAGAAAAGGAGACTACCATGCTTCTAAAACAAAATTAAAACTTTTCCCTCAGAATGATCAGTGTTATGGTGGAGAAGCTGATGTCAAGATTAGAGAGGAACAATAGAAATTGGAAAAACCCTAAAACAAATAGCAAACAAATCAAAAATCCCAAAACAATAATGCTGTTTCGCAGTTGTTGTGAAAAAGAATACAGTGTTCACTTTTGATACGGTTCACTAGCATTGCGTCATTTTTCTCTGAATCCTGAAGCCTGATTGGTTCACATCTGTGCAACTGCACAGTAGACATGTGCCGATATTCAGTAATACGATATATCACGATAATGAATATGCACGATATTGTTATCGTGGACACTTCAAAATACCGTGAATAATTATTTATTATGAATTATTCAAATTTTTATAATACATTTTAAGAATACTTACCCCATCAACCGTATAAAATGCACAACACCGCTGTATGCTGCGTCAAAAGGACATATGCACTTATGTAAACAAGCCCAATGTGCATGAGAAGCACGTGGCGGAACGAGTAAAGGAGACGCGCTGAATGAAAGTGCGCGTTCACTCTCTGACGGTTGAGGACACTGATGCAGCGGTTACCCCTTAAACCCCGTAAAAGCAGCTGCGCTATTGAACAGTATTTAAAATGCTTCAAATAGCCATTCAGTTTTTTGTATTCGCAATTTTTGTGTTCAACACAGCACCAAATACTTAATACTTAAAGACTTAATAGGCTATTTATTTTCAAACCTAAACATTTTTATATTTTAATCTGGACTACAACACGCTATAATGATTGAAAATGTTGTGGTTATTTGTTATTGTTCAGTAACACTAAGTGACATAAGGCTTCATTAGTTAACATGTTAAATCATTATTACCATTAAAGCATTTATTAATCTTAGTTAATGTTAATGTTTAATAACATTACTAAAATCAAAAGTTGTAACTATCATTGAATGGACTTGAGCTAAAACTAACAATGATCCGTTGTATTTGTCAATAATAACTTCTGTAACTAATGTAGCTATTGCTCATTTTTTAACTTAGTTAATCTGTTAACTAACTGTCATGGAGTCACAGCCAACACCCACCAAGACCCACCAACACCAATGCATCGTCACCGGATCTTCACGCTCCACCCACTCGTTCACAGTCTCCTAAATACTAATCACCTGCACCTCATCATCCATGGACACTATAAAGACTCTTATTTCCCTCACTCATTTGTCTGGTCTTGTCTTACGTACCTGGACTCCTTACCCGCTGCTCACCTTTATATATTTACCGTGTTCCCATCCTGTCGTCTTCTGTCTCCAGTTCTCCGTTCTCTGTATTCACCAGCATTTGCAAAAGACATTCCTCTGTTATAATCCAGCTAAGTTACCATTCTACAGTGCTTGTTCATTGACTCACCTGCATCCACCGTCTGCCTGTGTTCGGGCCTCTGTTCAATAAACTTGTGTGTTTCACTTACTTCTCCTGACAGAAGACCAGACCTTATGCAGAGCACCCGTTTTTGTTGCATCTGGATGCGAATCACAAATGATCGAGGCTACTCTAAGTTTGTGTAAGCTGTGACATTTGACCCTCTTTCTGTAACTCACCACGCCGACTGGTCGGGACCACGTAGCTTTTTGTCACATTTTATTACCTACCAAAGAGACTAACCACAAACATAAGCCTTCTTATGGCACCTTTGGGAGCTTGAACCCCTGTTGGGCTAGAGACAGACTGGGTGACGCCAGGAGACAACCCAATATACACACACATACCTATATAGAGGAAAAACCCTTATAATCCAACTTATAAGTTAACCATTCTTTCTAGAAAGTATATGGTGTATCCCTTTTATGTATGCATGTCCCCGTGTGTAATTAGCCTAGTTGTGATTTTTAGTTATTCAAGAATAAGTTTAAATGCGCGTAATCATATGTGTGCTTTCTTAATGCCTTTGTCATCCTACCATGTTTAGTTTTGTTCTAAACCTCTACGAATGCTTTAATCAACTGTGTGTTATGTTACTATAAAATGTGACATGCTACTTTTAAAGTACTTTTGAGAAAAACGTACCCAGATCTGATATCTCATAAGATATGCAAATTAGACCATAAAACCAGACAAAGAAGTTATTTCCCGCTACAGAATTCACGCTGGCGATTGGCCAGTCAACACTTGAAAGGAGTGGAGATGTTTTGTTATATAACATACCAACGTGCCTTCACCCGTGCTTAGCTTAACTTTGTTTTCCAGCTCGTCTTCTTTTGACCAGTCTTCATTTGTCTGTCCTCACTGTCTTCCTTGGACCTGCGAGACGGACTTCTTCTTTCTTATTTTTCCGGCCAGGTTACTTTGAGTTAAACCTTGTTTGAACATCCCGCCGAAGACCCAGCTCGAAACGCACTGTAACCTCTGCAAAAACAACGTGCATCTTTTGAACTACAGCATCCAAAATTGCCTATGCAAGTATAAGAAACATTTTCTTCCGCTGCGTTCTAAAGCTTACATTTGCTGAACTGATTCCCTGCTGGCTTTCGAAGGTTTTAACTGTCTGTAATTTGGCATTCTGTGATCATCTCTGTTTTCACTGACTTTACTTACGTTTCATTATATTATATGTATGTATTCTCTGTTAGTTGGTCGTATATGTATTCGTAGTTTCACATATTAAGTCCATTATATTGCTTTATTGTTTCTGTTGCTGCTCATTAAGAAAATCAAGTCACTTCTACGTTTCGATTTTTGCTAACTGCTTTATACTTGAGTGCTAGAATAGGAAGTTATTCCTCGTGGCCAGAAGAATAATTTCCTTTGTAATAGTTGATAAAGAAAAGTGGACTGATAGTTTGCTGGACAAACTAGACCAGTCTTTCTAAAATTAACTTTAAACCAGAACTAATTTTGAACATATATATACGTAGTTAATTATAATCCATTGTAATTAATTTACCATATATGCATAATTCCCTTTTTGGTCGATTTATATTATAATTGATCGTAACGCGTTATGATTTGATTATATATATATATATTTCACCCATAATTTGAGCTAATTAATTCATTAGTTCGTTCAGTCGTTACAGCTTTTTCGCCAGCTGCCTCTGTCAGTCCCATGGGCCCAAACTGCGTCATACTCCGGCGCGGCGGAGGATTGCGGTGGGTTCCTCCTTCAGTGCTCACTCTATTTGGAAGCCCAGTCACAACTCTTCTTCTCCGAGCGTGCCTGGGTGGCGTTCCTCATCTCTCTGCTCTCTGGACGAGCGCTGCAATGGGCTCAACCCCTCTGGGAATACAACGCCCCAGTAACAGCTACCATCACCGCCGCCTTCAGCCACTTCCGGGAGGTGTTCAGACAAGGTACCGCCGATCTCTCTGTACACAACCAAATCTTCAACTTATGTCAAGGTGATGAATCTGTGAGTATGTATGCCCTCCGATTTCGTACATTAGCATCCGCTTGTGGCTGGAATGAAAGGGCCCTGATAACTGCCTTTCGCCAGGGTTTGAATCCTCACGTAAAACAGTTAATGGTCATGTATGATGACACAATGCGGCTAGACAATTTAATCCAAAAAACCATCCACGGCTCAGCGCTATTCAGCATGTGCACTCCACACACCTACTGCTAATCCTCTGCCTGCCACACCATCTGTCGCCCTTCCAGCACCAGAATCCATGCAAGTGGATTCCTATCGTCTGACTTGTGTGGAGTGTCAGAGAATAATTCAACTACATCTCTGTTTGTACTGTGGGGGAAAGGATCATGTCATTGCTGCCTGTCCCATCTGACTACCACGCCCAGCGGTGAGTACCATCCAATTGCCCGCTCACATTGCACCTCTCACCAGAACCACTGTACAAATTCTTAATCCCCATGTCTGTGTTTCAGTGCAAGCCCTCATCGACTCCGGCTCCGCTGGGAACTTCATCAGCAACCAGATTCTCCAGAAACTAAACGTACGTCGTAAATGCTGCCAACAGGATCTCCGCATTCAAACCATCCAAGGAAAGCCGCTGGGCCGTGGTCACATTTGGCACTTCTCCCCCACACTGACGTTCCGCATCGGCTGCTTGCACGTGGAGGAGATCACATGTATGGTGCTGGAAGGTTCCACCGTGGACATCATCCTGGGATGCCCCTGGCTTACACAACACCAGTCTGACATCTAGTGGAATACGGGTAAGATCCTCAAATGGAGCGACGAATGCTTTAAGAACTGTTTATCTCCTGTCAGAAAGTCTTCCTCAAATTCATGATTCATGACATCTCCAATGTCCTTCCAATCTTCTCAACTTCCATTGAAAGTCCTGAAACTGGCCCTTAAGTGGAAATTCCTCCTGAATACTGGGCGTTCCAGGATGTGTTCAGCAAGCGGTTGGCAACGCAACTTCCACCTTATCGGCCATGGGACTGCGCTACCCAAAGGTAGAGTTCAGCTATCCCCATCCTCTGGTCCCGGTGATTTTGGAACAGCTATGTGGAGCTTGTATCTTCTCCAAGCTGGACCTGCGGAGTGCGTATAACCTCATTCGTATATGCCGGGGGGATGAGTGGAAAACAGCCTTCATTACACCGTCTGGACACTACAAATACCGGGTTATGCCATATGGCCTGTCCAACTCTCCCTCCGTCTTCCAGAACTGATGAATGAGGTGTTCCGGGAGTTCCTCCACTGGTTTGTAGTAGTCTACATAGACGACATCCTCATTTACTCCTGGAACCTGGCCAAACATCGCCAACACGTCTCCCAGGTCCTCGAGAAGCTACGCAAACACCAGAAGTGTGAGGTCCACACCACCTCCGTACATTTCCTGGGTTACGTCATTGACCAACACGGCATCAAGATGGACCAGAGGAAGGTGGAAACCATCCGCAACTGGCCATTACCCACAACCATGAAGGAGTTACGTTTCCTGGGGTTTGTCAATTTCTATTGTTGCTTCATCCACAACTACAGTCTTCTCAGTGCCCCCCTCACCTCGCTCCTCAAAGGCCGGCCTAAGTCTCTGTCCTGGACTCCATCTGCCCGAGAAGCCTTCCATCAGCTCCAAGAAGCCTTTCTCTCTGCTCTGATCCTGGTCCACCCTAACCCTGACCTCCTGTTCGTCGTCGAAGTCGACGCCTCAGCCACCGGGGTCGGAGCGGTGTTGTCACAGCGGCAGGGTGATCCACCAGGAATCACCGGAACCTGGAGTACCTCAGAGAAGCTAAGAGACTCAACCCTCGCCAAGCCCGTAAGCGAGACTTCAGTCTTCTACCATCCTGGAACCAAGAGTTGCTAGGGTGACGCCTTATCCCTTCTGTATCAACCCGATCCTGAGAACCCTGATCCCGAACCTGTCCTCCCTCCAGCCATGATTGTCAGTCCTATCCAGTGGTCCATCAACCAATGTATTACCTGCTCCTAACCAGCTCCGCCGGAAGGTCCTGAGGGGCTTCTCTATGTTCCACCGGCCCACCATCAGCCCCTCATGGACTTAGCTCACAGCTCTCCGGGTTCTGGGCACCCAGACAGTTCACGTACCCTCTCGCTCCTGCGGCAACACTACTGGAGGCCCTCCTTGACTCAGGATGTCTCCCATTACATCAGAGATTGCTCAGTCTGTGCCGTTGCCAACACTCCTAGGAAGCTCCCTGAAGGAAAACTGGTTCCCTTACCCATACCTCGCAGACTGTGGTCACACCTAGGAATTGACTTACCACCATCAAATGACTTCACCTGTGTGCTGTTAATCGTGGACCATTCCTCTAAGGCCTGTAAACTCATACCTCTCAAGGGCCTTCCCACAGCATTTGAAGCCGCCAAAGCCCTGTTCAACAATGTATTCCAACATTTCGGCTTCCGGAGGACATCGTCTCCGACCTTGGACCTCAGTTTATTTCCCGTGTGTGGCAAGCCTCCTTTAAGCTCCTAGTCTGGATACCACCCACAGACCAACGGCCAGACTGAGCGCAAGGTCCAGGAGATTGGGAGTTTCCTGAGGTTGTACTGTCACCGGAACCAGGACAGCTGGAGCCATTTCCTACCCTGGGCAGAGTATGCCCAGAATTCCCTCCGGCAGACCACCACAGGGCTCACCCCGTTCCAATGCATCCTGGGCTACCAACCACCTCTCTTCCCTTGGTCGGGTGAGCCCTCTGAGGTTCCAGCTGTCAACCACTGGTTCCAGCAGAGCGAGAGAGTGTGGGACTCAGCTCATGTCTGGCTCATGTCCCTGGTACATAGGTCCATTCACCATACAGAGGCAGCTCAACGAGGTCACCTACCGTCTCTATCTCCCAGCACAGTATCATATCTCACCTTCATTCCATGTCTCCCTGTTGAAACCCCACACTGATCCCATGTCCTCTCCTTCCACAGATCCTGGTTACGATGTGGTACCTCCTCCTCCCGAACTCACTGAAGAGGAGACCATCTACCAGGTGTGGGCGATCCTCGACTCCCGACGGCAGGGTCCACAGCTGGAATACCTTGTCGACTGGGTGGACTATGACCCAGAAGAATGTTCCTGGGTCAACTGTCACGACATCCTCGGCCCCTCTCTCCTCACGCAATTCCATGTCGAACATCCAGACCGCCCTGCTCCGGAGGGCCTCTACCTCGTAGAGGTACCTGATTCAATCGTACCTGATTCAGTGATCTCCCCTGTGGCCATATGGTGACTGCTAAAAGAGCAAATTTAAGATCATTTTTTAGAGAAAATTTTCCAGCAACGTTGTTGCAAATGTCGCGCCGTGTATGCAGCACGTGCAGGACTCATCTGCCTGCTCCAGACGAGCACCCCAAGTGCATCTCCTGCCTGGGCCACGGCCATGCCAAGGCAGCTCTTTTGGACTCCAGCTGCTCGCACTGCAAGAAGCTGAGCTTCACAACGGGCCACCCCTGCTCCCTCATGTCCTTCCCATCTCGAGTCGAGGTGAAAGAAAAAAATGAGCCATCAGGCTGAGCAGCGAGGCGGAAGCGAGTGCATGTCGGCCCAGTGCCTGCATGTCTTGCTCTCCCCCCAAAGCGGCAAGTCCCCTGTGCTCTTAACCCTTTCACACGTAAGTTTAAAATATTCTGGCTGAGCCCCCAGCGTGAGTTTTTCAAGGCAAATGTTATTTAGAAAGTATCACTTTATTGTTTCCATTGGTCATTGCTTGTTACTTGACACACGGCAGCCACAATAGTTATACTCGCGATGGGCGCCGCCATATTTGTTTGCGCTGCAGTACAGAGAATCAGATCTG
Source organism: Elopichthys bambusa (assembly GCA_037101425.1). Taxonomy (NCBI): domain Eukaryota; kingdom Metazoa; phylum Chordata; class Actinopteri; order Cypriniformes; family Xenocyprididae; genus Elopichthys; species Elopichthys bambusa. Next base: position 16,376,046 of record CM074433.1, on the reverse strand, counting down.
TTGTATGTACAACACGTGAATACATTCACTTCTCCCAAAATATGTAAAAAAAAAAAAAAAGTGAGCCGGTGAACTGGGAGAAGAATAGAGTAAACTTTTAAGTTACTTATACAATGTGTATCTGATATGAATAAAACGTGTCTTCTAATTATTATGGAAAGGATTTATTTACGGTTCTATAGACATCAGTGTGCATTTTACAAACTCTAAATATATGTTTTTTGTTAGTACTTATGTGTATTTAAATGTCTGAAACCTAAAATAAACATTATGTGGTTGAAAACCAAAAATAAAAAAGTGCTGTGCACGTCCGTCTCTGGTTAAGCGCCAGCCAAAGCGTCTGAATTTGACAGTTGAGCATGTGATGCACTGAACGTTCTAATCACACCAGTGTGATCGTACGCTCCAGGGACCAGCCAAGACTGATCACACCAGGATCACGTCAAAGGGTAAACTCACAAAGATCAACGCCCCTCATCTGGCACGAGTGGCATGGTCTTGTTTGGCTGGTCTTGTCTGGCGGGCCTCTGGCGATCACTCCACCCCTCTACCTCCTAAAAAGACTGATGACGTGCTGACCCGACACTAGCTGGAGCGCCACGTGTGGCTTAATCTTACTGAGATTAAGGATGCTGAAAGGATGGCTCTTCTCGACTCCCCGTCAGGCCTGTTTGGCTCTGTGGTGGATAGCTTCGTGGAGCGCTGCATCACAGACTAGAAGTCATCGCAGTCACTTCCTGCTGAAAAGAGCCAGTTCCTCCACTGCCTCCAGTCGCTCCAAGATGGCCCAATCAATTCAGCGCCCATCCAGCCCCAGACAAAATTGGAGCCTGAAGTCAAGCCATGCCTCCGCCCAGCCAAACGCTACCCCTTTCCAAGCTAGAGCTGGACCCTGTGCAGCTAAAGCAGTCCTGATGCCTCAGGACAGAGGAGGAAAGGGTTAAGTCCCACCGAGGCCAGACAACCCTCAAAGCATGCCCATCTTCCAGTCCCCTCTGGAAGTAGTACTTTAACCATTTGCCACTCAATGACAAGCCATCCCTGGAGTGTCGAGCTGGATTTTGAGGATAATAGAATGAAGTTACTCGCTCCAATTCCTTTGCAGACTGCCCCGCTTCATGGGCATGATTCACACTTTGGTCTCAGATGACAGTTCTCATGTCCTCAGAGCCGAAGTTCAGTCTATGCAGGAAAAAGGCGCTGTGGAGAAAGCTCCCACGGAATGCAGCGAGTCAGGCTTTTACAGCTGCTACTTCCTCATCCCCAAGAAGCATGGCAGCCTCAGGCCCATCCTCGATCTGAGATGTCAGAATTGCACCCTCATGAGGCGGCCTTTCAGAATGTTAACTATGAACCAAATCATTGTGGAAATGATCATATCCAGATAGCCCCCCATCACAGACCGTTCTTGAGATTCGCGTTCGAGGGTGGCATACCAATATACGTACAGTCCTTCCGTTCAGACTCTCTCTACCTTCTCGTACTTTTACGAAGTGTGTAGACGCGGCTCTCATCCTAACCCTAACCCTATGGTCTGATTTTAGACAAATTGTAGTTTTGATTGCTTTCATCCTGCTCAATCATTCAATCCTGTTACCCAAGAAAAAGTAATCCAACAAATATATTTTAGTTCAATTTTTGGTCCCATACTAGCCACTACTAACAGCTTTATTTAAATGTTCAACCCTGTTACTCATTCTTTCACAGTTCACATTATAAATGTTTAGGTGTGCCAATTTTGGTAACAGAGTTGAAAAATGTATTAAAGTACCTCCTGATTGTCCATGTGTCCTACTATCCATAAACTGTCCTAGTTTTCTATCCTAAATGGAAAACTGGTCAAAATCCTTTTTTAAAGTGACTTCACTCCATAAACAGCCAGATTTGATTTTAGCAATCCATTAATATATGTGACTGAAAGCATGTTATTTGTTTTGATTTGTTGTCATCACCCAAGTATTTTTTCCACAATTATCCTGAAACTGTCACATCAAAGTGACATGTGGATGACACCATCTGCAATATGAATGGTAGACAGTATGGATAAAAACCAGGCTTTGGTCACACAACCTCAGAAAGTGTTTCTCAGATGTTCTGCCATAACTAATTTCCTATTCAGACTCTTCATGCTCAAGTACGTTATGCTGTATTCATTCACTTTCTAAATCGGAGTATCTATAAATAGACCATAAACCTTTGAGCTGAGCGTTTACTCCTGCAAACACTGCTAGGTATGTGAGGGATTTAAATGAAATGTTTAAAGGATTAGTTTGCCAAAAAAAAAAAAAAAAAAAAAAAAAAAATTGGGAAATGTACCTTCCTACAAGTGATTCCAAACTCTTAGACCTTCTTTCATCTGTTGAAAATAAAATATTTTAAAGAATCTTCAGGCAAGTGTTTTCAATATTTCATGAAACACACACACACACACACACACACATATATATAAAGAGTTTAGTTCCAAAACGCTATACATCCATTTTGATTAATTAGAGTAAAAATGTGTTTTCTTTACCAAGAAAGTGGCAAGATGAAAACCAGTATTTTCTGTTTCAAACTTTCACATAGCATCTTTAGGTTATAATAACATTAAAAATTCAAATCCAGATTTTGATTTTTAAAGATTTATTAAAAAAAAAAAAAAAAAAAAAAACGGATTATTTTCCCCCCAAAATTCAATAAATCCATGACACTTTTTTTTTTTTCAAAAATGCAATTAATCCATTTAATCAATATAAAAGTTATTTTTCATCTTAACGGGTCATCTTGTTAATGCTATAAATTAATTATGTCTCTGTTTGTCATTACCGATTAAAGAGTATCTGGCGCCACTGCATGGTTAAAATAAAAACAACACATTTGCCGAGTACACTGGAATTGACTGTAAGTACCCAGGGGCGTCGCTATACTGCAAACATTCAAATAGCAATCGTTATGTTTTTTTTTTTTTTTTTTCTATTTAGATGTTTAGAATCGAAACTAGCAATGCCAGATTCGAGAATTAATGGTCAAACGGCTTTTAAAAACTGTTCATGATGCTGTCGTGTGAGAACAAGCAATAGCCACAGGCATTTTTCCTCCTCCCAAGTGCCTCATCTTCTTAATCTCCTCACATAAATGATTAGATTTCGATGGCTTATGTTTCTTACCCACCACAGAAACCACCACAGGTTAATCAATGCAGTCAAAATTATTCATTTTTCTGTTTTTGTTGATCACAAAGTACAAAGTAGATAAGGAAAACTAGAATGCCAGGTGTATTCAAAGCGCCGCCATTACTGTTTACAATGCGTGGAATGGTGCGCTGTGATTGGTTGAGCGGATGTATTGCATTCTGCAGAGAAGGGAGACTGGCGTTTCTCGTGGTTTGGAAAGAAAGGGAGAAAACATGACAGAATAACATGGCGGCTTTCACATTTTGAGTAAAATTAAAAATTGACTTTTCAAGATACAATACTGATTTTGGCAAGAACTTTTTTTTTTCTTTTTTTTTTAAATGGCGTTTATCGTGTTTTGAAACCAAACTCTTCATATACATATACATATATTTTTTCATGAAATATTGATGAATCTTTAAAATAATATAAAATAATAATATTTTATATATAAAATAGTTTAAAGATTCATGAAGATTCATGAATATATATTCCAGGAAATTGAAAGCAAGTCTTTGCTGACTGCCAAGTACCCAAACTGTTGGGGACTTGCCCCCAGAGAGGCCTGCTAAGGCCAACTATCTGATAGCAAGTATTTGCTAGCTGCCAAGTACCTAATTGTTGGGGACTCGCTCTTAACCCATAGCTTGAAAGTCAGTTCAAGGGGCTTGGAGGAGAGCCTAAGCTAGAAGCCTAGCTGTTAGCTAGCTTCTGGAGTGCGGGGCCACAGCAAAATGCTTCCTATTCATAAAGTGAAAGGGGGCCTAACACCGCCCAGGAGACAATAGCCTGCGACCCTAGCTGCTATCTACACTGCACCTACACCAACATGCATTTAACCCAATGAAAAAAGGGGGCCGGACGACTCTTGCAATGAGAGGAGGCCAGAACTAGGGATACTAGATGGAAATCTACACTCAAATAATGAGGGGTTAGGGGCGAGAATGCTTAGCAGACCGCCTCCAACTATCTCTAGTACTAGCCTAGTACTATTGAGGAGACCCTCATGAGGGCCAGCACACAAGCATAGATCTACCTGGGGCTTCTAAAGAGCTGCAGCCTCTACAGAACGACTCTCCATATTGAGAGGAGGCAAAATCACTCAATCTGTATAACTACATCTAATGTGGCCGTTGTTATGAGAGCCAATACTCTGCTGCTATCTTAAATACAAAGCTCAGAGGAACGATGCTCAACCCAGGCAAACAATGTCAGATGGCCCCATGGGCCGACGCTGGACATTTGATCTATCTGAAGTGCTAGTCTCTGACATTAACTCTTCAATTTTTTACGTGAGGAGACATGCTACTCTACCATTAGGTGGCTATCAAGGTGGCCAGCTGAGGGCCAGCACTTGATTTCTGAAGCTAGATAGAGCAGTGGCCTCAACAGTCACTCCCATTCTGGGAGGAAGCCAGCTCACTCAACACAGTAAAGCTTAAATGAAACACTCATGAAAGGGAACCCAAAAACTGTACTTCCCTTAATAAATATTGTTCTAGCCAACCTACCCTTATTCAAGGCCCTTATTGTATAACTCCCCACTACTTCTATAAAGAGAACTGAGGTCTACTATAAAAAATACTATTTGGTATTTTAAAAAAATAAAATAAAATAAGACCTACCAAGCTCATACCTGCGGCTTGAAGAGTGGAGACCTACCACCATTGAAAATATGGGGTCTAGCACCTCTTCAAGCCTGAAAGGGCACACTCACTCTCAAGCCCGAAGGCAGACCGTCAGAAAGCTTACAGCTCATCATAGGCCCAGCCTTAGGCCCGATATAAGAAGCGCCTGGGGGAAAATCGCAGGAGGAGGAAGAAGAGCAGAGAGGGTAGTTATAGTTACCCTCGAAGGGAGGGGATCCATCAATGACGCTGTGTTGGATCACCTCCCACAGATCCCTATTCTTCCTGGAGTCCCACCTTTTCTGTGACCTACTCCTAGGTGGAGGAGGTGTACGAGAGGTGACACTGGACCTCTGGCCCTGTCTTCGATCCTCGAATCAGGGTGGGCCTGGACCTCCTGCCTGTATGGGCCCGGATTCGGACCTCAGCTGTATGCACATCTCCTGCTCTCTTGGGCTAGATGCAAGAAGAGCACTTGCTGCTGGATCAGAGGATGTAAGTAACAACACATCCTCTTCTAGCAGTTCACTCTTGTCAGCCGCAGAAGGGCGCGAGAGGTTCACACCACTCTCAAACTCTTTGGTGAGCTCCATCTGGGAACCCATGATCCGAGCCTACGCTCTACCTCAGCACGAGTGGGACCAGAACCACCGGGACCAGATGTTTGTCCCTCTTCCCTCAAGAAGAGAGCCAAACAAGAGCGGAGCTTCCTCAGTGGGAAAAGCTCACAATTAACACAGACAGCTCCCTTGAGAATTGTCCGTGCATGCCCTTCACCCAGAATGCACAAGTTGTGTGTGTCATCTTTTCAGATATCTGGGACATGGATCCACACCCTTCTTCAAATGTTTGCTTTTCTCAGCCATGATTTACCCTTTTTGAGTGATCATGCTTCAAACAGACAGTCCCCGAAGATGAAAAGCGCCCCTTATAAACTTTCAGGTCACGCAGTGCGAGTTCCCTTTCGAAAAGGAACACCTTGTAAGGTTGGCAATCAACATTTTTACATTTTCGCTCGTTAAAATAATCAGATTGCTTCAAATCACTGATATGCTTCTTATATTCAACTTACTTGATTTAGTTATATGATTTAATTTCATCTGTATTTTTTTATTTCAAATATTTTGAATGCACGTTATGTATGGACTATTTTTAATGTGCTTTTTTTTCTTCTTCTTTTTTTTTTTTTTGTTTTTTTCTTTTTTGAACTTTACAAACTTGGTGACTATGACCTGTTATTGAATGAACTGTGATATAACAGCATGTGGGTTTGGACCATTATGAGGGTGAGTAAATAATGACATTTTTGGATGAAATATTCCTTTAATAATCCAAACACAGCATTTTCCCCCAATAAAATGTAATTGCATAAAGCCATAAATGTATGGTGAATGATGGTAATTTAAAATCGAGAGCACAAGGACACGGTTGATAGGAGCTTTGTGGCTCCATTAGGAGACATGTCTCTCTTCCACGCTGAGGTGACAGACAACTGCTGAGTGAGAACTCCGCTTCAGGGGAAAAAAGAGAGAATTAGGGAAAAGAAGAACAATCTACACGATAGATACCACACCACAGGATCATCTAACTTATTTAAAGCCACTTAAACATGCTAGATAGTACTTTGGCCTCCAGACCTTCATCTTAGATATATGAGTTCCAGAAAACCAAGAATATACACGACAGTATTCATGGAACATATGCATTGTGTCAAAAGAGAATGTTTTGCTGAATACAATTTACTGTATACTGCCTACTTATTTTCTAATAGTGTGCAGCATCAAAATATATGTCTGGAATATTAGTGTACACTATATTGCATACTGTACAGTATATTGTCACAGTCTGTGTATTTAGTTTAATTTTCATGGACTTTTGGTTGGTTTGTTTTCAGTCACATGTTTCCTTTGTTCTAGTTTCCCGCTATTAATCTGTTACCATGGACACTCATTTAACGATCACACCTGCTTGACATTTAGTTTATCTTGTGTATAAATGGTCTGTTTTCAGTTCCTCATTGTCCTGTGTTGTTTGTGCATGTTACCTGCTCCTCGTATTGGATTATTTGAGTTTGTTTTGTAAATAAAGACTTTGTTTAGGAACATTTTTCATCCTTCTCTTCATCATCTGAACCTACACGTGACATACAGCATACTAATATATATATATATATATATATATATATAAACAGTATGTAAATTAGAATGCAATATGAAAATAAAAATTTCAAACAGTATGAAATGTTGACCTCACTATCCTCATCACAAGACATTGTATGTTTAATTCAGGGAGTGGTGTCAAATTAATGGAAATAAGTATGTTTGTTTTAAGTTTTAATCAATTTTTGTGTAAAAAATTTAAGATCTTATGGCAGTTTGATCAAACAAAAGATAAAAAAAAAGTTACTTCCAGTTATTTTGTCACACAGGAAATGTCAACATCGAGTGCATAGTACACTGTGAGCTTTGTTTTTTTTTAAAGATGATTTTATATAAATGCTGATTATTTAATCAGTTTAATCACTATAAGTAACATATAGCACTGTGGTATTTGATGTGAATATGAAGCATTTTCTTAAGTACACGATTTTGTACTAAATATGCCTTTATTTTAAAATCTGGGTACATTTACACATGCCTCTTTAACATGTGAAGTACTGTGGCACCTGTCTTTCAAGAAAAACAAATTACAATGTTATGCATTCATTTTCAACAGCCATTATTTGCCTTTTCACACTCACTTTCTCTCGCTTTTTGATGAAGGTATAGGGAAAAACATGGATTACTCCAACTTGGAAGATGTCCAAACACTTTTACATTTTCCCCTGCAGAGCTCATTAAATCTGAAAGTATTTATTTATTTGTAGGGATCCGTGTTTCAGAAATCTCTCCAACTCTGTGATTCCAGCCCTTGTGTGGGCAAGTGTGACCTCTGAGTGTCTTACCACACTGCTGTTGATACACACATTAATGAGGTATTAGCTTAAGTATGTCTTTCCCAAGGTTCATGACTGAAATTGAGGTACAATTATACACATAATTACAGAAATAACATCTAGGGATCTGCAGAAATATTACATTATTATATTTTGCATTAATTTGTTCATCCTTTAAAGAGAATTTTAAATGAATGGGCAGCTATATTGAAAACACTGGGGGCTTCATTTGAAAAAAAACAAAAAAAACAACTAATGATGCTAATTAACAGTAAAGGACAGATCAGGTAATTGGCACAGAAATGAGCTAAAAGAAGGTTCAAAGTGGATATTATTGAGATAAGCTAGTCGGTGATCATAAAGCTTTGGTCTCGGGTGCTTCTAATCAAACTAAAGCACAGCTCAGAGTATATCTTTCAAAGTATAACATGGTGAGTGATTTTAATAAGAAATAGCTGGTAAATACTTTCATGGCAACCTAAATTTGTAGATTATTCTGGTATTATAAACCTCAAATAGTCTGAAGATATTGTAAAATAGCAAACATAAGCATACCTGTGACACATATCAGTTCATTCTATTTCTATAGAATAATGCAGCAGGATGTTTGTAAATGTTATAGCTAATGGTTAAGAGTTAGTGATTAACCGCCACTCCAGCTAAAAGGGAACATTAATGTAGCTAATGTTCTGGCAAGGTTCTCTCAAAGTTATGAGAAAACATTCATCCAGTAATGTTAATAGAATGGTCGTTTATAGTTATCTGGTCTTTAAAAATGCTCTCAAAACATTAGCACAAAAACTTTTTTTTTTTTTTTCTGAAACGTTTTATTTGGACATTCATCTAACATGTTTTAAATGTTTCAGAACATTCGGAGAACATTTAAACCTTAAATGCATGAATGTTTCGCCAATCATTCTTACATATTTGGGTGGAGTGTGCTGATCTATTAACATTATTGTGTAGATGACCTCTTCGTCTGCGATCTCGGGAGGAAGAGGTACGTCATCGCCACCAGATTCTGTGGGGGAAGGAGACAAAGGTTCAGTGTGAGGCTTAAGCAGGGAAACATGGAAGGATGGTGATATATACGGTAATGTGGTAGATTTAATCTGTAGGTGAATTTGTTGAGCTGCCTCTGCACAGTGAATGGACCTATGTACCGGGGACTCAGCTTACGGCAAGGCAGGCGGAAACGGATTTCCCATGTCGAAAGCCACACCTTCTGGCCCGGATGGTAGCGAGGAGTTGATGTCCTTCGGGTGCAGCAAATTAGCTCAAACAAATATGATAATTAATCATAAATAGGTATAATTAATTATAAATATTTGGATCAGTTAATAAAATTAACTTAATGTGATAAAATTAATATGACAATCAATCAACCTGTTTGGCCAGCAAAAACTCAGTGTTGATCGTCTATCAATTTTTCAAGACCGAAAAATAATGCTTTCTTAGCACGTAGCTGTGATCAAATCGTTATCAGGGACATTGTGAGTGGGTTTGTTACATGTTATTTTTTATAAGCAGGTCAGAATCAACTCGCAAGAGTGTGCACACAAGTTTTATTTAACTAAATCACAAACACATAACTAAACTAACAAACACATAACATACACGCAAATCACACACGTACATAGGTAAAAATGAGCAATGATAGAGTTGAATTGGAATTGGAACAGGAGATGGAGCTATGGGAAAAAGTCAAAAACAATCTGGAACAGATCAGTTTTCTCAGTAATAAAGCACCTTTACTAACAAAGTTGGTTCACAAATTAGTGTTCAAAAGATACTTGCAAAATGCCTTTAGGTCAAGTAGCATCGGATTTGCAGGCTGAGGAGAAATCCTTGATCATTCAGTCCGAAGTTACAGTCAGTATCTTCTGGCTGGGTTGCAGGCCCACAGGCCTTGGCCTGAAGAGGCCTGCAGCAAAGGGGTCTCTTCAGTCGTTCAAGAAGCGAAGGAGGGGCGTTGTGCGCTTTAAGTTAATCATTGGTTCTTATCATAAAATATGCATAACAATACTGAATACAAAAACAAGAGATAATACACAAACAGTAATAATGGATGCCATGTCCTATGGATATGCATGTTCATTTATAGAACAGCCTGTCTATAAATGAAATGCAGGAAAGTCTTTTTTGAGTCTCTTTGTCTCTGCTTTTCCACGTGGCACACACATACTTCGGGGCAATAAAACTAAGGCTGGTCTTCTCGGGGGATGAGGACAGACCCTAGAGTAAGTTTTAAACAATTATTTGTTAAATATAACAAATGATTGTGTCTGATTTATCTCAGTCGTTACATGGGCGTCAGCCTGCCTTTTGTGTCTCCGCACTGCCTGCTGGAGATGCACGTAAGTTGAGTCCCAGACTCTCTCGATCTGCTGGAACCAGTGGTTGACAGCTGGTACATCGGAGGGCTCACCCGACCAGGGAAAGAGTGATGGTTGGTAGCCCAGGATGCACTGGAATGGGGTGAGCCCTGTGGTGGATTGTATGAGGGAGTTTTGGGCGTACTCTGCCCAGGGCAGGAACTGGCACCAGCTGTCCTGGTTCTGGTGGCAGTATGACCTCAGGTACCTCCCGATTTCCTGGATCTTGCACTCAGTCTGGCTGTTAATTTGTCGGTGATAGCCTGAGGAAAGGCTCACAGTAACTCCTAGTAACTTGAAGAATGCTTGCCAGATTCGGGAGATGAATTGTGGATCGCGGTCCGATACAATGTCTTCAGGGATGCTGAAGTGACAGAAGACATTGAGGAAGAGGGCTTCGGCAGCTTTGAAGGCTGTGGGGAAAACCCTTGAGGGGAATTAATTTACAGGCCTCAGAACAGCGGTCCACCACCACAAACAAGGAGGAAAGGTCAGTCATGAAGTCAATCCCAATATGGGACCAGGGGCGACGAGGGTTTGGCAGAGGAACCAGTTTCCCTTCAGGCAGTCTCCGAGGTGTGTTTGTAATGGCACAGACTGAGCATCCCTTGACGTACTGGGAGATATCCTGGATCATGGAGGGCCACCAGTAGTGTTGATGCAAGAGCAAGAGGGTACGTAAAGTACCTGGGTGTCCAGAGCCCAGAGACGTGTGAGCTCCATGAGGAGCAGACAATGGGTTGGTGGTATGTAGAGAAGCCCCTCAGGACCTCCTGGCGGAGCAGGTTCGGAGTGGTTAGCTTGGGAGATGCTTTTGTCGATGGACCATTCAATGGGACTGCCAATCATGGCTGGAGGGAGGATAAGCTCAGGGGAGGAATTTTCAGTATTCGATTGATAAAGACGGGATAAGGCATCTGCCTTGCAGTTCTTATCACCAGGTCGGTATGAAACCGTGAAGTTAAACTGGGTGAAGAATAGAGCCCACCAGGCTTGGTGTGGATTCAATATCTTGGCTTCTCGAAGATACTCAAGGTTCCTGTGGTCAGTAATGACCTTGAAGCGGTGATTCACTCCCTCCAGCCAGTGTCTCCACTCTTTCAGAGCTAACTTGATGGTGATGAGCTCACGATTCCCGATATCGTAGTTCTGCTCGGCCAGGGACAGATTCTTGGAATAGAAGGCACATGGATGGAGTCGTGGAGGATCCCCCTGCCGCTGTGATTCGGCAGAGTAGCCCCAGGTAGCAGGTCGATGTGGTGGTAGTTGGGTGGCCAAACTGTTTGCTGAATACATCCTGGAACGCCCGATATTCAGGAGGGATCTCAACCCGACTCTCCACTTTCGGACTCTCCATAGTGGTGGAATTGATAGGGATCGATGAAGTAGATGTGTAGAGGTGTAGAACAGGTTTGAAGACGAACACTGGATGGTGGTTTGAACAGATGACAGGCAGTTTTCAAAACATGAATCACTCCATTGGATTATCTCACCAGTGTTCCAGTTGATATCCGGTTGATGTTGTGACATCCATGGGCATCCCAGGATGATATCCGTGGTGGATCCTTCCAGCACCACGGACGCAATCTTCCTTGAGTGTAGACATCCTGTGTGGAGCGTCAATGTGGGGGAGAAGTGCTGGATGTGACCACGCCCCAGCAGTTTTCCTTGGATGGTGTGAATCTTGAGATTTTGGGAGCAACGTTTCCTTCTTACATTCAGTTTCTGGAGGACTTAAGTGGAGATGAAGTTCCCTGCAGAATGAAGTCGATGAGGGCTTGTGCTGAAATACAGATTTGTGGAGTTAGAATGTGTACAGTAGTTCTTGTTAATGGGGATATTTGAGGAGGAAGTTGAATAGTACTCACTGCGGGGCATGGTGGTCGAACTGGACAGGCGGCGATGACGTGAGCCTTTCCCCCACAATACAAGCAAAGTTGATTGAGAATTCTTTGCTGACACTCCACATGAGTCAGGTGGTATGAGTCCACCAGCATCGGTTCAGGTGCTGGAAGGGCGACTGATGCTACTGTGGACGGAGGATTGGCAGCGGGTTTGGAGAGAGCATGCTGATAGGCGTTGAGCAACTCTGATGGTCTTCTGAATGAAGTTCTCTAATCCCATAGCATCGTCATAGATCATTATTAACTGTCTGATGTCCGAATTAAGGCCTTGTCGGAATGCAGTGAGACGAGCATTCCAGCCACTAGCGGCCGCTAAGGTACAAAATTGAAGGGCATACACACTCACAGAATTGCAGGCTTGACACAGGCTGAAGAGCTGATTGTGCACGGAAAGCTCCGTTGTGCTTTGGCCAAACTCTTCCTTGAAATTATTGAAAAATGTAGCGAGTGAGGCGGTTACAGGAGCGTTGGACTGCCACAGGGGTTGAGCCCACTGCAGTGCATGGCCAGACAGTAGCGAGATGATAAACGCCACTCGGACGCATTCCGTGGTGAATAGATAAGACTGCACTTCAAAATACAACGCGCACTGTAATATGAACCCACTGCAATCCTCCGCCTCACCGGTGAATGTAAAATACATGCAATGTCTGCTTCTGTCACACAGTGTGTTCAGTATCACATTGTTTGTCTAAATTCCAGAGGGAACTGCGAGATCAAGGCACTTTGCAGATCTCATTGAGAAACATCGTCTTAAGCCTAATGTTCTATTCTCAACAAAATAGATTTGATTATTAATCCTAAATTAGAGGTGGTAGGAAAAATGTCCGTTGATTTATGTGAGAGTTTTTTTTTACTTTTTCGTGAATCGAATATCAGATATGTGCATAGTAACATTAGTCATTGTTCATATACGGTTGTACAGCAATCTATATCTGTTGTTACTTTTTCCAATTTTAAGCCGATCTCTCTTTCTATCCTTGAGGACATTGTGCATAAAATAAATTCCAGAAGTTTTCCTCAGGATATTGTTCCGACCCATTTGTTAAAACAAGTTTTTGAATAAGTTGGCCCATTTTTAGTGTCTATAATTAACAAGAGTTTGCTTTCAGGAGTTGTGCCTGATTACTGTAAACATGCAGTAATTCAGCCCCTTTTGAAGAAATCAAACTTGGATAAGAGTGTGTTATCTAATTTTAGGCCTATTTCGAAACTTCCATTCTTGGCTAAAATTATGGAGAAGAGCGTCCTCATTCAACTTCAGTCATTTATTTATGCAAACGAGATTGGTGAAGTGTTTCAATCGGGCTTTAAAAAACATCATAGTACAGAATCAGCTTTGCTGAGAGTTTTTAACGATATTTTTCTTGCGACCGACCATGGTAATTTTAGGAGAAGACAATTTATATTTTTATTTTTTCCCGATTAGATTATTGCAACTCGCTTGATTATGGTTCCCAAACAGAACTTTTGGACCAATTACAGATGGTCCAAAATGCTACTGCAAGGCCTATTGACAGGTACTCGGAAATATGACCATATTACCCCTGTCTTGAGATCATTGCATTGGTTACCTGTACCTTATAGAATTAATTTTAAGATTCTACTTTTTGTTTTTAAATCTCTGCATGGCACAGCCCCTCCATACATTGCTGATCTAATTCATGTACAGGAGTCAAAGAGAACATTACGTTCTGATGCACAAAATATCCTACATGTTCCGCAATCTAAAGTCCAGAGGTGACATTTGCGGTAGGTGCTCCAAGGTTATGGAACAGTTTACCAGCATATTTGAGACAATTATCATTTCTAAATGATTTTAAGAAACAGTTAAAAACATATTTTTTTACATTGGTTTTTGATCAGGTATGAGTATTGAGGTATTGTCGCTGTAGCTACCAAGTTAGTCTTGAATGTTGGGTGTGAGGTTTTTGTCGTGGTTTTTAATTTTTGTAATTTTATTTTATTGTACAGCACTATGGTCAACACATAATAAAACTATGGTTTTATTATGTGCTCTATAAATAAAGTTGGAGTTGGAGTGAATGTCGCTGGTCGAGCCATGGGACTGGCAGAGGCAGCATGTGAAGCAGCGGGTGCTGGGTGCAGGAGTGATTGGCGAACTGCTTAGACGAGGTCAGCGGAAACGGCAGGTGAAGTGGGAGATATGGAGGGCTGGAGAGACAGATAAACAGCAGTTACAAGATAGATCAGTTGATCAACCCTCGCCAGAATCCATGGAGCTCTGCATTTAGTCTGGTCTTCTGTCACGTCACAGAAGAAAACAGACAGGTGAGTAACACAAACACAGTCTTTATTTAAATCATAGGCACGGATCTGGACAGATGACTTATGTATGTAAGTATGACTTAGCTTAAAGTAATATAATGTCTCTTTGCAGGACCAGCAGGAGGACTGAAGACAGACGGATGACGGATGGCAGAAGACAGTAGGCAGATGAATCAGGTAAGTAGCAGGTATGTAGTCTTGAGGTTCGTATGGACGAGACCAGACAAGGGAGTGCAGGAGAAGTGAGTCTTTATAGGGAGTGCTGATGATGAGGTGCGGGTGCAGGTGATTAGAACTCAGGGGATTGTGAATGAGTGGGTGGAGCGTGCTGATCTGGTGACAATGGGCTGTTGTTGGTTGGTGCTGGTTGTGACTCCGTGATACTAGAAAGCAATTTATTAGACATAAAATGTATAAGCTCCCACAAACAAGATGGATCATGACTAAGTTTGTCTTTCTTTTCCAGAAGAAAAATACAAAATTGTGTATATCTGAATAATTTTGTCCACTTTTAAAAGTATGCTAGCATATGCTAATGCTAACTGACAGAAACTAAAATCCATTAAAAATGTATTTTTAATATCATGGAGACTTCAAGGATCAGATTGGTTTCTAAAACATATCATGTTGCGCCTAACAACACTTGTTTACAGTGGTAAAATCCATGTAACATATGGGCATATTGCTTTTTTTTATTATTAATTTAAGTATAACTCTCAGATGCAATACTCTTAAATTTCACTTCAAGACAACATGAAATGCCCTTTGTAACCTGTTTTATACTTAATATTCAATGAGAAAATTAGACCAGAAATAGAATAAAAAAAGGAAATGAATGGTCCATTTTGATTTTATGTTGACGTTTTTGTACATTTATAGTATGTGAGGAGATCCTCTAGGCTATAATGGTGGATGACTTTACCTCTCAAAGTACAGCTTTTCATCCAGATCTTATCCGCCATTGTTTTCAAGCCAGCCAGTAGTTTGCAGAAACTCCACCACCTAAATAGCACAATCACTCTCAAAATCTGCACAAGCTGAGTGTAATAACCACTGAATCAGGTTACATTAGAGGTGGATTATATGCTACAAAAGGCCTCTCAGTCTATAGTGTAGGACTTTTTTCTCTGGCAGTAGTAATGGAGTGAGGCTGGTTCATCAGTTATGCTGTCTGGGCTGTCACGGCAAATTTGAGTCCTTTGAGGATCAAAACGCAGTCCAACTACACAGCTTTAGGCTTGGCCTTTAGCTCGCTGGCTAGCATGTTCAACTCCAATTCCAAAGGTCATTAATTTAAATCTTACTTGAGGCAACATGCAGCCTGTCACAGGGAGCTTTTTTTTCTTGAAAACATGGAAACATTGGAAACATGGAAACATCCTAAACCTTTTAAGATATGGAGAATATATTTATTCATTAAGTAAAATTCATTAAAAATTCCTTTTCTCAGATGGAAAATGTTGAACGTGGCCAAACTCTGAACATGTCATTCTACCAGTGCGTTTACCCCAGGTAACTTTTTGCTCTACAGAACTAGTATGCAAGCCTTTCAGAAGCTACAGGGTTTGGAGGCACTTGACAATTTCGATCTTCACAAGCAGATGGTCAGAGAAAGGCATGGGAGTGTGCTGGGTTTCATATCAATAAATTAATTATTTTTCTGCATCTGTTCTTGTAACAATGTATGCAGGGAAGCTGAAGAAGACAGAAGAACCAGGTTCCAAAAAACTTCAAAAACAGGCAAACAGGTACTGCAAACACATCTAAACACAACAGTGACTGGACAAAGAGTGAATGCAAGGGTGATGCTTAAATAACAAACTGAAACAAGATAATTAATGACACACAGCTGAAACAAACGAATGAATGATGGCAGTAATCGTGGAAACAAATGAGTGGTAGGAAACTGAACAAAGGAACATATGAAACAAGCAAAACCAAAGTTGACAACGTGACAGTACACCCCCTCTCCCGGAAGGCGTTAGGCCATAATTACTTCATGAGGTGGGGGGTGGGCACCCTGGAGGCTGACGAGGGACAGCCCAGTCCGAGGAGGAAGCCTCCAGAGTGACACCTGTGCCACAGTGAGCCAGGGTGGTGCTGGCAATTCAGGAGACCAGGAAGGTGCTAGTAGCTCAGGAGACCAGGGAGCCGCCGGCAACTCAAGAGGCCATGGCGGTGCAGGCAGCCCAGGGAGGATTGGATTCCGTGACCTTGACCCGAGGGCTTTGCTGGACTCTGGTCATGAGCTGGAGCCATCACTGGACTCTGGTCAGGGGCTGAAGCCCTCACGGGACTCTGGTCAGGGGCTGGAGCCCAAGTGTGTGCAGCCCACACACACAAAATGTCCGTGGCCATAATGGTCAGCGCTGCATTCTCAGGACTCAGCTCTGGGGCTGGAATGGACTCTGAGATTTCTCACACTGGAACAGATTCAGAGATTTCACACACTGGAATGGGCTCTGAGATTTCACCAGAGTGTTGAAGGTAGGTTTTTTTCCTTCTTTACTTCCTTTTTTGGGATGCGCTCAGTATTGTCCTCTCCCGGGAGAATGTGGAGGATTCTGGCACTGGAATGGACTCTGGAGTGACTGATGTTGAGGGATGTGGGAGGGTTTGGTTGCAGGCTTGGGGTTGGAGTGCCCAAATGCTTCCGGGATGGGACTGGATGAGAGTTGTAATTATTCTTTTTTATCTCCTTCCACTAGTAAATCAGAACCATTTAAACAAGAGTGAGATTAATGGAATCGGCTAATGGTGAATCACAAGGACCAGGAGATAGGAACTGGATCAACTCATCATCCAATCCCATCTAAATGCAGGGATTGAGAGTGGTGTTGCTTCAACTCACCAGATGGGAAGACTCTAAAAACTCCTCCACATACTGCTCCAGGGGACAACTAGTAATGTGACATTTGACACCGAAGCTTGTATCAAAAAATGAAACATCTCACAGTGAAGCACTGTACCAGAGTTTGATTCGTTTTGCCATAACCACGTGATCTGTGACATCCAAAGCGTTGTTTTCGCACACAACCATGTGACTGCTTCATATTCTGATTCAAATATCACGAACCCTTGCACAGGTTTAGTGTCATTTACTTTTTTGATAAGAACATTTACATGTGTAGTTTTGTGCATGTTCCATTTGCATTTATACCCAGTTAATAAGTACATCAACTGACCATTCTATGATAATCTTTATTTTGATAATATACGCCTAAACTTGCCTATTTATTTCCCAGAAATTTATTCCCAGACTCATTTATTCAAATATAAGTAAAATTACATGTGAAATACGAATTTTTATATAGACTAATTATTTCATTGTTTTATGCTTTTTTTATAGCACAATCTGATTTATTACATGAAACAGTCCAAACATGGCTGGGTCGTCTGAGATGCAAAGGCAGCTTTTTCCACCTTTTGAACACAAGATGTCGTGCACCGTTTTGAAAAGCTTAGTGTAATGAACCTTTTTACGATACAGTTGAGGGGAGAGTCTCTGTGCTTCGCAAAGCTTCATTTCACCATCACTAAGAACGACCATCTTGGTGGAGAAAGAGGAGATGATCATCAGCCATTTTGTTTGTTTTGGTAGGTCCAGGCATCTGTAACGATGTATGCGGAGAAGTTGAAGAAGACAGAATAACCAGGTTCCAAAAAAACTCAAAAGGTTTAATTCCATTTTAAAAAAAAACAGGCAAACAGGTAGTGCAAATGCATCTAAACACAACAGTGACCGGACAAAGAGTGAATGCAAGGGTGATGCTTAATGCTGCCTTCACATGCTATCGGAAATGTGATAATTCCCACTTCTGAAATCGTGATTACGAGCGAACACATTCAACTTTCAAGGCACTTTTCACTTGAAGGCAGCATAAATAACAAACTGAAATGAGATAATGACACACAGCTGAAACAAATGAATTAATGATGACGTAACCATGGAAACAAAGGAGTGGCGGGAAACTGAACAAAGGGACATATGAAACAAGCAAAAAAAACAAAAAAAAAACTGACAGTTCCGATGACGCAAAGTAGGAATTATTATTTTTTTTTTTTTTTTGCACAAACTATCACATTTCTTCAGAAGACAATGACTGGTATTTCCCCCCCCCCAAAAAAAAAAAAAAAAAGAAGACATTTTTCATTTTTGGGCGATGTATTGACAAAAGAAAACAAAACAAAATAAAATAATTTAATAAAAAAAATATAACAATAAAAAAGAATCAGAATATTTTATACAAGTTGCATGGGCCAAGAGTATGATAAAAGATCAAAGAAAAATATGGTTTAAAAATGACATCAGGGTGAAAGAAATTCTGATCATTGGAAGATGTAATTACCATACAGTTAGGAAATTAGTCCCAAGGCGTGCCTCATCCCAGTCCTCTTAATTAGCAATTGAATGAACAATTACTCAGCACTAAGGGGGAATAAAAAGTCTCATCTTTATTGAGCTGGGTCTGAGATTATATAGAAAGAGTACAAGGGGTGTAGTATGGATTTAACCAATGAGAAAGAGAGTACATCATATCAGCTCATGGTATAGGAATGTGATACATATAGAAAAACAAGTCTAAATATGGTTGACTTCTGGCTAAGTACCCATGCCTTCCTGAGGAAGACCCCTTCCATACTTGCAATACAAAAGGCAGGGATCATTCCCTGTCTCCCCATTAGGTCCGGGAGCCTCATACCTTACATGGAAGTTGTTCCGGTACATAAAGAGAAACAGATGTTATAGTGTAGAATACAGTTTCAACAGAGGACAACAGACCTTCTGTCTACATTCCTTCAATGTAGCTGTAGCTGTAGACCAGCACTTTAAACATAGAATCTTTCACATACAATTTTTAAAATAAAATAAAATAATAAAACAAAAGTGCATCTTTGATGTGACAAGAGTATCTACAGCCAGAAGAAGTCAGGCGTACATGAATTTTCCTTTATTTGTTTATTTTTTTTCTAATTTCCAAAACATCTAATAGACATCCACAGAGATAAAATGAGAATTTGCTTCTATGGTTCTGCAAAGAATTGAGTATAATGACAAAAGTGCCACACAAACATAAAATAGAAGGTGGCACAAATTTTATAAGGAACATTTTTATAAAATATCATACCACCTCTTGCAGGATCATTAAAACTACGAGTAGCTGAGTTGAATATATACAACATGACAGTAAGCTAAAATAGTTAAATCACAATGTTACATTAGCATTGGGGAAATTATCGGGCCACAAGCTGACATGGTTTATGTGCCTTTTATTACCGACATGCACTCCAATTATAAACCATTCATATACTGCCCCCTACTGGATAGAGTTTATAAACTAATACAAATACACAGTACAGAGCCTAACTACACTGGGGAGTGTTGTAACAAAGAGTTAGTTGTAACACTGTCAGTTTGACAAGTCAGAAAAGAGCTGTGGTGATGTCATCAATATCATACACTCGCATCACCTTTTTGAGCTCAAATGAGAAGTGGCATGTGACAGTAAGCAACACTGTAGATTTTATGACCAAAATAACAGTTTTTTAAGAAAGTATTTTTTTTTTATTATTATTATTTTTTTATCAAGATTATTATTTGCCTAGCAATCACTGTATTGTAGATAAAGCTATTTGACTTGCATAATCTAAAGTAGCTGTTTCTGTAGATTACTTTGATGCTTTGCATTCATGCTAACTTCAAATGCACATGCTAAAACAGTTAGCTAAGTCATGGATGTTAGGGATGGGGATAGTTTTAACAGTTCGTTAAAAATGTTACAACCAAACCCTTATGATGATTCCAGTTACAAATCACATCTGCTGTTAAGACAAAATCAAGTTTTTTGTTGCATTGAGGGTTTTATGTGGTAAATATGTTTCCATTGTAGTTTATGCACGTCTTCTTATCGGATAAAAGCATTATCCACCTCAATTGAGACATTTTTTTGTGCACATTTTTAGAATTTATGCGCATCTCAGCGTTTCCATCCAATGTTTTTTTTTATGCGATATCCCAAAATTCACAAATATAGGTGGATGGCAACATTAGCTAGTGACCGAACTGTTATGTTACAGGAATACAATACACTCACACAAACACACAAAGCAATTGTTTTTGTGCTAAATTTAAATTCCTTAAACAAATATAGGCTAATACAAAGTTTTTTGTTACTTTAAATTGTTCACTTTATTCAAAACTGATTATTATTTGTCCTTCAATAACACTCTTGTATAAATTTAGATTGTGTGGATCTTATTTCAGCAAATTACCTTTCATTGTTACATCTATCCTCAGCTAGTGCTTCAACTCACCCCATAGTGGGGTTGGTTGTAACAATGGAACTCTTTGTGTTTGACATTAACTCACATAATCCGATTGTGTTGTACATGTCCAAGTAAGTTATATTTGTAGCTAACAAATGTGGCTACCATGTATACAATTTTGAGAGATATAGCACAAACAGCCACTGAGTTACTAATGCTCAAAAAAAAGGTGTTATCCCCAGCCTCCCCTAAGTGACTTAAGGGTTAGTTCACCCCAAAATGAAAATTCTATCATTAATTACTCACCCTCTTGTCATTCCAAACCCATAAGGCTTTTGTTCAGAACACAAATGAAGATCTTTTTGATGAAATCTTTTTATGCGTTTTTGCAATTAATTTTCACGACAACTTCGTTTTGGGGTCCTGAAAATGCAAACTTTTGAAAACAGGTTTCAAAGTGCAAGTTTTGCAAAACAATATTATTATTGTCTCAGTGTAAAAAACAAAAATATGAATTCATGAAAACAGTGACCGCATGACTATTATGTGTTCAGTCTATAGACACGTAGTGTTTCTTTAAAAAAGTGACATCGCCAACTAATGGCCCGGCATGAAAAATACAGTGTTTTCCGTTGTTTCTGTGGATCTGTATGATCAGGAATCATTTTGATGTCTGTCCGCAAAAAAACGCAAAGGATAAACTTTTCAGTTTGTAGTACACTGTTGTTGTGTAAATGGACCCTCAGACTTTGAATTTTAAACTAATATGGTGCTCCTTTAAAAAAAAAAAAAAAAGCCCAAACTCTGGTGCACCACAAGTTTATTTCCCTCCAGTCATATGTTTCATTCACCCCTTAAGGCAGGTAAACCTGATTCAACTATTTAATCTTCTGACTCATTGATTTCCACAGCAGGTTTCCTCCTGTTCAACTTCCTGGGTGGCACAAATCCCATCTTTCATTATAGGCTCTGTGAGCTCTAACAAACTCTGAACTTTGGTCTTGGGGAGGACTGCAGCAGAGGCAGAAATGAAAAACAGCCTATGAAAAAAAAAACAAAAAAAACAAAAAACAAAACAAGACTGTTCTTAAGAATACTAAGGACTGATTTACTCTGAATCACTGATTTATTGAAAATGAATGCACACTCTGCGCTATAGTTAATTTTTTAAATTTTCAACAGTCTGGAGACAATTATTCAGCAATCAGTAGGGTTGTCACATGTACGTTCCTATATAACAAAACATGTTTAAGGGTTTATATCAACAAACGCTACTGTATGTTAAACTAATTCCTTTCCAAACAGCCCAAACTGCAATTAGCATGGACAGACATTAAGCTTGGTAAAATAAAAAAAAAATTCTTTAGTGCACAAATGTGCATAAACCTGTTTTACCATTAAGGCTACTACTTTTACATGACAACAATGTACTAAAAACGGAAAAGTTTTTTCTTTGCACAAATGACAACGTTATCAAAACTATTGTCATTCACACGGATCAGAGAAAATGATGTATTACGCATGCCAGACAAGTAGTTGGCAATGTCACTTTGTAAAGAAAGATTTACGTGCCTGCGCATACGCATTCTTATTCAGAGCACTCGTGCCAAACACGCATGCCTATCCACCTTTTTTTTATATAGTTTACTGCACTTTGATATTCTTCTCATTATTTCCCTATATTGGCTAATAAATCGGAAGTCTCGCACTTTCACAGAAACACCTTAATTCGGCATTGACAAATAAGGTGGATAGACTAAACACGTAATACACATGTGCATTCCATCACCGTTTCACAGATTCGTGTTTTTGCAGTCCTTTTTCTCAGATTACTGAAGCCTTTTCATAACACAGTGAAAATATTCAGCCATTGGTTTGTGCAGTTCAAAAAAAATGAACCAATGACGAGGCAGCGGAGCTGCACAAGTCTATGGCGATGAAGCCCGCCAGAGTCATCTGGTTATATAAGCAGGCATTCTGGCATAGGATCCTCAGATTTATTCTCCTTCAGCGAACAATAGTCTTCTCCTTTTCGGTGCAGTACAAGACTCGAAGCCTTCTCGCCGTTGACACTCCTCGCAGAGGACCAAGCTGACTCAGCACCTGCTTTAGCTGATCGCCGCTCTGCAAGCAAGCTTGATCAGTGTGCAAGCAGCTGTTTCAGTGTATACCCTGCTGCCCTCCGGCGAGTTCAAAAGAGCTGTTTCCTAAGGGCAACTTAGGAAATCCCACGCGTAAGCCATACTCACGGAAATGGATTGTTTTTATTGCGAGAACATGAGTCTCACCTCTCTGCGCTCGCGAATTGCTTTCTTTTCAGAAAGCAACTTCGCCCCTCGTGCCCTCCTTTTTTTTTTCCTTCCAGGAGCATGTGAGGAAAAAACAGCGGGGCAGATGAACTCAGCACTCAGATACGAGTGAGCTCACA
This sequence comes from Elopichthys bambusa, assembly GCA_037101425.1. Taxonomy (NCBI): domain Eukaryota; kingdom Metazoa; phylum Chordata; class Actinopteri; order Cypriniformes; family Xenocyprididae; genus Elopichthys; species Elopichthys bambusa. The sequence goes on along the minus strand of CM074433.1, from coordinate 16,353,065 downwards.
TCGGTGCAGGTCCCTTGTGCCTCACTCTCTCCACACACAGAGGTTTCCCCTGTTCTATTCTCCCGCCCAGACCAACGTCCCTTTGCCATCGCAAGTGACTTGGTCTCATTTGGGGGGTCTGAAGTAAATCCCCTAGATGACAGCATGTCATTGGCGGCCTCAGACACAGAGGATTGGACGTCCCCGTCTCTTTTGATGAGCGAAGGTCGCTCATCCATCCAAGCCCTGCAGGACGATGTCAGCCCACGCTGGGTGCACCTACACCTCGGCTGGCCAGGCAGCTTCTGCACTTCACACTATGGCCGTTGTTCAGGTCTTTCAGGCCAAACTCCTCCGTTCCATAGATAAGTCTGGACCGACCCAGCCATATTTAAAGAGTTGCGCAACGTGACTGATCTGGCCCTGCATGCTACAAAGACTACGGCTCAAGCCATCGACAGGTCAATAGCCAGCTTAGTGGTGCTGAAGCACCACTTATGGTTAAACCTGACGGAGATCAAGGAAGCGGACAAAGCCCTTTTACTCAACTCCCCAGTTTCCCCTGCTGGTCTTTTTTGGACCTGCACCTTCGACTGCTCAGCCTACTCCACAGCCTGAGCCTCGACAGCGCACCCGCTCTGCAAAGCGCCATCCCTTCCTGAAGCGTCAGGGACCCTGGCCAAAGATAGTGCAGGACCCTGCGCCTCAGAAGTCATCCTGATCTCTTAGACAGGAACAGGAGGGGGCTAAGTCTCGCTGTGGCCGGACCACCCCCCAAATAGCCTTGTTTATGTCTCCAAACACCCCGTTTAGTTGTGACAATGTATTTGTTGTAAGTACTGGGCCTGTTCAAGCACCCGTACAACTAACACAAACATACTCAAAAAGAGAGCATATTTCCTCTTCCACTCATCGTGGGCGTGAGATCCCCTCACAGCGACCTGTCGCTTGAGCCAATTCAACCCCTTGCCACACAGGCCGAGGCTTGGCAGGCCATCTCAGATTAGCCAAAATGGTTTTTAGGGATAATAAAGCGAGGTTATTCACTTCAACCTAGTTATTCAATCACGCTTCGGCGGCGTGGTTCCCACCTCAGTGGGGAGCAAGGACGCTCATATTCTGTGCTCCGAAGTGAGGAATTTACTGGCAAAAGGAGCTGTAGAGATTGTTCCGCCAGCTCAGAGCGACTCAGTCTTTTACAGCTGTTATTTTCTCTTCCCCAAGAAGGTTGGCGGTCTCAGACCCATTCTCAAAATCAGGCACCTGAATTGTGCCCTCATGAAACGGTCGTTCAGGTTGACTACTTTGAAGCAGATGCTCTCAGATATGCCCAGGAGACTGGCTCTTCTCTCTGGACCTCACAGATGCTTGCTTTCACATCCAGATAGCCCCCCATCACAGGTGGTTCTTGAGATTCGCCTTTGAGGGAGTGGCATATCAATATACGGTCCTTTCATTCTCTTGCTCCTCGTACTTTCACAAAGTGTATGAACACGGCTCTTTCCCCTTTGAGACAGATTCGCATTCAAAACTACCTCGAGGACTGGCTCGTCTTTGTCCAGTCGGAGGCCGAGCTAGTATCCCACAGGTCCCTTCTCCTCAGCCACCTAGAGTGCCTGGGGCTCAGGGTAAATTTTGCCAAGAGCTCTCTGTCTCCCAGCCAACAGATTTCGTTCCTGGGAGCAGTTTTTGACTCAACCCAAATGAGGGCTGTAGTCACGCCAGAGCGCGCTCTGGCTATACAGCAGCTCATGGCCACCTTCAAAGTTGGAGCCTCTCTGCCTCTCAGAGCATTTCAGAGAATGCTAGGCCTCATGGTGCTACAGCTGGGCCTGCTTCGCATGCAGCCCCTACAGTACTGGCTGAAACCCTGGGTTCCGCCCCATGCTTGGGGTCGCAGACACTTACATGCCCTTAAATGGTCAGTCTTCTCTGCTTGGTGCACAGCCCATGGTGAAGACCCAACCTCCTGCAACATATCTTTGATATTGTCCTTCCTCCAAGAGTTGTTGGATAAGGATCACACCCCCTCCACTGCAAGGTTAGCTGCAAGATCTATGTAGCGGCTATAGCAGCTTCTCACTCTCCTGTAGCCGGTCAGTTGGCAGGCAGGAACAACTTGGTTGTTCGCTTTTTAAAGGGGTCTAGGAGGCTGAACCCGCCTTGCCCCTTACTGTCCCTACATGGGACCTGTCTACGGTTCTGAGGGCACTTAGGAGCCCCCCTTTTGAGCCGTTACAGTAAGCCGACCTTCGGCCCCTGTCACCCAATGACTCAAAGTTCATCCTGAAGCCAAGGCATGGTTATGTCCCTAAAGTGCTCTCCACTCTGTTCAGGGCACAGGAAATCACACTCTCTGCACTTCCTCAATGTCTACCTTTGCCAGGTTCTACAACCTGGACTTCCCGGCCTTGTAGGCTTGGGTCCTTTCTGCATAGTATAGCATAGTTTGCCTCTTGGAGCTCAACCCACTGGGAACTCACGCACCTGCCTTGAGGCAGGACCTGTTCTGAACAGAGCTTGACCATAACAAGCTTAAACTGGCTAGAATTCCCTGTGACTCTGATTAGATCAGGATTGTTGGCTTCAGGCATTTTCCTTAGCTTCTTGTATGTTCTTGGCCCTCCCTAAGTGCCTAGGCTGTAGTAAGTTTTTAGGACGGTTGTCCAGGGCTGGGCTTGACTGTGAGTTTAGCCCGCATTGCCTCCTGTAGGGCACCGACTTAGGTCTTAGGTCTAATTAATGGCTATGCCCTGCCATACTTGGCCCCTCTGGGCCCCTTAGGTGCTTAGGACTAATTTACTTATCAGTCGTTTCTCTATCATAGCACGGCATGATTGTACTGGTTCCCCACCGCGTCTAGAGATGCAGTATGAGTGAAGTATCGAAAGGGAACATACTTGATTACTAAAGTACCCTCGGTTCCCTGAGATACGGGAACGAGTACAGCGTTGCTAGCCATGCTATGTCGCTGCACGACTCAGTGTCGTCGCTTTAGTCGAATTAACCTGAGGATCCTATGCCAGAATGCCCACTTATATAGCCAGATGACCCCGCCCATTTCGGCAGGCTCTGATGGGCTCCATCGCCATAGGCTCGTGCAGCTCTGCTACCTCCTCATTGGTTTGATTTACTTGAACTGTACAAACCAATGGTCGTGCAGTTTCACTGCGTTATAAAAAGGCTTCAGTGATCGGAGAAAAAGGAGTTTTCCCCACCGTGTCTAGCGATGCAGTACTCGTTCCCATATCTCAGGGAACCAAGGTTACGTTAGTAACAGAATACATTTTAAAAATCTTGGACTTTGAAACCTGTTTTCAAGAGTTTGCATTTTCAGGCCACCAAACCACCGCTGTCATGTAAATGAATGGCCAAAATGCATAAAATGTTTTCTGTTAGTTCACCTAAAACAAAAAAAAACAAACAAAAAAAAAAACATGAATTTGTAAAAAAAATATGAATAATTAATTTGAACTCATTAATTAATTATACATATTTGGATCAGTTAATAGAATTAACTTGATGTAGCAGAATTAATACCCTTAAGAGAGCTGCCAGAAAAATGGCTCCCGACCTGCCATGGCTCCCCAAAGCTCCCGACCCGCCGTGGCTCCCCGAGGCTCCCGACCTGCCGTGGCTCCCCCAAGGCTCCCGACCCGCCATGGCGCCTAGAGCTCCTGGACCCGCCCTGGAGACCTCCGTGCCTGTCTTCACCTCCACCCTCACCTGTCTGTAGATCTCCAGGGTGCCCACCCCCCCTCTCCGGTTGTTCCATCCACAGCACGTGGACACGCCTACCGGGAGGGGGAGGTACTGTCACAGTCTCACCTTCTCTGGACTCCATTTCCCAGTATCCCTCCTGTCATTCACCTGCTCACACTCAGTAATCACCCACACCTGTAAGCCATCCACTTATCACCACAGCAGTACTTAAAGCACACCACTTACCTCAGTCAGTTGTCCGGTCTCGTTTACATGCAGAACCCTTAATGTTTAAGCTTCCAAGATACATCCCGATTCCACTCCAGCGTGTTTCCCCTGTCTTCCTGTGATATCATCTGTGTGTGAGTTTACCTACTTCTTAAAGACAATATCTGCCATTTACTCACCTGCTTCACTATTCACCTGCTGTCTGTCAAAAAATACCATCTGCTTGCATTCCTGTTGTCTCACACATTTGCTTTCACAGAGCAGAAAACAGCATCTTCTTGACATGTAGACCAAACGAACCAGTGTTTGAGAGCGGGTCAAAGTAGACGTCGTTCGCAGGCAGCCAACGAAGACCATAGAAGACCGTATTTTGCAAATTTGTTCAGACACGTCAGACTGGAATTACTAACGACTCATTTCGGCAGTTAAGAGTTGATTCATTCTTTTGGGAGATGATAACTTTATTGATCGTGCACTATGAGCTTTGACCTTTTACATTCACAAACAGCTATATTACACACTGCATGAAAGGTAATATTTGAAATAGCCTAATAGGGGCACTTTAGCAAAACAAAATGTGGAAAAAATGATGCAGTCTAAATACCAGGGCTATTATAGATAACTAAAACTAAAGATAAAATAATAATTTTTTTTTTTTTTTTTTACTTGATGCATTAAAATAACTAACTTAAGTTCATTTTATCTTGTAAAATAGTTTGTCAAACATATCTAATAGTAAACATGGGATTTATACCTCTAATGAAATCATAGGACACTGAATACTGTATGTATTATTTATTTATAAGCTTAATAATTCCTTAACTTTAACAGCAAAGTTTTGTTTACATTCTTTGCATCGACCTAATGTAATTCCCTCAAGAGTTTCCAAAGCATTTATCATTCTGACTGCAGCAAATCCATCCAATCTCTATCTTATTTGCTCACGCTTGTTGTTATTTGCTTAAATCACAGTTGCATACCTAATATCCTTTGCAGGAGGAGAGGAAGTTTAGTGTTAAACTCATCAAAGCAGCTTAGCCTGTCTAGTCCTGACGCTTCATCTGACTGCTGACAGCCACTATTGGCTGTTTACAGATAATTGTGTTGAAGAATGCTTTTCAGCGAGGTGAATTATAATTATTCACCTCTGTCCGTCACACACAAACAAGAAACGGAAGATGTGTGGTTGGAGAGCAATGCTTCATTTTTGTGTTTCACGGACATCTTTATGATACCGAAAGGTGAAATGAATCATCTTAATGCATAAATGAGAATAACAGATTTTATATTTCAAACACGCTTTATTTTTTCCCCCACATAGGCAACTTCTGTCAGCGATTATGTATAATTTCCAGCTGCGTATAAATGTTTACAGACATTACAGTAAAATTGATTTCTGCTGACTTGGTAGTACAGGTCGTAAACTAAAGTTATGAACAAAATCCAATTCTGGGAGCTAATGCACAGGCTGAAGAGAGAATAGTTAGGGGACGCGCTTCACTGGCCCGCAATCAATGAAACATCACAATTACAGACTCAGTCTCGTTTTTTTATACTCCAGTTGCACACTAAACAACTAATCTAAGTATAATGCTTTTCTAGTTATATGGCAGTCAAGGGACTTTGTTGAGTCAAAGGACACACATTGTGACGATTACAACTAAATCTCTCCTATTATAATAAAGATCGGTCATGTCTACATATACCTAACATTTTTGATTTAATAAATTAACATTAATTAACAATGAAATAATAATGACAATAATTAATTGTTATTAGAGTGCTGCAGTGATTATGTATTTTTTAGGCCAATCCGTACGTTTGCATCACCCTGATTTCCTCGACAAAAACCCAGTAGGATTTTTACATTGGCCTTTAGAATATTGCCCAAAATAAGCTCTGTGACCAACAAAAGTTGGAATAAAACATTTTCTTCACAGATTAACACAACTTTTATGAAATTTGAAGCTTAAATACAATCACTAAATGTGGCTATAAACAAACTACATTCCGGTCACATGACTTTTGGAGGTGAGACTAACTGTTTGGCCAAGATTCATGTTGGTAATGAAGAGTTTTGAAAATGTGGCTTCAGTATTGAAAAATGCTTGTTAGCAATTGGGTTATTTTTTTCTACCCAAGTCCAGGGTTAAGCCATTTGGTTTTTTACTTTTTTTTAATTTTTTTATGGGGGGTTGTTTGGGTAGTTTTTGTGTTACCCAGGGTGGCGGTCTGAAGTTAGTTTCTCCACCGAACGAGAGCCATCTCCGGCACGAGATCCAGCTTTACTTCTACGGTGGAAACAGGACAGCAGAGTCTGGTCGATTATACTTGAATTGCTTCTAAATGTTAGTTTTTTACTTCTAATAGTTGTTAAACGAGCTTTAATGTATATGTGTATTAAAAAACAAAATATGCTAAAAAATATGCTATACTATAAAATATGATCGAAAATGAATTATCATGCAACCACACCAGTATTTAAAAAAAGTTTAGAGGATTTAAGTTAATCCGTGAACATTAATTCATGAAGTTAAACCCCCCCATTGCTGGGTTAAATAAACAACCCAATTTGCTGAGTAAAATTAACCCAACATGTGTTCTGTTCTATATTTACCCAACCCTTGGGTTAAAAACAACCTAGAGTGTATATCATTGTATTATTGGATATGCGTTCTCCTTTTGTAGGATATTTGAGAGATATCAATCTTTTGTGAAAAGGCCAGATGAGTCTCTGATAGATCATTCAACACCCCTTCATCAGTCAAGCTGCAGAATAGAGACAAAAATACAACAAAATGTCACCAGTTTGTGTGCTGATGAAGATGATGGAGAAATGCATCTTAAAATGTAGATAAATTACTTTTTTCTGTCGACAAGCCTCATGTGTTTGTCCCATTAAAACAGTCACCAATGCCCAACGTCAATTAGAGAACCAATGAAGCATGATCAATTTGCATTACTTCCTCTCAATTGAGCCGACACTCATAGATGCGGAAATCTCTGAGCTTGATGGGTAATGACACGTCCCTTCCGCTATCCATCATAATGTCCCAACAGCGACATTAGTAAAGGAGCCTGACACACCTGCTATGACCCGCAAGACAACCTTTTTGCCAACAACTAGGGATGTGTGTTTCAAGACGTGCTGTGCTATTATCATACCGCATAAGGACACTTAGATGATTATGATGCTGTTCACTTGATACTTGAATAATTGCAAGCCAAGTACACAAATAGGTCACATGCATACATCACCAAACTGAGCTCTTGTTGTGTGAACCCCACTGTGTCTTTGCTTTCTGTGTCAATCCATATAATAGCATAAGATGTCAGAGCACTATGAAGCCAAACACATTGACTTTGCTTCATGGAGAATTTAAATAGCACCACTGGAGTTTAAAGATCAGACGGAGGTGTTCAGACGCAAGAGTGCACCAGTCTCAACTATAATCTCAACAGCTATGTTTAAAAGTTTTTTTTATTCACTTTGGTACTATTTTACTCATTAGTAAGGTGTATATTTTCAAAACTCTTAGGGCCCTATCATACACCCGGCATGCCGCAAGTGTTTTTTCTAGTTTCAGCATGACACAATTATCATTTTCACATCCAGCGCCACGTTGTTTAAATAGCAAATGCACTCACGCCTATCTGTTCGCCCATGAGTGTGCTGGTTTGAAAATGAGGCGTGTTCAGGCACATTGTTGGCGTGTTGCTATTTTGAGGCAACTGAAAATGACTGCACCATTGATCAACTGAAACCTGGTTTAAAGTCAATGCCGTGTTTTTTTTGTTTTTGTTATTTAAAGGGCACGTTAGTAATATAGGTGCCTATAGGCGGGTGCACAATGCTCATACACTCTGCTTGTTACACACACAGGGAGGCGCAGCAGCACTAAACATTTTTAAATATTAAAAATATCCTCTCTGTCTATAACGTGCGCTTCAGACCATGAGCTTAGATCGCTAAAATAGGGCCCTTAGTACAAAGATTTGTTTTAATCACTGAAACACAACAGTATGATTTTCTTTCAGTTTAATAATTTTAACAATCAGTTCATTCAATAGCAAATAATGCAAGATACATGTTTCAAATCACCCTTGTTGCTGAAATAAATCAAGCGTATAGCATTAGTTCTGGCAGGTCACGTTAGTCAAGCTCGCATCAGCTGACACTCAGCTGATTTACATTAGGCTTAATCGACTTGAAGCAGTGCTGCACAGTCTGATCGGCGGCTGACTTGAAGCAGTGCATGCCGGCAGATTGTATATTATAGGGAGATGAGAGGGTCTGTATCTCTTACCATTGGAGAAAGCGTAATGACTAACTTAATCATGTGCTTAATCTCTGCATTCAAAACTCCTTCCCTATGTACCGCCTATGTGTACCGTTACCGAACGTTAGCATTAGCCGTTACGTTTTTTTGGCTAAAGATTGCAGGCTTGCCTTCCAGTGGCTTTGAATTTTGTCTGACTTGAGACAGCGCCGACACCATGTAACTTATGGCATCAAAGTACCGCGAGAGCGATTCGAGAGCAGTCGGATAAGTCAGCCAGCGCAGCATCTCAAGCGCTGCACAAGCTCTGATGTTGACACAGCTGTTTCACGATTGGCCGAATTCACCACATGACAACAATCACGTGTGTTTCGTGTTTATTCTGAAAACTTTAGTTCCACTAATGCTCACAAATCTGTATTTTTTTTTTTATAACCGTTAAAGCTCTTTTCATGTAGTCGCGATATTATATTGTCATGTTTAACAAAATAAAACTGATAAAAAACATAGACCCCACTACATTGGTATTTCAATAGTATATGCTTAAGTTGAACTTGAACAGAAGTTGTAAGCAGTGCATAAAGTATAATGAATGAAAATGTCTCTGAAAAAAACAGTGTATTAGTCAAATTTATTTCACTTCAGCTGTGATAAAGTGCAAACGCAGTGCGAACGTCACTACTAGAAACAGAAAGTGTCAGACTTAACGTCTCCGTTTTCACGTGGCTACTCTCGCCGATCGGTTGCATCCATCACCGCCAATCAACGCATTCGTATATATGGTCCATTCAGTATTATCAGCAGCTTTATCCCATTGCTCAAAAGCTAATTAAACGGTGAATTCGGCGGTCGAGACCACTATGAATTGTAATCCGGAATTTAGCGAATTCACACGGATTTCACTTCATGTTCAAGTTCTTGAACAAACACACTATTTCGCCGCATTGATTATAAGCTGCTCGATTTGGAAGTGACCTGAAACATGTTTAGATGAGATCTGCACTCATCACACAAAGGGGAAGGATATCAAGGAGATAAAGAATGTCACAGCTGGCTGTATTTCACCCTCCATAAATCTCAATGTCTTCTCAAAGCAAAGTTAAGTTTCCTTTTTAAGCTCTTTCAGTGCTTGCCACATTTTGTGGATGGGAAAACATAGATCGCGATGCCTGATGTGATTAAATTTCAAAGACTATAATTGCATGTATGCATCGCACGTTTCAAAGTTAAATGTAACGCTGTTGCGTTTTCTACCTGCTTACGCAGCGCTCAGACTGCTTCTAAGTGGTTATCAATCAATGTAGCTACTGTGCATGTTTATGCCAACTGATTGCTTATGCTGATATGACTAATGGTGTTAAATATTGACAAAAGTTTACTTTATGGTATTGTAAAAATATTGTAAATGGTTTTAAGAACATATATTATCTACCTCATCTAAACTTGAATGAACAGGCGCAATCGTAAGCATACACATTTCACAATAAGAGTCCGAGTGTATTTATCTTGTTCATAAGTCCAGTTTGTTCCTTAAGCTTTTAGGTATTGGCCACATGCTGTTGTCTTAAGCTCATTCAGGTAACTGTTGTTAAAGGGGCATGCTGCTCTCCTCAGCTGCTTGTAAGAAGAGCACCCCTTCGCTGCTACTTCCCTCCGTAAAGGGCATGCTGCCTCCAATTTGCTATTCAGAGGGATATACTCCTTTCCATTATGTCCTATTGTCTTTCCATCTTTCCAGTATAGTTTTTAATTCAGATTTTGCAGTGAGTTTGTGGTTGGGGGGTTGTCAGCATATGGTTTTGTTTTGGGGGGTTATCGCTGCTCTTTTTGCCCAGAACAGAACCATACCGCTAATCCAAACTGTATGCTAACTGCCAGTCATCTTTGACGATAGTGATCCTGACAGAATTATAATTACACAGGCTACAGGTGCCACATAGAAAATGACATTACCTACATTACACTTACATTACCTAAATTACATAAATGACATACAATCCATAATGGTTGTAATAATATCTATTCAGTGTTATCTTAAGGTGTGATGTATGACATAGTCATGAGGTTTTGTGTAGAACAGAGTTTCCAATACAGTAAATGTTCTCACTGTACCACATGACTGAATCTATACTGTAGTTGATCTTTACAGATAAAGAGTGAGTTACAGTAATGTGACAGTCTCTACCATGTTAATCTGTTTTGTATTTGATGCCATCTGTCTCTTCTTCTGATGTGTCTCTGATCAATCTGATGTTATACAGTCATTGACTGTTTCTTTTCCCTTGTACTCTATCCTGCTCTGTGTTTACAAATTTCAAATTCCTCTGTATCTGTATGTCCCCACAAGGTCTAAAATTACTAGTATTACCATCCTTGTGGGGACATTTGGTTCACAACGCAGGGTTCACCAGGACCACCCCCACACACACTGAAAATTGTGGTTATCATCTAAGATAAATTGCTTATAAGGTAAAAAGGATTCATTACATTTGGTTATCCATATTGGAAATTACAAACAAGTTTTATAGAATCTATGCCTATAGAATCAATATCTATAGAAATCTATAGATGTACCAAATTATTTATGGATTAACCATTCAATTCAGTTGGATTAAATAACAGACAAATGTATTAAACTGAACGAAAAGAGATGCAAATCAAAAATTTGAGAGTATAAGCTTTATGAAACACAGTTACTGTGAATGAAACATTTATATAGACGAAACACTTATTTTGTGTTGTGAAAAGGATATGTAAGATTGAAAATATCTATATGATATTTTAAAATGAACAAAGACATTTGCTTTACTGTTTCAACCCCCTCTCTCTTGTTACAAGGGCCATTTGGAAGACAAAGGTGTTGATAGTGATCAAGCCCTGTAGGCCAAAATGTGTATACATTGGGAGTCTACAAATTGTCACACCTTTAGTACAGTGGGGGAAGTTTTAATTTCCTTATTGGTCAGTTTGAATGTCTCACATTTGGGTTTCAGTCTCATGGTCAAGGAAGGGATAAAAGAAGATCGTAACTGTTGCTCTGTCTCTTTTCATTCTCTGCCTCTTTTCTTGGGCACTCTCTGGCCCTCTGTCTCTCTCTCTCTCTTTCTCTTCCACACTCTCTAACTATCTCTCAGGTAACTTTTTACATACATGCTGGGTACGATTAATGGTATATGATTTTATCATCTCATACATCTCTTTTGTAACTATTTTAAGTGTAACCATAATCAGATATTGTCATTAATTCAATTCATTAATTTAATTTGATATTGTTCAATTAGGGTATTTAAGTAGCTTTTATAAATGTACCCTGGGAAAAAAAAACAAAAAAAACATTACCGGTGTGCATCTTGAGACAAAACATATTTTAAGATATGTCAGTGCAAGTTACTTTCAGTTAAAACAGCTCAAACATGCATTTTAGTCTAGGATTGCTTAAGCCTTGTCTGTGAAACCAGTGGTCAGAGTATTAGTAGACTGTTTAGGGTTAGTAGAATAATGTGTTCTAATGTGTTAATGTCTTATACAGGTGCTGGTCATATAATTAGTAAAGTAAAGTAAATATAAAAAGTTGATTTATTTCACTAATTCCATTCAAAAAGTGAAACTTGTATATTATATTCATTCATTACACACAGACTGATATATTTCAAATGTTTATTTCTTTTAATTTTGATGATTATAACTGACAACTAAGGAAAATCCCAAATTCAGTATCTCAGAAAATTAGAATATTACTTAAGACCAATACAAAGAAAGGATTTTTAGAAATCTTGGCCAACTGAAAAGTATGAACATGAAAAGTATGAGCATGTGCAGCACTCAATACTTAGTTGGGGCTCCTTTTGCCTGAATCACTGCAGCAATGCGGCGTGGCATGAAGTCGATCAGTCTGTGGCACTGCTCAGGTGTTATAAGAGCCCAGGTTGCTCTGATTGTGGCCTTCAGCTCTTCTGCATTGTTGGGTCTGGCATATCGCATCTTCCTCTTCACAATACCCCATAGATTTTCTATGGGGTTAAGGTCAGGCGAGTTTGCTGGCCAATTAAGAATAGGGATACCATGGTCCTTAAACCAGGTACTGGTAGCTTCGGCACTGTGTGCAGGTGCCAAGTCCTGTTGGAAAATGAAATCTGCATCTCCATAAAGTTGGTCAGCAGCAGGAAGCATGAAGTGCTCTAAAACTTCCTGGTATATGGCTGCGTAGACCTTGGACCTCAGAAAACACAGTGGACCAACACCAGCAGATGTAATGGCACCCCAAACCATCACTGACTGTGGAAACTTTACACTGGACCTCAAGCAACGTGGATTGTGTGCCTCTCCTCTCTTCCTCCACACTCTGGGACCTTGATTTCCAAAGGAAATGCAAAATTTACTTTCATCAGAGAACATAACTTTGGACCACTCAGCAGCAGTCCAGTCCTTTTTGTCTTTAGCCCAGGCGAGACGCTTCTGACGCTGTCTGTTGTTCAAGAGTTCAAGGAATGCGACAGCTGAAACCCATGTCTTGCATACGTCTGTGTGTAGTGGTTCTTGAAGCACTGACTCCAGCTGCAGTCCACTCTTTGTGAATCTCCCCCTCAGCTCTGTGAACAGCCAGCCTCTTTTGCAATGACCTTTTGTGTCTTGCCCTCCTTGTGAAAGGTGTCAATAGTCAGCAGTCTTCCCCGTGATTGTGTAGCCTACAGAACTAGACTGAGAGACCATTTAAAGGCCTTTGCAGGTGTTTTGAGTTAATTAGCTGATTAGAGTGTGGAACCAGGTGTCTTCAATATTGAACCTTTTCACAATATTTTAATTTTCTGAAATACTGAATTTGGGATTTCCTTAGTTGTCAGTTATAATCATCAAAATTAAAAGAAATAAACATTTGAAATATATCAGTCTGTGTGTACTGAATGAATATAATATACAAGTTTCACTTTTTGAATGGAATTAGTGAAATAAATCAATTTTTTGATGATATTTTAATTATATTACCAGCACCTGTATTCAGTAGAGTGTCTGTTGGGAGCATCAAAGTGTTTGCAGATATAAAATAATGTGTTACTTTATTTTTTAAGGAAAGTTAGGGGAAAAATGTCTTAAAGGGGGGGGGGGGGTATCACACACAGTTTCTGCCAATCACATGTAAATCTTGAGTATAGAGTAGTGCACCCTTCATATCTCCGAAAAAGTCTTTAGTTTTATCATATTTATAAAAGATACATACGCTGTACCAAGTCTTTCCGAAAACAGCCGAGCACCTGGAGGTGTGTCGTGTGAGTGGAGCTAAAGAGCGATGAGCATGTGCAGCTTTTGCGTAGCGATTGTCTGCAAGCTATCAATGGTCAGCTAAACAAATGTATTTAAACACACAATACACCATTACATTATCCCTGGATAACTTTCGAATCACTATAATGAATATAGCATATAGTGAATGATGAATAATGAATTTATGAATTCACTACGTTCGTGTTGTTTACATTATATGCACTTAGGCGCCTATTGCCAACAAAACAGACATTTGAAGCAGTTTTACTCATCACCTGCGGTTCCGACTCATGACTGGGATCATTATTGTTGTGACCGCTCCATCTTTCAGTTTCAAACGATCTGTAAATCCAGCGTAGAACTGGGCCTTGTTTATGAAACCATAAGCGCCGATCCTGATTGTGATTGCAACTATCAGTTTCTATATGGTTATTTTAATAACGAATGTTGAGAGCACATCAATGTAATGCATGAGCACAAAACTCTCAGCTCCACTTAACGTTGGGTTCTTTGGGAAGCAAGGTTATCTTTCCCTCACCACCAAAAACACACTTCTTTGGTGACATTGTTGGTTTTGTGAAATCCTGTGACCTGTGCAGCGCTGCCGACGACTTCCGTAAAGTCGAACGCACATTGATAGGCGTGCTCTTACTCTCTCGCTCTGGTCGACGTGTGCGCAATGCGCTCTTCCGGGAGAAGTGCCAGTACAAGGAATTCTGACCATCATGACGTCACACAGCCCCATACTCGAAAAAAAAGACTGCGAAGTTTATTAGGATTTGGAAGAGTATTTTTGGCACAGAAATACTCCGTCATACGTCCAACTCGTGTTTTGAAACTTTTGGCAATCTTTAACTGTGTAAATAAGTCAGAATACATGAAATAGTAATATACCCCCCTTTAATGAAAATATTCTTAAGAAAGAAGTTAAGAAATGTTTTAAGATAAATTCTAGGAAGTTTGTAAAAAATATTCCTATAAGTAACTTCTTAAGTTCTTTGATATTTTCTTAAACATCTTTTTTCTTCTTCTTTTTTTTTTTCTTAGGAAAAAAATGGCAGGCTTCAGATTGTTTAAAAGTTCTTGCCAAAAACTTGCTGATCAACCCAATAAAAAACACTTCAAAGGCCGTCTTTTTGAGCTGCCTGCAGATTATTGTAGTAATATAATCATAATAAGCACGCACACTATTTTTAGTTGTGACTGCCTTGATGGAACTTCAGCACTTGGGAGTCGTGTTTTTTAATGCAAGGGTATTTTAAATAGTTCTTTTTAACCCAGCAAACACAAAATGTTTTCTCAACATTGTAATTTGGTTACGTATTTTGGTGATGTTGCAGTAAAACATTTTAGAAACCACATCTAAAATTAAAAAAAAAAAAAAAAAACATAAAACATTTTAGAAACATATTGTGAAAATACCAATCTGGTATATTTTTTTTTAAGTAGTCAAATAAACGTAAATATAGCGTATATGAAAACAAAACTGTTGTAATTATTAAATTAAAAACAAGGTCCCTATTTGACTGGTTTTTGTAGTTGTTACTGAAATTTCAATTCAGCAAAATGTTTCATAATGCTATGTAGTAATGCTTAACATTTGAAACAAACTGATAAATTCATTAAACATCTTACCTTTGGAGATTTTAGACAAGTTGGAGGTTATCCTAACTTTTAGAGGTTATGTATGATGATTTTTAAGAACATTCTTTTCAGGAATTCAAATTATTAAGTTTTTTTCTTGAGAACAAGATGCTTGTGCTTGTGTGTGTAATACAAAATATTCTTAACTTTATTAAGTTAGAAAATAGGAGGAAAATAGCAGTTACAAAGAATCTTATTCTTAAGAATATTTAATGAATCTGGCCCTTATTGTAGCTAATTTTGGCAAGGAACTGGCCACTCAGACAAGAATAGACAACTAACTGACACATACAGTGACCAATCACAGTTTTTATGTGCTGTTTGGGGTTGGGTTTTTCTGTGTACAAAACCTACACAGAATGTGCAGGTTTATGGTAAGTTTTGCTGGACTTCCACATTGAGTTCACATGTTTGAATCAGGTTCAGTATACTGCTATCTACTCTAAGGTAAACATAAGAGAGAAGTGATTTTAATCCATTTCTTCTCAGTATTACAGGTCATTCATTACACTAGATTATGGAAGACCCATTTCATTAAATTACTAAAGGAAAAGTTGAGCGTACAAGGTCAAAGAATGCCGAAAGGGAAAAGAAAGTTGAACTGAAATTGCTATTGACGAATTTCACCTGGGAAAACGAACTCCTTGAGAAAAAGCTTTGTCTTCATTTGCAACTCATTTTAAAGTCTCCGGGGTGCCCAGGAAGCTCATCAGTCCAACAGAAATTCTTGATTTTCTATGAAACGCTGAGACGGATCTATCTAGTTCAGCATTTTAACTACAAACCCCAAATCAAGAAAAATGAACTATGCTCACAAAGAGCAAATAGAGCACCTCATTGTATGAATCACTAGTCTGCACGCTGCAAATTACTGTTTTAGTGCTAGAAGGTAACAGAGTGGTTTGTCAATGATTTTAGAAGAGTCCATTTACATATTGGTACTTTTAAGCCTTCAGGTCCTTGTGAATTTTAGTGGAAATTTTTAAGCTTTAAAGCTTTAATAAAACTGTTTTGAAATTGTTACACAGCACTTTGAAATAGTTCTGGTTGGTAGATTGTAGATTCTTGATTCTGATTGGTCAATTGTAGCACTGATTCTTGATTCTGATTGGTTGATTGTAGCATTCAGGTGTTTATTTTCATTTGGAAAGCCCCTACAAATGGTGTCCCTTTTCCGAAGTGCCCTTCAAGGGTGCAAATACGCTGTTTGGAATGTTTGTTTATTTGAACAGTTCTATGGAATTGATACACATCTCTCTGGAATAAATTCTGATTGGCTAATTGTAGAACTGACTCTTGCTTCTGCGAAAATGTTTTTGTTTTTTTTCTTCTCCTGATTGGTTATAGCAGCACTTTGAGCGGCGCCCTGAGATCTGATTGTTTAGCTTTCCACAGCATGTGTCAAAAGAAGTGAGAGAGAATGTCTGGCTTCACTTTGACAAGATAGATGAAAATAAAGTTCAGTGCAAGCTGTGCAGCGCCAAGCTTTTATCTTGTGCTGAAAATATTCTTTAAATTATATTCATAATTAATTCAACAATAATCATCAGCATAGGCGCCGAGCCCCTGAGCACCCACGGAAAAACAACAAATTCTCATTTAATTTCAACCAATAAAAATCAATTGAAGCCTTCAGACACGGCTTTCTTTTTGTTTTTGAGGCAGTTTCTATTTCGTTAATGTCGAGAGCGCATTTGTAACGCACGTGAGAGCGGATCCATGTAATTAACGAGCACGAATTTTCATACTGTAAAATAACATTTTGGTTGATCAGAAAGTGCAAATTGAATCCAAAATATTGCTGAAATATTAGAATAAATAACTTACAATAGTGACACTAATAGAATGTGAATTTGTTGTACATTTGTTTCATTGGCTTTCGTTTTAAAGCGCAATAGGAGTTACATTTTCGGTCAAGGTTATGTTTGCATTCACAAACTTTTTGCAGATGAAAATTGTAATAATAATCTGCCATGAACATAGCATTATAATGAGAACTTTATAGAAATCTATAGTAAATTCTGTCCTTGCCCATGTTTCAGTGCGCTGTCATGAAAGCGCATCACGGCAGGAGCACTCTCACTCTCACTCTTTCTCTCTCTAGCGTGTAACTTAAAGTTCACTGGCATTTGCATCCTTTTTTTGAAGACACAAGTTGTAATTTTACATGATCTATGTTATGTATCTGAGTTATCTAAGTAATATCATAGGATGTGTCATAGAACGGGCTTCAGTTTATTGGCATAAAGTCACCATTCCTTTTCCGCTATTTATTTTAGATGCTTCTTAATAACATTGCTGCATCATAATCATAATCTTACAGTGTTCTAATCACGTGTTCATGTTTTCATAGACAGGTTTTCATGTCATATTTTTATTTTTAACATTAATTTTCATAACAGTCTTCAGATATTTTCATTAACTCCATGACGGCCATGCCCCGCCCCCCGCACACGTCCCGCCCCCCGAGTACTCGATTAATCGTTTTAGAAACCTAACGATGATCGAAATGAAAAATTGCCAAAAATGCCCATCCCTTGATCCGACAAAACGTAACAAAGTGTCTGTTGGTCAAGGTCTGTGGTGTGCATTGGCCTTTACACAGCTCAATGGAATACTTGATGCTGATTGGTCGACTGTAGCACTGATTCTTGATTCTGGTCAATTTATAGCATTGGTCAATTTTTGTTGTTGTTTTCAACAGTTCATTGTTACACAGCTCTTTAGAATACTCTTTAGAATACTTGATCAGTCGTAGCACTGATTCTTGATTCTGATTGGTCAGTTGTAGCATTGAACTGTAAGACTTGTATTTTTTATTTTTTATTTTTTTATCAGTTCTATAGAAGGTAACACTTTATTTCTGTGGTCCACCTTAGACATTCTACTAACTATTTGCAACTACATGCCAACTCTCATCTGAGTATTAGTAGAGTTGACTGACTTCTTTCTGCTAACACTTTATTTAATGCTTCTGACTGACTATAAATAACTTTGCAACTACATGTCAACTTATTAACCTGAACCCTAATACCCAGTCTACTACAGTCTAGAGAGTTAGTTGACATGTGGTTATCACTAATTTTAAAGTACATAGGATGATAATATTGCTAAAAAAAAAATCTTGTCACTGGCATATTAAACTGTACCAGATGCTACTGGTCTAAAACTGAGCCAAAGTGACAGGTGGACTCTCTCATTATGAGGTTGATAGTTCAGTTGGAATGTTGTCAAAAATGCACAGATGGGTTGTGTACAGTTAAAATATCTCTAACAAAAAGATACTGAAGTACTGTTATTTTAGCAAACATGCAGGAAGTTCATACAGTAAGAAAGAGGGGGTCAAATTTTAGCTATAGTTAGCTTTAGCAGCTGGATGCTGGTAGATGCCACAACAATACCATTATTCTGACAAAGTAAAACTTTGAACAGTGACATAAATATCTGAAGACTAATGCTAAGCATTGAGGAAGTATGGCAATTACATGGATTTGAGAGGTAATACTATCATCAAATCTTTGCGACAACAATATCAGACATTATGTAGCAACCATAAAAAGTGTAGGTCATTAATGATTCATAGAACAAATGTAATTGAAAATGCTAATCTACACTGCAGTGCTGAGTTGCATTTCTGCATTTTTTTTCTTTCTTACTTTGCTTTAATCGGAGTTAAATGAGTCTATTTATTTATATGCCAGAACTGACAGTGGAGGCGGTTTATCTAATGCTTTCCAAAGTAGAAATGCAAAAGATAAATGATTAACAAAAAGAGCAAGTCAGCTGAATTTGTATCCCTAAACATTGCTGTCATGGGCAACACTTGTCCATGCACTATATATTCGATCTGATCACTTATCCTCACTATTACTGATTTTATTACATTTGATCTAATATATTTGGGTTATTTTTGTGTACTATACATTAACCTCATGGACTAAAATTAAAAATGACTACTGTATGCTACAAATTTTACTATATTTAATAATTGCTGTTTGTTGTTTCTATGAATTTGGTACAGAGGGTACCTTCTAATATGCATGAACATGAATGCAGACTAACTCAAAGTAATTGGTCTTCAATTTGAAATCATGGAAATTATGCTGAAGCTTGGTAATGAATCATAAGGGACGCAAAATGATTTTTTTAGTGCAACTGCTCTTTCAGAGAATTATGATTGTGTGAATGTGTGAATGTGATTGAATCTGAGAAAGTGCTGAATAACATTAGTCTTGTTCATAAAGAAAAATTAAAATAAACGATGAGTCCTGGGAGTCAAACATAGATGCTTAGGTTAGTTGTTTTTTTTGTTTTGAAAAATGTATAATTTTGCACTTTTAGCAGGCCTAATTGGGTTTAGGATAGGTCAAGCTATCATGTACCCATTCATTACTAGTTTAGTATTATTAATTATTCCTAATAAATATGACTGCATGGACTAACACACTCAAAGTGTGACAGATTTACAGTGGGTACGGGAAGTATTCAGACCCCCTTAAATGTTTCACTCTTTGTTATATTGCAACCATTTGCTAAAATCATTTAAGTTCATTTTTTTTCCTCATTAATGTACACACAGCACCCCATATTGACAGAAAAACACAGAATTGTTGACATTTTTGCAGATTTATTAAAAAAGAAAAACTGAAATATCACATGGTCCTAAGTATTCAGACCCTTTGCTGTGACACTCATATATTTAACTCAGGTGCTGTCCATTTCTTCTGATCATCCTTGAGATGGTTCTATACCTTCATTTGAGTCCAGCTGTGTTTGATTATACTGATTGGACTTGATTAGGAAAGCCACACACCTGTCTATATAAGACCTTACAGCTCACAGTGCATGTCAGAGCAAATGAGGTCAAAGGAACTGCTTGAAGAGCTCAGAGACAGAATTGTGGCAAGGCACAGATCTGGCCAAGGTTACAAAAAAAATTCTGCTGCACTTAAGGTTCCTAAGAGCACAGTGGCCTCCATAATCCTTAAATGGAAGACGTTTGGGACGACCAGAACCCTTACTAGAGCTGGCCGTCCGGCCAAACTGAGCTATCGGGGGAGAAGAGCCTTGGTGAGAGAGGTAAAGAAGAACCCAAAGATCACTGTGGCTGAGCTCCAGAGATGCAGTCGGGAGATGGGAGAAAGTTGTAGAAAGTCAACCATCACTGCAGCCCTCCACCAGTCGGGGCTTTATGGCAGAGTGGCCCGACGGAAGCCTCGCCTCAGTGCAAGACACATGAAAGCCCGCATGGAGTTTGCTAAAAAACACCTGAAGGACTCCAAGATGCTGAGAAATAAGATTCTCTGGTCTGATGAGACCAAGATAGAACTTTCTGGCCTTATTTCTAAGCGGTATGTGTGGAGAAAACCAGGCACTGCTCATCACCTGTCCAATACAGTCCCAACAGTGAAGCATGGTGGTGGCAGCATCATGCTGTGGGGGTGTTTTTCAGCTGCAGGGACAGGACGACTGGTTGCAATCGAGGGAAAGATGTATGTGGCCAAGTACAGGGATATCCTGGACGAAAACCTTCTCCAGAGTGCTCAGGACCTCAGACTGGGCCGAAGGTTTACCTTCCAACAAGACAATGACCCTAAGCACACAGCTAAAATAACGAAGGAGTGGCTTCACAACAACTCCGTGACTGTTCTTGAATGGCCCAGCCAGAGCCCTGACTTAAACCCAATTGAGCATCTCTGGAGACACCTAAAAATGGCTTTCCACCAACGTTTACCATCCAACCTGACAGAACTGGAGAGGATCTGCAAGGAGGAATGGCAGAGGATCCCCAAATCCAGGTGTGAAAAACTTGTTGCATCTTTCCCAAAAAGTCTCATGGCTGTATTAGATCAAAAGGTGCTTCTGCTAAATACTGAGCAAAGGGTCTGAATACTTAGGACCATGTGATATTTCAGTTTTTCTTTTTTAATAAATCTGCAAAAATGTCAACAATTCTGTGTTTTTCTGTCAATATGGGGTGCTGTGTGTACATTAATGAGGGAAAAAAAATGAACTTAAATAATGTTAGCAAATGGCTGCAATATAACAGAGTGAAAAATTTAAGGGGGTCTGAATACTTTCCGTACCCACTGTATTTATTTGTATATTTACTTACTTATTTACTAAAACTGAATTTTAATTTATGATTAGAAACTGAGTGAACTTGTTTACATTTTCATTAAAATGTATTACATTTTTTGAAACATTAATTAATCTGTTTTATTTATTGTGAATTAATAATCAAGAAAAATTGAGTCAACTGTTTTGAATTTTAATTGCATTTATTTATCTATTTATTATTTTACATTTAAAGTAAAATTTATTAAATTATTTGAATGAAACAATTAATTTACTTCATTTTAATTTAATTTTAATTTGATTTCCAAGCATTTTATTATTTTATTTTATTTTATTGCATTGCTCATGACCACACCACTCTTAAAGAAACACATTTGCAAATGTCTGAAAAGTCTTTTTGTAAATATATATTGTTTTATTTTTTTAATGACATCAGCTCCCTATATCTTGAATGTAAGCCTGTAATTTAAGAGGATTTAGAGGAACACCACGTAATCTATGGTGCGAATCCAAGCCTATGCTGGTCTTTATGACTTTTACACATGAACACACTGCCATCTCCCAATCCCATGTTTGTTTACTGAAGATAAATGATATCGAAACCCATGTTGCATGATCCATTTGTGTGAAATCCACTATGATATATGCCTTAATTCAGAGAGATGAATGTAATGGTGACTGGCTAATGAACACATCGATCCCCTGTGTCTTAAATGACAGTAGCATGTGTTCACTTGAGAGTGAATAATCTGCGCATTTCTAAGATATCAGACCTACACTGTCTTCATGACAGCCAATAGCCAATCAGCTCGCTCTATAAACACCATTAGTGCCATATAATCCCTTGTGTGTTGCCTTGTGAGATTTTATTGAGATATCTGTAATAAAACCTAATGACTGGCCTAAGTAGATGGCATCATATGTGTGCTCCTGATGTGAAAGCCATTACAAAAGTTGCCCTCTAAGATGCCTAATTTTTTGTCAGCATCACATGTAGGCTCTTTCCTTCAAAAGGCAATCCCAGATTGCATTGCCCCAGTAAAAAAAAAAAAAAAAAAGCAGATGGCATACAAGTTGTGAGAAATACAGAATATAAATATGCTTATTTTTCAATTAGTACCGTAAACAACTGATAGTTCAGATCTAATTAGGTTAGACTATTTTATCCAATAATTGTATGTAGTTTTTAATACTTAAGGTATTGGCTGTTTCTGAATTCCAAGAACACAAAGAACAGACTTGCGTTCTTGTGGAGTCCGGTCTTGCCAGGCGACCTTGAAAGAACAAACTTGGAAGGACATGAGGACACAGAAGGCTTCTTTGTAAGAATTGAGATGTGCTGTGATCTTGTTGCTCAACTGACCGTCCCAGCATATTATATATAGCAGATGATGCACATCTTAACATTACAAATGTCACAACCTATTACAACATTTCTTTCATATTATTATAGATATTAATTTCATATAATTTTATGTCCTTTTATTTTATTTTTTTTTATTTAAAGCTTGAAGGCTTCCATACTGTGGAATTCTCTCAAGTCTGCATTCGATGCATCCTTGATATCAATAACACATCCAGGCACTTTCATGCATCCTTTGTACTTGCATTCTTGAGTATTGGAATTGAATTTCAACGGTTAATGATGACGTTGAGCAAGAACACAAGGACGCAAGATCGTTGAAGAACGCATATTGAGAACGGGCACTGTGTTTTTAGCTTAGCAACATGCTAACATCAGATCTAATTCAAATATATAATTTTACCCAATATTTGTAGACTTTGTTAGCTTAGCACCATTTTAATTTCAGATCAAACTGAAATAGATTTTATCTAAAATACATAGAGTACTGTGTTGTTAGCTTAGCAACAGGCTAATATCAGATCTAACTGAAATTGACTATTTTCCCTAATATCCATATTAGAGTACTGTGCTGTTAGCTTAGCAACATGCTAATATCAGATCTAATTTAATTCGACTATAATACCCAATATCAAAATCTAATCACAATGGGGGTTATGCACAACAAACTTCCGTATTCTATAAAACAGGTTGCATTTCTTCCGGTTTAGGTCTTTTGTATGTGCTTCATTAAATATAGAGACGTTTTACTCAAGATACCTTCAAAGGAGCGAGCAAAGATGAGCATAACCGATGTCCATTGGTGCAGATTCATATCTAAAAGTGTTTTTTTTTTTTTCTTCTCACTAACATTTTTAAATTGAATAAAATGCCAACAATAAAAAGAACTAGCTAGGTTAGCTGATTATCTTAAAAGTCCATAGATTTCGCTGTCAGTTATACTGCTGTTAACAGTTTCTCAGACAAGTGGATGCAATGAGACCAGTTTTCATGTTTGTTCATGTGACATTTTACATAAAGCCTATAACCAATATTTATGTGTATTTTATAGCCTATAGTGTTGTTGTTAGCTTAGCAACCTGCTAACATCAGATTTAATTAAAATAGACAATTTTACCCAATATTATTAGAGTACAGTGCTGTAACATGCTAACATCAGAGCTAATTAAAATGTACATGTGCAGTTTAATATTTATTAGTATTTATTGAGTATTTCATTTAAATAGACTACTTTACCCAGTATGCATTATTAGAGTATGGTGTTGTTAGCTTAGCAACATTCACGTGAGGACTTATATTTGTGTGCTGTTTATAGTGCCTATGAAGAACATTTTAAATCAGTCACTTATAGGGCTATATTTCAGTTAGGATGCCTATAGCTAACAAGGCCTCAACTAGGTTGAAAACGGCTGTAGTCGTTTTGTCATATTCATGTATGGTAATTTTATCAGGCAAAACGGAGTGTTGACTTATGTCATCTTTGATCAGGAGTCTTTATATGCAGCACATTAGTTGGCATATAATTGCTAAATTAGAAATGACTTGGAACTGCAATGAAGTCTGTGAAACTGTGTGAACTGTTAGCAACTGTAGCCTATAGAGTGGCCAAGAAGCCAATCCAGAAGAAATAAAAGAAGATAACAGTTAAAAAATACCAGTCTTTTATTTAATTTGCCATAATGTGCACCAAAAATCATTTATAGTTTGAACAAGAACATAGTATTTAGAAAAGTAAATAGGGTCAATTTTGATTGACAAATAGCAACCCCATAATGGCCAACACTGGAAAACAAAATCAAGTTTACTTGATTGACATGACTCTAGTTCATTTGATTGACATCTTCCCACTGTGTACGATCATCACATCTAGAGAGTTAGCATGTGCAGCTACGGTTAGAGCTTTTCTCTGCTCAGTGCATGAACACAATTACCATATCAATTACCACATAATTCAGAGAAAATGAGGTGAAAAGGAGGAAAATACAAAAGAGCACGAGTGGAAGAAGGGGAAAAGACAAAGAGAATAAAAATGATGTAAAAGAGACAAAGAATGA
This sequence comes from Elopichthys bambusa, assembly GCA_037101425.1. Lineage (NCBI taxonomy): Eukaryota > Metazoa > Chordata > Actinopteri > Cypriniformes > Xenocyprididae > Elopichthys > Elopichthys bambusa. Next base: position 16,328,478 of record CM074433.1, on the reverse strand, counting down.
ATGCATATTTATGAGTGCATTGCCAAATGTCAAATGAATTTCAGTTTGGAAAAGATATGAAAAATAATAAAGATAGAGGTAGAGCAGAGACATATATCATAACCTCACTAATAGAGGCAAGATTTTTACTCAAGATTTCACCAGTAATATAATCATATTGACAGTTGTACTTTAGTTTTCAACATGAAAAGATGCCCTTAAACAAACAGGTCTGGGAGAGTAATTCATTTTCTCATATGTCATATGTTCTCATATTTCTCATATGGGTGTAACGGTACATGTACAGGTGCTGGTCATATAATTAGAATATCATCAAAAAGTTGATTTATTTCACTAATTCCATTCAAAAAGTGAAACTTGTATATTATATGCATTCATTACACACAGACTGATATATTTCAAATGTTTATTTCTTTTAATTTGGATTATAACTGACAACTAAGGAAAATCCCAAATTCAGTATCTCAGAAAATTACAAAATGTGAAAAGGTTCAATATTGTGCCACACACAATCATCAATTATCAGCTAATTAACTCAAAACACCTGCAAAGGCCTTTAAATGGTCTCTCAGTCTAGTTCTGTAGGCTACACAATCATGGGGAAGACTGCTGACTTGACAGTTGTCCAAAAGACGACCATTGACACCTTGCACAAGGAGGGCAAGACACAAATGGTCATTGCAAAAGAGGCTGGCTGTTCACAGAGCTCTGTGTCCAAGCACATTAATAGAGAGGCGAAGGGAAGGAAAAGATGTGTACAAGCAATAGGGATAACTGCACCCTGGAGAGGATTGTGAAACCCATTCAAAAATGTGGGGGAGAATCACAAAGAGTGGACTGCAGATGGAATCAGTGCTTCAAGAACCACTACGCACAGACGTATGCAAGACATGGGTTTCAGGTGTCGCATTCCTTGTTTCAAGCCACTCTGACAGCGTCAAAAGCATCTCGCCTGGGCTAAAGACAAAAAGGACTGGACTGCTGCTGAGTGGTCCAAAGTTATGTTCTCTGATGAAAGTAAATTTTGCATTTCCTTTGGAAATCAGGGTCCCAGAGTCTGGAAGTAGAGAGGAGAGGCACACAATCCACGTTGCTTGAGGTCCAGTGTAAAGTTTCCACAGTCAGTGATGGTTTGGGGTGCCATGTCATCTGCTGGTGTTGGTCCACTGTTTTTTCTGATGTCCAAGGTCTACGCAGCCGTATACCAGGAAGTTTTAGAGCACTTCATGCTTCTTGCTGCTGACCAACTTTATGGAGATGCAGATTTCATTTTCCAACAGGACTTGGCACCTGCACACAGTGCCAAAGCTACCAGTACCTGGTTTAAGGACCATGGTATTCCTGTTCTTAATTGGCCAGCAAACTCGCCTGACCTTAACCCCATAGAAAATCTATGGGGTATTGTGAAGAGGAAGATGCGATATGCCAGACCCAACAATGCAGAAGAGCTGAAGGCCACAATCAGAGCAACCTGGGCTCTTATAACACCTGAGCAGTGCCACAGACTGATCGACTCCATGCCACGCCGCATTGCTGCAGTGATTCAGGCAAAAGGAGCCCCAACTAAGTATTGAGTGCTGTACATGCTCATACTTTTCATGTTCATACTTTTCAGTTGGCCAAGATTTCTAAAAATCCTTTCTTTGTATTGGTCTTAAGTAATATTCTAATTTTCTGAGATACTGAATTTGGGATTTTCCTTAGTTGTCAGTTATAATCATCAAAATTAAAAGAAATAAACATTTGAAATATATCAGTCTGTGTGTAATGAATGAATATAATATACAAGTTTCACTTTTTGAATGGAATTAGTGAAATAAATCAACTTTTTGATGATATTCTAATTATATGACCAGCACCTGTATTCACGGTGTATGAAGTCACATGTCAAATACAGTCAGTCACAGGCGATCCACACTCCAATCCAGCTATCCACAGTAATGCAGTGCTCTTTGCTACCAGTAAAAAGCGCAGAAGAAGAAGAGACGATTGATCGGTATATTTACATGTAATTTTTCAACCAGTGTTTTAACTGCAGAAAGATATCAATAAAATAGCTTAAGGAATATTATCTCTCATAGCATTACATTTACCTCAGGCTAGGGCTGTGACGGTGGCGGTTGTGGGGTCCGGGTTGGTTTTTATATATATATATATATATATTATATCAGAGGTTGAGTTAGACTTGCGTTTTGCTGTCCTTTTGATGGACAGGATCGTAAAAAAATTTATCATAATCAATTATTACCCTTCAATATATTTTAATGATAAGACATTTAATAGCTTCTGATTTCGTCCTCATTTTTATTCACAAACTTACAGGATAAGCAAATAGGTATAGGCTATGCATTTATTTATATTTTGAAAAGAAAGTTGATCAAAGACTGCGTCACTTTTCATCTTGAACACTTGTCGAGGATCGTGAGTGAATGCGATCATCCTTTTCTCTTTACTACTATAGAGAATACAAACCTACGTCATGCCGCGTTGCATGCCGGGGCGGCGCCGCCATTTTAGCAGGATCGCCCTCTGTTATTTACACTTGGTATCATGGTATCGTTTGCAGGGAATATAACCTATTTTATCGCATCACATGATAATTTGATTTTTTTTACTGAAGTTTTGTAGAATTATGTTTACAATGTTGATCTGTTTACCGTGTCGCTCGCTGCTGCTTCAGCCATCATATGGTAGAATAACCAAATAAATCTTTGTGTTCAACACACTGAGAGAAGTCGATTCATTTATTTGTTGCTTAAACGAGCACATTGAGTAGGCATACAACTGTTGTCATTGTAAATGTTTGCCTTTTCCACGATCAGAGGAGGAGAATCAGAGATTATGGGTCAAATTCAGCGGACAGACAGACACAAACACTGTATTTTTATATTTATTTCAATAAATGACAACCAAAACCCTAGGAGCTTGTAAACTGTTTAGTAGTGGCTCCCTGCAAGGGGACACTTTAAAAATGCTGGCTTAGTGTACTAAGACAGTGATATTAAAAGATGTGCAGATGAGCCCTGAATATGAACGCAGCATTTTCTTCCCTTTATAAAACCGTTATGAAGAAACTGCTTAAAATGGCTTATGTATTTTAAGTGATACTGAAAGTTCATATTTTGTTCTCATCCGTTTTTCTGCACATATGTGCTTTATTAGTAAACCATGTACAGAATTTGGTCTATTTAATATCACAGTCTCAGTGCATTAAGCCACATTAAGCGTTTTCTTTACATGAGAGGGAACCGCTTAACATGTAAACGTGTTGCATTCATATTTTGGGCTCATATGCGTATCTCCACACAGTATGCTTTAATAGATATGTTAGATACAGAATTTTGTCTTTGTCTCTGTGCATTGTCACATGAAGCGTTTTTCTTGTTAAGCATTTTAGAATGTCCCCGTTCAAGTTCTGCTAATTCACAAGCGGAATGAGAGTCACACTCGCAAAGGTTATGTTAATTTTTAAATCAAACAAAATCAAAACTTTCAAAAACACTTAGCAATGTGATTATTTTATTGAGTGTGAAGCAGTGGGTTTAATCAGTGATATTATTAATAGATTTGCCATCCAGCGTCTTCTTGTCATCTCCTCGACCCACTTCCCTTGGTGTTTTTACACACGTAGAAAAGGTTTTTCATGGTCCGGTTTTCTCTCAGAACGACGATCTGAGTTACTATTGCCCTTATCGATGCAGGATTAATGACATACAATGGTGACATTTTTCACAATCTTGACAGAAAACAAATTACTGCACTAAACTCAATAATGGAAAGGCTGTGCGATCCTGTCAACATGGCAGATAAACAAAAGTTACCCAGAATTCAATGCAGCATTTTCATTTTATTCTGGAGACACACTGGAGCGCTCTGCTGCCACACTGGATGTCACACTACCGCCGGTGACACTCCACATGGTTATCATGCCTACCATCACAGCCCTACCTCAGGCAGCATCTTAGTTCACTGGAGAAATTAACTACAGAGAAGCATGTCGTATATACACTATATTAGCCTATTGGTTATATTTACTTAACCTGTTAGTAATGTCTTCATTATTTAATGTATGTTTCAGTAAATTTGTCATGAAATGTATGACAGTAACTGTGTAAATGATTGTATTTCAAAAATGAATTGGAGCACATTTGTTAAAAAAAAAAAAAAGTATTATGTTTAGTTTTCTCCCCCCTGCTGTACCGAACCGTGACGTCAAAAACGAGGGACATACCGAACCGTAATGCTTGTGTACGTTACACCCTTAATAAATGGGGCTATATATACACTATATTGCCAAAAGTATTGGGACAGGTGTTCCAATTACTTCCATGGACATAGGTGCAATTACTTTATACACAGGTGTATAAAATCAAGCACCTAGGAATGCAGACTGCTTCTACAAACATTTGTGAAAGAATGGGTCACTCTCAGGAGCTCAGTGAATTCAAGCGTGGTACTGTGATAGGTTGCCACCTGTGCAATAAGTCCATTCGTGAAATCCTCACTACTAAATATTCCACGGTTAACTGTTAGTGGTATCATAACAAATTGGGAACAACAGCAACTCAGCCACGAAGTGGTAGGCCACGTAAAATCACAGTGCGAGGTCAGCGCATGCTGAGGCGCACAGTGCGCAGAAGTCTGCAACTTTCTGCAGAGTCAGTAGCTACAGACCTCCAAACTTTGTGTGGCCTTCAGATTAGCTCAAGAACAGTGCGTAGAGAGCTTCATGGAATGGGTTTCCATGGCCGAGCAGCTGCATCCAAGCCTTACATCACTAAGTGCAATGCAAAGCGTCGGATGCAGTGGTGTAAAGCACGCTGCCACTGGACGCTAGAGCAGTGGAGATGTGTTCTGTGGAGTGACCAATCACAATTTTCTGTCTGGCAATCCAATGGACAAGTCTGGGTTTGGCGGTTGCCAGGAGAACGGTACTTGCCTGACTGCATTGTGCCAAGTGTAAAGTTTGGTGGAGGGGGGATTATGGTGTGGGGTTGTTTTTCAGGGGTTGGGCTCTGCCCCTTAGTTCCAGTGAAAGGAACTCTTAATGCTTCAGAATACCAAGACATTTTGGACAATTTCATGTTCCCAACTTTGTGGGAACAGTTTGGGGATGGCCCCTTCCTGTTCCAACATGACTGTGCACCAGTGCACAAAGCAAGGTCCATAAAGACATGGATGTGCGAATTTGGTGTGGAGGAATTTGACTGGACTGCACAGAGTCCTGACCTCAACCCAATAGAACACCTTTAAGATGAATTAGAGCAGAGACTGCGAGCCAGGCCTCCTCGTCCAACATCAGTGCCTGACCTCACAAATGTGCTTCTAGAAGAATGGTCAGAAATTCCCATAAACAAACTCCTAAACCTTGTGGAAAGCCTTCCCAGAAGAGTTGGGCCAACTCCATATTAAACCCTACGGATTAAGGATGGGATGTCATTAAAGTTCATGTGCACGTAAAGGCAGGCGTCCCAAAACTTTTATCTATATATATATATATATATATATATATATATATATATATATATATATATATATATATATATATATATATATATATATAGGGCTGTCTTAAATGCCCATAAAGAGTTGTGAGGACATCGGATGCGTGTCAGATACGCGTCATGTGCATCAAGTCTTACAGTGACAGCAGCCTAATAAACTTGCTGCTGTCTGTCATTAATGTTATTCAAAGAACAAAAGAAAAAGAGAAAATCACTCACTGCTCTTGACTGAATCACTTTTGTAGCTTTAATAAGGATTCATCTATATTTAATTTATAATTTATGAAGTAAAGACTGTGACGTGGTTGATAAATTTATTCAATTACTGTATGTTTCCTACCTGTTAGATAAAATATACTTGTTTGTCTCTTAATTTGGAGATTAAATGCGAAATTATTACAGTATTAAAATATATTAAAAACTTTAATGTTAGGTGTGATTAACTGCCATAAATTACAGAAAAATGTGCGCTTAATTATTTTATCAATTGACAGCAGTAATATATATATATATATATATATATATATATATATATATATATATATATCACACTTATGAATGGGGTTATTTTAATAAATTCAGCTATTTTTTTGTCTTGTGGATTATATGTAAACATCTTTTATGTAAAATATCTTACTCAGGACAGTACTAAATAAAAAATAACATGCATTTTGTATTATCTCCTTTATTTTGTTAAAATTATTCATATTTTCACAGATTCTGCAAGTGGTTCACATACTTTTTCTTGCAACTGTATACCCAGTCCAGAACTCCTATCTGTGACGACTGGCAATCACTGTTATTTTTTCACCATTCGCAATGACAATCTAAAGTTTATGATGCCAAAATGCAGATAAGGGATGCTTATGGGCCCGATTAATGTTGCTTTTGCTTGTTGATGTCTCTTGCTAAAGCATTCTTGATGGTAAAGTTTTTTCACTGTAATTTGCTTGATGGTAATAAAGGGCCGGCAAGATGATGTGCCATCTAAATAGCAGCATGAATTAAGCGAAGAGCACTTATATCTCATAAACTTTCCCCATTATCCTGTAGTAAAATGGGAATTGATGGAGGCGTTAGGGCAGATGGCTTAAAGTACACAACCCCAACCATACAATTCAGACTGAATACTATAGCCTATTAAACCAATGTAAAACCAATTTTTTGTGTTTGTGTGTTTTCACAAGTATATACAGCTACTATTGGAAGGACTAAATATCTTTATCCTGTGCTCAGTTACTATTGTAGATCTCCAACCACTATATTGGAAATTATGGATGTTGCAAAGTCTGACAGGCCAAGGTGCTATTTATGTTGTGGAAATGTCCAAAAAGTTTGCTGCATCTCAGTTTCTAATAGCTCCACAAAAACAAGGACTCCCAGGATATCATGTACACCGTTATCTGGACGTGGTTTGCTCTGAGAGAAACGCTTGTGAGTGGTGACTAATTCATTACTGTAATTGGCTACAGCATGACAGGTCCATCTCTATCATGCATAAGCTCTGTTTTTAACCAGAACAATGTGGGAGTTTTGAGAACTTCACAAGCTCTTGAGGATCTTTCAGTCCCTAAAATACAACGGTGGTAAGACAGACACAAATCCATCCACAAATCCAGCAGCTTGGAGTATAACAAAAGTCAATATATGAATCAATACTCAGTGTGTTGTTGGTTTTTACATGATACCCGGTCTAAATTATATGATGGAGCTTGGTTGGGCATTCTATTGCATCTCATAGAATTGGATCTATTGATCAACAGATCATTAGACTTTTGCAGGATGTCACCTTTGACTTATTTCAGGGACAATCTCCCAGGGTAATCTGCGGTTAAAGCTGAATATAAGCGGGCGAATGTCCGATAAAATGTCCCTTTTGCTTGAGAAACCCGAGAAATAAAACTTGTTTTTTGAACAAGTCCTAGACTGTTTTGTAAACAAAAGAGATAATCTGCCCGTGAACTGTGTGCATTAGCTAATCAGATCACTTAAAGGTGGCTCTCTGCCAATTGTTGGACCAATGGCAAACAGGGGATTGTTACAGAAAACTGTAATTAAACTGCCTGAACTGTTAAATCCGATGTTCTGCCTGCAGTCCTGTTTGCATTAAGTTTATGTTGTATGTCAACTCTAATGTTGTACTAATAAAGATTTTAAAGGAATATACTGGTTCAATGGGTTCCTGGTTCAATAGAAGCTGCATTTAAGGCATGATGTCAATTTACTGGGGGGGGAATGATCCCTCCCCCACTTATTTAAAAGAACAAACACATTGACAATTACATGCCTATTGAGCAATTGCCCCCATACACTTCCATTTTAAGCAGGAATTAGCCGAAATTATTTTCGATAGTAATTGACGTTGTGCCTAAAATTCTTCCTTTTTATTATAAAAATGTGACATTAAAAATGTCTACAAATTTATAAAACATTTTTAAAAGCCATAGACACCCCAGACAGCATGAAGTAATCGGCCCGAGCTCGGCTGCCCCGTGGCACCTGCGGCTCAGACTCGGCATCTACTGGTTCGGGGAACCATTGAAATATTCGAAACATTTTGAAACCGTTAAGATGTAACAATGCCTCACTTAAAGAAATCACATGACTTTGGCAATTTGATATGCGCTCCGAATCACTGGTTCAAAACAACTTATTTTCGAAACAAAGGTTTCGAAGCTTCACAACGCGTTTCTAAAGCACCCATCACTGGTAACAACTTAAATTAGTAACAATATAGAGCTAGTTGAGATTGATTTTAAAGATTTGAAAGAGATTGAATTATTAGTAAAAAAAAAAAATTGAAAAATGCTCATATGAGCTCAGGATCCAAAAAGACCTGAAATAGAGTTGAAAATCTGATGGAGCCAGACATGACTAAGAGTTAATAGCATTTCAGTGTAAAAGATTTGTCTGAGCTGCTTGAATTGAATGAGTCAGGTCTTCTTAACAGGGTGCAAATGGATTGCTTTGTTCTCATAAAGTGTCCAACCCCTTGCCGCTTAGACGCTCTTGGTTGGGGAATAACTACTTGGTATAACCACAACAACTGTCATGATGCTTGAGGCGTATGCTCAGGTCCATTACGCATAACGGACATCAACCGACTGTGAACATTTTGCATGCTGCTGCTTTTCCAAGGCATTTCTCTTACTGTTTAAATTCAGACAACAACGGTCTGGGTTTTTGTTTGAGAGCAAACCAAGTGTGAACTAAATACTGGTCAAAGGCCTCACACTTTTCCACTTATTAAAGGACCTGATGGGTTTGCAGAGGAAGATAATTGCTTCATTTTCAGCAGAAGTTTCTCTTTAATGCAGAAACTAATTGTTTCTTCACAGTTAATCTGTCGTCCTGAGAAGCGCAATCACACAAGTCGTGTCAATATTGAATTCAAATACCAGTTGTCAGCAGAGTCCAGACAAATCTTCTCTGTCAGTAGAGTACAAGTCTCTCAGTAATTCGGTTTCAATTAAAATCCCATTCAGGATGATGTTCTGCTTCTCAGTGATGGATAGTTGTCCTCTGGCCAACCTCTGAAATGGATAAAATGCCAATTAAGACCTATTGTAAAGGACACCCTATCAATTCCTATTCAAATGACTTGTACAGTGCCACAAACTATACATGTTAATTCACACCTCAGAGTATTAGCCACAGGAAAGACATATGATGAAATTTTACCATTTCTTTGTTCGGTTTGATATACATTATAAAATGGTTTGATATACATTATGTCAAATATATGTGGAACTACATTTTATATTTCAATATAAATACTTGAGTCAATACTTGGTGTATTCTACACAGAAGGATATCATGTAACTTTAACGATGGAAAATATAAAACAGGAAAAAAATGTATGGTACTTTATGGAGTTTTGTCATTTTTGGAAATTGGAAATTGTACATGGCATAACGACTGAGACAAATCAGACACAATTATTTGTTATAGTTAACCAATAATTGTTTAAAGCTCACTCTGGGGTCTGTCCCCCATCCCCCGAGAATTTCTCAGTTACAACTTTTATTGCCCCGAAGTATGTGCCACATGGAAGAGCAGAGACAAAGAGACACACAGAAAACCTGCATCTTTCCCACAGAAAACAGACTTTCCTGCATTAATTTATAGACAGACTGTTCTATAAATGAACACGCATATCCCCAGGAAATGGTATCCATTATTACTGTTTGTTGTATTGTACTCAGTATTGTATTCACATGTTTTATGTTACATTTAAGGTAACTTCAATTATGCCATGTTTTGTGTCTATGGGTTCGTATCGAGAAGATTTAAATGCTTGTGTATGCGATATGTCTATACCTGTGCAACACATCAGTATTACAAGAATCTTTAATAGTTCATCTTCAACAACTCAGCCAGTTAATCTTGCTCGGTTGTAAAAGCCCTGACAGGAGAGATGTTATTGCCTGGAAATACAACATTTTCATTGGTCAGGTCAACCGTAAGAGGTGGGACTTTGACCAGAGGTTAAAAGCCAGTGCACAACACCCCTCCTTCACTCTCTCTTGCTTCTTAGATGACTAAAGAGACCCCCCTTTGCTGCAGGCCTCTTCAGGCCAAGGCCTGTGGGCCTGCAAACCAGCCAGAAGATACTGACTACAACTTCGGACTGAATCGTCAAAGATTTCTCCTCAGCCTGCAAATTCGATGCTACTTGACCTAAAGGCATTTTGCAAGTATGGTATGATATATTAAATTGCTGCTAGTTAGTTAAAATTGTGAACCTCCTTTGTTACAAGGGAGTTTTTATGATGAATACTGATGATTCTTTCCCTGGTTTTTGGTTTCTTCATAGCTCCTACTGTTTCCCATTTCCAGTTTCACTCTATCATTTTTCATACCTGCTTATGTGTGACTTGCATGTATGTATGTATGTTTGTGTTTGTTAGTTAGCTATGTGTTCGTGATTTATTTAATAAAACTTGTGCACAACACATATTTGGTTCTGATGCTCTGTCTGCAATGGATTGCCTCTTAAATGATCAGATCTGATTACCAGCTCTGTAAATGCTTATTACAAAGCACTGTAAATACTAAGAAAGAATTATTTTTCCGTGGCCATGAAAAATACCATTCTCTTAGAATTAATTAATAATCAATACCGAGTGTTCACAGGATGAACTGAATTATTGATCATAATTTTATTGTAGCTACTTCAAGTTAATCTGATTAACTGATTTAAATATTCATAATTAATCATAATTAACAATCATAGTGAGTTATGAATAATGATTTACATTTCCCCTTTGAGCTAATATTGCTACAATGGACACTATGAAGAGGAACATAGAACATTTTAAGATTTAAGAGGAGAACTGGTGCAAGTTATTGTCCATCTGCAATTGTAGTTAATCAGCAGAATGAATACAGGGGGTTTGTGAAGTTTCTTCTCCCTTTGTGGGCTGGGATCTTGCTAAAGTTCATTTCACACATCCACTTGAGACTCAAAGACTGAAATGAGAGCTAAACGCATTTGAAACTTCTCTAGTCGTGTTTTGAGATTTGCTAATGCCAACTGTTAAATCTGATGATCTGCCTGCAGTAAATGTCCAGTTTGCCTGAAGTTTATTAGTACCACATAAGAGTTGACATATTTTAAAGCAATATACTGGTTCAGTGGGGGAGAATTGATCCATCCCTACTTTGTAAAAGAACAAACACATTGACAATTACATGCTTACAATTGAGTAATTGGCCCCATACACTTCCATTTGAAGTAAGAATTAGTCGAAATTATTTTCGATAGTAATTGACATTCTGCCTAAAATGCTGTCGATACTGCTTAACCTGTAAAGAGCTTCAATTGTATTGAACCCTGAACATCCTTTAACCTAATGTGGTGAGTAATGGGTCTTGCCTGTGTTCTGTGTGAAATAAAATCCATTCATTACCACTAAACTAGCAGTTGGTATTTAGTTAATTTTACCAGTGTATCAATGTAGGCTATCTTGCTTCTGTCAGTATTTCTTTGTTTAGCGTGTTTAGCTACTGCCATCTACTGGACACAATAAAATGACATTTTAAAGCTGTGATATCAGTGAAATATACCTTATAGAGTAGATGTAAGTAAAACATTGAAGTTGATCTGAATAACTACAGCCTACAATGACAAATAAAACAGATGTTACAGTAATTCAAATATTTGTGTAAGCCAATTTAAAAACAATATTTAGAAATAACGTGAACTAGTTTCATTTGACTTCACTAAAATAGCAGCTGTTAGCTAGACAAGCACACAAGTTTGCATACAATTGAAATGTTTCTCTCATTGTCTGAAAATGTTTTTATCTAAAAGCTTAAATACGTTAAATTAATTCAAGTTATTCATTCAATGAATATATAGTAGGCCTATATAGTTTATAGCAGTGGTCGGGAACCTATGGCTCGCGATTGAGTAGCCTACTGACAAAAATCATGTGGCTCACCAACTCTCACCCTTTCCCAACAAACGATCGAATAAAAATTCGACATTACTAGAGATTACAGCAATTCCTTTGTTGTAGAGCCTACCGAAGTTGATGGAAGGTTTATAATAACAATATATTTCAGGTTGTACTTACCGGCCAAAGTGCGTGTTAAGCGCATATAATATCTATGGTCACGACAGCCATCAATGGCAAACCACTTGCGTTTCATCGGTAACCTAGTGCTCCTGCTGCGCTCAGATTCAAGCGGCTATGTAGCTTGTTTGTGGTAACGGCGAAATGAAAGATTTTTTGAACAGCAGCGAAAATTTAAAAGTGTACAACAGTGACTGGACTGAAACATATCCTTTTATTGAAACCGGTGCTCTGCTGTGCCAAGAGAAATTTCGAAATGCACCGATTACTTTCTCTTTTGCCGCATAAGTGGGCAGGACTGTTGTTGTTATTAATAAAGAAACATGAATGAATGAAAAAGTAAAGAGCGGGACGTGCTTGATATAAAAAAGGAAACTCAAAAGTCTTGAAAGAGAACTGAATCCGCTTCTGACAGGATGTTTCTGTGCGCACGCTCCGAGTGAAACACGGACAAGCATAATAGTCTTGGTCTTCGGTTGCCTAAATGGTCAAATACACTCATTGTTGGTGAGTATTTACATGAACACTGTCGACGTAAGCATCGTGCGTGTGCATTGTTCTTACACACACACACACAAAGAGAGAGAGAGAGAGAGAGAGAGAGAACCTGCTCCTCAGGTGGTAAATCAAATGAAATGAAAGCACAATTAATTACATATTGCAACTTGTTATTTATTGTTTGTTGCATATTTGTATATTTTAGTTGTATATGGACCTAATAAAGTTACTATTATTAAAATATTGAAGAAAAAAAAAACATGTTTTTTTTTATAATAATAGACAATATTATTTTTACTTTGGCTCTTTTAGAAAAAAAAATCATTAACAAAAAATGAAAAAAATGGCTTTGTGTATTTTAGTTGTGTATGGACCTAATAAAGTTACTATTATTAAAATATTGGGGGAAAAAAGCATGTTTTTTTTTTTTTTATAATAATAGACAATATTATTTTTACTTTGGCTCTTTTAGAAAAAAAAAAAAAAATCATTAACAAAAAATGAAAAATGGCTCTTTGGTCAAAAAAGGTTCCTGAACCCTGGTTTATAGGCTACAGCTGTAGTGTAAACAAAACGGATCAAGTGTGGGCGTTAACCGAAACCGAGTAGGCCTAATGCTTATTAATAATTCCTTACATTTATATAGCTTTTCTGGGTACTCAAAGCGCTTTACACATGGAAGGGGGAATCTCTTCAACCACCACCAATTGGCTATTTTTTGGGAAATAATTAAAATATCCATTATCTCTAAACTTTCAGACGATTATTTGTTGATAATAATTTATCAATGTAGGCGTTTTTACAACAGTAACGTGTTTATCTACTGCCATCTATTGGAGACACAAGCGGATGAACCGTGCAAATCATGCTAAGGAAAATTTGATACATTTAAGTTGTGTTTGAAAGTTATAATTAATCATGACACATTCGATTCATAGCCTAAAATTTCAGACATCTTTTAAACCATAATCATATTTTAACATTTGTGGATCACGCTGCAGATAATAAATAAATCAAAGTGACACTTTGACTTGCGGATATTAGCCATCGGTTTCTTCACAAAGAAGATCTTTTTGTCTGACTTTGCGGGGACGGAATCGCAGAGCTCCATTTGCAGGCTAATGTTGCATAGACGATATGGTCTCTCGGATGTGTGCGAGATGCCAGCAGAGACAGATGGAGGCTTCTCTTGGACGCCGACCATTGATTTCCAATGATTAGCATTAGGAAGCAGCGCTGCTCTTGATTACTGCCTGGCAACCATGAACATGTCCATTGAGTTTTAATTAACACAAAGTGAGATGCATTTTATTAACATTTGGGGGGGAAAAAAAGACGTCAAAAAATTGCAAGAGCGATTCACTTTAAAATTTATTATGAAGATTATTTTAAAATAGTTTGGCATTATGTGGTGGATAATTCTTTTAGACAGAAGTAGCAGCCTATTTATCTAACCTAATTCTGTGGCGAAAATATGACAATAAATCTTCAGACTGAATAATGGTGCATCATTACTTAAAATAGTAAAATAGATAAATTAGTATTATTCACAAAGGACAGAGTCTAAGATGAATGAGAAACATTTGCAGTCTATGCATGGATGATTATTTTTATTAAAAGTGAGATCACAAATGTGTAAATAAATACATAAGTAATCTTAATAATTTACATGTCAACTTAATATACAAGCTCCCCACAACTTTTGACTAATTAATTTTCCAATCGTGCCGTGCTGAAAGTATCTGGTTTATAGAGTCACTAATGCAGTTTATGTCACTTACATAACAGTTTTAAGTAAAGTAAGTTAAAATATTCTCTAAAACCTAAAAATAAATATTAAGTAGAATAAAATAACATTACATATAAACAGTAATTCCAATACTGAATAAAACTATCCCAGTGCAAGTGGTTTCATCTCAAGAAATGAAATTATAAACTGAATGAACAGATGATAAAGTTAAAGTATGGTTCAGTTTTCAGCATTCCCGTTATGTGTACGACAGTAATTTGACGTCATAAGAGCCTTCCACCTGAAATTGGAATAAACATGTTAATTCAGTACAAAAGACAGATAATGGTACTGGTAAACAATAGTGTAACTCACATCAAAACGTCCAATGGAAGCTGCAGTCTGGCTTGCCTGCATCATCTCAGTGAGCGCCCACATCTGCTGAATGCTGGAGGAAACCGTCTCTGGATCAGGAAGTCCCTGACCAACCAACACAAAACACACATACATACACAAAAACATTAACTGCAGCATTTTATTAAAGGTATAGTGCACTCAAAAATCATCATCAGTTACTCAACCTGACATAATTTCAAATATTTAGCATTTTGCTTATGTAGAACACAAACAAGGAAAGTGTGTGTGAAGTAAAACAAAACAAAATGAACCAAAACTAAATAAAATGGGAAAAATCTTTTTATTTGTGGAGAAGCTATTTTAGTTAAGTTGCAGATTCAGTTTTGACCAGCAAGTGGCAGTAAAGTACTGCCATAGAGACGAGAATAATTATTATTCTAAGAACAAATATTTTTGAAATCTTGATTCTTACGAGTGTATATTACTCATTTTCAAATAAACAAACAAACAAACAAAAAAAAAACTCCTGCATTTAATGTTTAAGTGTATTGGTCTAAATCAGGGGTGTCCAGTCCTGAGAGCCACTGTCTTGCAGAGTTTAGCTCCAACCCCAATTAAACACACCTGAACCAGCTAATCAAGGTTTTTAGGCATACAGGAATCTTCCAGGCAGGTGTATTGTGGGAAGTTGGAGCTAAACTCTGCAGGACAGTGGCCCTCCAGGACAGAGTTTGGACACTCCTGGTCTAAATTATGATTTTGTTACTGGTGGTAGACTAATATTGGTTTTTAAAGATGGTTATGCCCTTTTTCAAAGTCTTGGTTTTGTTTTTGGGCTTTACTAGAATATGTTTCCATGCTTGTATGTTCAAAAACACAATATTTTCCCCATATTTGACATTGTTGCAGCACCTGTCTTCCCAGTCTGCCAGTAAAGCTCATTTTAGTTCCTGACTTTATGAAGCCCCTCCTTCTGAAAAGCACAATGTGCTCTGATTGGTCGGCTGGACCAGTGTGTTGTGATTGGTCAACCGCTTTAAGTGTGTTTAGGAAATGTCACCCCCTTTCCATAACCACAAGTTTTAACACACTTATGCAACTCAACCATCCCATCTCTTTGTGTGTGTGTGTGTGTGTGTGTGCCTTGGGTGGGAATTATTTAAATGATGGATATTGTGACATGTTTGTTCCCAGAAGAAAATTCAAGACAACAGTGGAGGCATTTCGGGGTGTTCAGAAACAGTAAGCACTGATATAGGGAATAACTGCCTTTAGAGAAACTTTGTGCTTTGTAACGTTGCACACCTTTTTCATGCTCAAACAACAACATTACACACTAAAGAAAGTTGAAAATGTAAAAAGCATTAAACGGGTCCTGTTTAATGTCTATATCAACAAAGCTGGGTGGCCCATGTCTATATGTATAATGCAATATAACAATTACAAGCAATAAGAAGTACAGAAAATTCCTAACATTAAAAACTTATTTACACAATTCTTTGAATTCCAAGCTCATATTCGCTCATAGTTACCACTGAACAGGTTTTTTCCCCCAATTAAATACTATAGGTAAACAACAAGTTATGTATTATGATTACTTCCTCTGCTTTTCAGGTGGTGAAACTGTTTAAATAAACATTAAGTTGAGCATTCATCAATAAAGCTATAGAGACACTTTCAAACCATCAAACAAGCATCTTACATTTCTAATGCAAATGACAGATAAATGAGAACTGGGACATGGCCTCAATGCTCAACGATTGAAAAACAACAACCTGTGAGTTTTTATACATTTCCGTAATTATCTTTTCATTCTGTTCTTAAGCAATATTTTTAATTAACATCTCAGAGCTGCATAAATACATAGGAACTACAGAGAGGCTTGTGTGCTTCTAAATGAAGTGGCATTCGCAGTCTTTAAAGGGAGCATTGTATATGCTATTAAACAACAAGATTTTCAATATTTATTAGATGAAAACATTATGTGCATTATACAATAAATTATAAGACACAAAATACTCACATTCAAATCAAGAGGTTCTTCTACAGGTGTGAGAGTGGATAACCAAACAGGAACATCTCGCTCTGAGTCCTGGACAGACCAAAAAAAAAAAAAAAAAACCTGAACAATGTTTGGCGAAATACTGCCTCAGGCTCAAACAAAACAAAACCAAGCAAAAATGCAGAAAGAAAAACAAACAAACAAACAAGCAAACCAAAAACAGATCAAAACAAAAACATTGAGTACTGAAAAGACACATATACTGAGCAACTCTGTAGGTTTTGGTAAAATACTGCTTTAAACAAAAACACCAAGCTAAAATAAATAAATAAGTAAATAAATCAAAAACAAACTTTGTTGTTTTGGTAAAATACTGCTTAAAAAAAAACAAAATGTAAAACAAAAAAGGCAAATAAAACAAAAATGTCAAACAAAGACAGAAAAGCAAATAAAAGTAAATAAATAACAAAACCGAAAAAAAAAAAAAAAAACAACAAGCAAACAACAAACTCCAAACAAACACAGAAAAGCAAACAAAATCAAAAACAAACTTCAAACATACCAAAGCAAAACAAAACCAGACAGGAACATATTGTTCAGAAAAGTCAAAAATAACACGCATATTGATCAACTCTGAAAACAAACAAACAAAAGCATAACACAAGCATACAAAAACTCTATTAAAAAAAAAAAAAAAAATGTTGACATTTTTGCAGATTTATTAAAAAAGAAAAACTGAAATATCACATGGTCCTAAGTATTCAGACCCTTTGCTGTGACACTCATATATTTAACTCAGGTGCTGTCCATTTCTTCTGATCATCCTTGAGATGGTTCTATACCTTCATTTGAGTCCAGCTGTGTTTGATTATACTGATTGGACTTGATTAGGAAAGCCACACACCTGTCTATATAAGACCTTACAGCTCACAGTGCATGTCAGAGCAAATGAGAATCATGAGGTCAAAGGAACTGCCTGAAGAGCTCAGAGACAGAATTGTGGCAAGGCACAGATCTGGCCAAGGTTACAAAAAAATGTCTGCTGCACTTAAGGTTCCTAAGAGCACAGTGGCCTCCATAATCCTTAAATGGAAGACGTTTGGGACGACCAGAACCCTTCCTAGAGCTGGCCGTCCGGCCAAACTGAGCTATTGGGGGAGAAGAGCCTTGGTGAGAGAGATAAAGAAGAGCCCAAAGATCACTGTGGCTGAGCTCCAGAGATGCAGTCGGGATGGGAGAAAGTTGTAGAAAGTCAACCATCACTGCAGCCCTCCACCAGTCGGGGCTTTATGGCAGAGTGGCCCGACGGAAGCCTCTCCTCAGTGCAAGACACATGAAAGCCCGCGTGGAGTTTGCTAAAAAACACCTGAAGGACTCCAAGATGCTGAGAAATAAGATTCTCTGGTCTGATGAGACCAAGATAGAACTTTTTGGCCTTATTTCTAAGCGGTATGTGTGGAGAAAACCAGGCACTGCTCATCACCTGTCCAATACAGTCCCAACAGTGAAGCATGGTGGTGGCAGCATCATGCTGTGGGGGTGTTTTTCAGCTGCAGGGACAGGACGACTGGTTGCAATCGAGGGAAAGATGAATGCGGCCAAGTACAGGGATATCCTGGACGAAAACCTTCTCCAGAGTGCTCAGGACCTCAGACTGGGCCGAAGGTTTACCTTCCAACAAGACAATGACCCTAAGCACACAGCTAAAATAGCGAAGGAGTGGCTTCACAACAACTCTGTGACTGTTCTTGAATGGCCCAGCCAGAGCCCTGACTTAAATCCAATTGAGCATCTCTGGAGAGACCTAAAAATGGCTTTCCACCAACGTTTACCATCCAACCTGACAGAACTGAAGAGGATCTGCAAGGAGGAATGGCAGAGGATCCCCAAATCCAGGTGTGAAAAACTTGTTGCATCTTTCCCAAAAAGTCTCATGGCTGTATTAGATCAAAAGGGTGCTTCTGCTAAATACTGAGCAAAGGGTCTGAATACTTAGGACCATGTGATATTTCAGTTTTTCTTTTTTAATAAATCTGCAAAAATGTCAACAATTCTGTGTTTTTCTGTCAATATGGGGTGCTGTGTGTATATTAATGAGGAAAAAAAAAGAACCTAAATGATTTTAGCAAATGGCTGCAATATAACAAAGAGTGAAAAGTTTAAGGGGGTCTGAATACTTTCCGTACCCACTGTATATATACATGTATATGTTATGTGATGAATTATATGTTGACAGACATAATTTAGCAATTCCTTTTATTTTGTGACATAAATGATGACAATGTTTGTACCTCTTTTGCACAGGAATAAATGTTAATTTCTTCAATGCTGAAATTGAACCATTCTGAGGAGGGCTGTCGCAAGATGAGTCTAACTGTTGTCACGTTATCAGGCTCCGTCAACATCTGAAAAGCCAAATATAGAGAAGGAAAGATCTCAGCAAGAAGTAACACAAAGTTGGGGGAGAATTCTGGGCCTTTCATGCAGCTATCAAAGAAACAAAGGAGGTTAAATTAAGAATGAACGTCGGAATTTAACAGAGACACTAAGGATGTGCATTTCAAAGCCTTAATTAACTAGACAGAATGAAAACCTGATAAAAGAGACAGTTTCATGTAGTAATCTGCAAAATTGCTCGAAACAATTGACATTTGCATTCAGGTTGACTATGACTATGGAGTGTGAACGTTTCCTTCTACTTCAGCTGATAGTAGTGATACTAGGACTGTTTCTGTACATTTATTGCTTAGAACTGTTCATGTCAGAGAATTACCCTGGAATAATCTTCTGGGACCACACTGTTGTTTCATCTCTAATAATTATGTTTACTGCATTAAGGCCTGATATACTTCCAGCGAACAAACTGGTGTTGTTATTTCAAACAAAATCAGGACAAAACAAATTTCCGTAAAAGTTCGCTCCAGCTGGCAAACACCTTCAAACTACCATTTGGTCCGTGGCAATTCCATAATAGGTGGGTGTTGTTCTGAGCCCCCTCCCTCTTTGAAAAAAATAAAGGATGTTTACTAACAGTAAACCGCTGGTCACATATTTTGAACTTTATTTTACCCCTAAGCAAAGAGCAGAAAGTCTTCAGTGTCACTTGATCCTTCAGAAATCATTCTAATATGCTGATTTGATGCCCAAGAAACATGTTTGATTATTATCAATTTTGAGAACAGTTGAGCTGTTTCATATTTTTGTGAAAACTGATTTTTTTTTTTTTTTTCTTCAGGATTCTTTTATGAATAGCAAGTGATAAATAGAAAATGTTCAAAAGAACATTTATTTAGAATAGAAATCTTTTGTAACATTTAATGTCTTTACTGACACTTTTGATCTATTTAAAATAATACTGACCCCAAACATCTGAACAGTAATGTATATACTATTGACATTATAGATGGACAATACATGGGTAAATAAATTATATAAAACAAAAGATTGCCTTTTTTCAGAGTAGTAATAATTTGAGCAAACAGCCAAAGTAACCAAAAAGCTGACACAACCTTCACCAACCAACAGAATCTCAAAGAAGAATTTGCATGAATACGCCAAAAACAGTGACACAGCAAAAATATGTCACTTTTGTACACTTGGAAGACGTTACTTTTGCAGAGGAGTAACAGAGGCTGCAAAGACTGGCAAGTTATCTGCTTGTTTTCTCTGAGATTTTCTCTGACATTTTGAAGGCCGTCTCCAGAGAAACCATGTAAATGCACTATGACTCTAAGCATGTACCTCTTTAAATCATTTGTGCTAGTTCACAGTAAGGCTCATATAAGTAAGAAGACGTCCTTATAATTATAAAGACCCACAAGGATGTTGTTTTCAGTATTTCTACGTTTCTTAATAAAAACATATTTATCATTGCAGTGTCCGCTGACATAAAAAAAATGGCTTACCCAGATTAAGGCAGATAGGGTGAGAGCTATGTGGCATCCCAGGTGGGTTTTTCGATGCAAATTTCATTGGATGACACTGAAGGTGCCCATACAGTGCAGAACTCAGCATCCAATCATCTGAGAGTTCACTTGAGGACGCACGTCTAATATCTTTGTGTCTTTGAAACGGAGCTAAAAAGCATCGAGGGAGCCTGATCTCAATACATTAAAGCAGTCATTACAGGCAACTCACAGATCAAAGACCGGGACATCAGATCCCCGGAGAGCCACAAATAGGCCAAATCACTGTGATGACAAACAAAATGTTCTCCGAGCTAGTGCAATTATGCTGGGATGGCTGACAAAACGGTTAGGGTTTTTAATTGAAAAACTGAAGATATCCTGTGGACACAATTGCTGGTGTTGTCTTAACAGACAATTATTTAAAACGATAAAAAATATCACATCTTTTGCCTGCTCACAAAAGCAGTGATTATAATATATATACAGCTATTTGTCATAAATCAATTTTGTTTTAAAATACAATCTACAATGAGCACCATGATGACAGGATATGAAACAGCCAACAATAACCACCATTTAAAGTAAAATTATCCCAAACATAGGCTAACTATGGCACTCTCACATAATTTTATCATATGATCATAATCACATCTATTCATTTTACAATCCTGCTACTAGTTTTATTTGTATGTAGACTATGAGGATGAGGAAGCTGGCATTTTGAGCATTTGCACATTCTGTCATGCCGGTGACTATATGTCATTGCAGCATATGCATCATGCAGTATTAAGGTTAATGATTAATCGTTAATTTAAACGACAATCGATCATGGGAATGATCATAAATTGACATCCCTAGTTCAAACCCCCCACAAAGGGACTGTTATTCTTCCATGGAGCACAAAAGCAGAAGGTTAGCAGAATGTTCATGCTGCTCTTTTCCAAATGATGAATATTTTGGTTTCTCGTTCTCTCTTGGTGGCCTTGTCCTACCTGTTGTCTGTAGATGGAGAAATAGTCATGTGATCCAGCCTCAGAGTGTGGATTAGCCATGAGGCAGTAGTTTCTCAAACAAGTGACCCACTTAGCAGAACTCTCCTCTCTCCGCTGCAAACGGACCGTCAAATATGCTGTGTAGTAGTTCTTGAAAGAGATTTCTTGAATCTAGACACAAGCACAAGGGATATACCAGCAAATCTGTGTAATAATATATAGATATCGGGCATCAGTAGCAGTCTTTGCTATGGCCTTGCAACAGAAGGGGCCTCTGCTTGTGCTTGAAAAAGAGCACCACCCCACTCCATCCCAACATGCACACTCCAGGATTGGAAATTATTGGGACTTAGGAGCAAAAATGCCACCGAAATTAATAAAATGCTCACAAAATTCAAGATATATAGGGCAAAAAAATGTCCCTGTATGAGTTCTTGTTTTTAATACTGATAATAGCCTATATTTATATGCTTATAACTCAGAATGCCGTTTTCCCGAACATCAGCACTATTGCAAACATGATAGCCTATTGATTTTATAACAGCAAAAAATATATACGGCGTCTGAAAGTTGTGTGATGTATGTTTTTGACCAACTTTTTCCACTATTGGTGTCATTTCTAATAAGAACTTACTATTGTAACAATAAAATATTTACTCAGTTATCACCAAAGCTCACTCTATTTTGTTGTAGATCATTAAACCTTTATGCTGCCTCAAAAGTATGTCTGAAATCAGTTATGTGAGGAATAAAGCCGCGCATACCAGCCTCCTAATGTGTCTGCCATTGCCTCATAAGACACAGTAGTCCAGACATTTTCATGCTGTAAATAAAACAACATCTGTATTGCAAACCCCTCTGTGTTGTGGTTGTTGTTGGCGTATACCAATGGCTCTGGCGTATACCTTACCAACGCAACGTCACTGCTATAGAAGCCAATGCAGATATTCCGAAAAATGAAAGAGTGGCATGGGACACACAAATCGGATCTTAACAATTGCGAAACACAATGTGGACAGTCAATAATTTTAGATCAGATACACAGATAATCAGATTTGGACTTACAATGTAAACGAAACCAGAATGATTGAATGACTCGCTTGTAAAGAAAATGA
The DNA here is from genome assembly GCA_037101425.1 of Elopichthys bambusa. NCBI lineage: Eukaryota > Metazoa > Chordata > Actinopteri > Cypriniformes > Xenocyprididae > Elopichthys > Elopichthys bambusa. The sequence goes on along the minus strand of CM074433.1, from coordinate 16,305,792 downwards.
TTTGCTGCCACCTACTGGCAGTTTTAGTTTCATTTCATTTTACCCCCATCTATTACTTATATATATATATATATTTCTAAAAAATCATTCCTGCAGTCCACCAAGAAAGACTGTCCGCACTTGCCCAGATGTCAGTTGAGCACAACGTTATGAGACTGCTGGATAAGCTTTTGCAGCATGCAGTTATCTGAAAGCCAAGTTCTAAACATCAAATGCAAAATATTTCCTCTTGATGTAGCCTATTAGCTCACTAATCCCGGCTCTCTGATTTTTATTTCTTTGCTCTCAAGCCTAACATTTGTCCAAGGTGCTATCTGAGGGAAATACTGAATTGAATTAAATGTTGATTTTGTTTTCGGTCATGACTGTAAAGCGTGGATAGTGGTAGATAGAATGCATTATAAATGTGACTATTAAGAATGAAATATGAGTTAACGTTAACATTGCAGATAATTAAATAATTGCAGTCGCAATTGCATACAATAGGATTTGTCTGAGGGCTCTGACTGTTTGTTTGAAATGGGCCTCTGAATTGCAAAGGCCCCCTCTGTCGGGCATTAATAAACCCATGCTGGTCAATCAATAATTGTAACCTTTATGAACTGATGTACTGCGAGAGACACTCACGTTTACAGGCTCAGCAAGGGTGATGTCTGTTATATAGACGCCAGGGCGAGATGAATCACATACAGCATCTCCAATCTGCAGTGCGACAGGTGACTTTATAGTACAGCTGACTGCTTCAGCACTCATTATTGACCTGTGATGAGAAAGAACATCTAAACTCAACTTCACAGAGACTGATCCGTGTTATTGATCAAGACCTCCGGCATTATTATAAATATATTTCTTAAAATCTATCATTTTAATATTTTTTTGAAATACTAATTTTATTATTATTTGACATTATTTGATATTATTTTTAGTTATCTTTTGTGTTGTTACTATCTGTACAATAAAAACAACAATAATTAAGAATAATAATAACAATAACATATAATATAGCATTGAAAAAAATTAAAACATTTAAAAAATTAAAATCTAGCATTTCAAACATGCTTCTACAACATATCTACATTTAAAAATATTGTAGGTTATTTTATGGCTTTCAAGCAATAATTTAAATGATAAAACAATTAACGCAACAATTCATAAAACTATACAGCAACATGAACATGTTAACGTAAGGTGTCTCCAATTTTTCTTATTTGCTATATATATATATATATATATATATATATATATATATATATATGTATATATATAAATAGATATTTATGTGTGTGTATATGTGTGTGTATATATATATATATATATATATATATATATATATATATATATATATATATATATATATATATATATATATATATGTGTGTGTGTATGTATGCACATATGTAATATATGTAAACAATATTTATGTTTTAATATTTACAAATCTTCAAGCATTTACAAATCATTTGTTTAATAAACTGAATAATTTTCTATTTTTATTGTATTATTATTATTATTTATTTATAGTTTTTATTTAATCTAAATTTTACCCTGGAGGACACAGTAAACACAAGCAAATTTTATCAAAGCACCAAAGCATTTTGCCAAACAAACAACACCTGATAATACTATCTGTATGGCATAAAAAAAGACGTTATGGACATAACGCATCTGTGCCTAGGCGTCTCACTGAGTTTTGAAACACGGCCAGTGTCCATCACTGCAGTACTTACTGTAATATATTCAGCTGTCTGACTCGTTCTTTGGACTAAAATTATCTTGTATTAAACAGCCGAGACGTGCCCTTAAATGGTGCTGAAGCGGTTTAAATCAGCAGCGTCATTTCAATCATCTGTGCAGGAATTGGAAGCAGCTTTATGACGGTTTATGGCTTCATGTGTTGATAATTGCAACTCCGCATGCATCTTCCGGTTTTTTTTCTGTGACGTGTTTCTCTTAAAGGGCCAGTGTCTTTGAAGTAAAATAATAATAATAATAATAATAATAATAAAATCAATGCCCTAAAACAGGGATCAGCACAGTCGGTAATTATAAATCACCTTACATAACAGTGGTTGTGTTACACGTATAATATACGTATAATAATCCTAATAATAAATAGTTATCACAGTGGAATCCTGCTGTTTATTTCATTGATGGGAAGAATGCTTAACATAATAAATAAAAACTAGCAGTTCAAACAAGCTTCTGCAACATACATAGCCTATCTATATTTTAGAATATTTTATGCTAATTACAGCTTTTCAGAAATTATTTAAACTATAAAACAAGTAACACAGAAATTCACAAAACTACACAGTATGCTAATGTAAGGTGTCACCAAATTTGCGTAATATGATTGTGATTAATATTTATATCATTTTTTTTATTTGATTAGAATAAAATCCATTGAAGTGTAAATATTATTACCAATGTTAATCACTAAATAGTTTTGTTCCCTCAGCAAGCTAGCATTTCTCCTAGCTTGTGTAAACTACTGTCACAATTATTCATTATTGCTGAATCCAATGAGTTGAAGTAGTTCATCAAAAGGGTAGAGGCAAAATGAATGGCAAATAATGTAATAAATGTGATGGTAAATCACCTGTTTATACCACTGTTTTCATTTTTTTTTTTTTTTTTTTTTTTTTTGTATTAGCCTACTCATTTTTCTATTACGCTGTACTCACTGTCACCGGCAGAGAGCACTAACGCTCTTTGGTTGTGAACTCTGTGGTACAGTATGTGCTGAACTCAATGGTTGGCTTTATATCTTATATAAAACACATTTCTGTTCCACCACCGTGTAACCTATATTGTTTGGCATGCCTGACATAACATGCTCTTTCTGTCAAAGTCATGATAATTAAGAATTCATAATTATTCATGAGATTCATACTAAAACCATTGTTGATCCGTACTGGGCCCTGGAGAGAAAGAAAATGATTTTCCTGTATTGCAGTGTTACTATAGAAGGCTTTTTTGTCATCAGTAGGCTATGTGTATCAGATCTATACGTGTATACACATTTTTAATTAATTATAACATATTGTTACTTATTATATTGTTATATTTTGCATTTTATTATTATTATTATTATTAGCTATTTATTCTGCCTGTATGTGGGCTGCACTGAAAAATCATCAGTTTTTAAAAGGAATAGTCACACTAAATAAATTTAAACACTGAATTGACAGCCCTATTTATTATTATTATTATTATTATTGTTTTATTTTTAACTAAACGCCCAGGACGTTGCACACATCCGGTATCTCATTATGCAGAAATGAATGACAAATTCAAAAACCAGCAATTCCCAGGTTCGCTTTGGGAATGGGAATGCAATATTCCCCCTGCTGTGCCAGCACTGACCGAGTGGAGCAGCTAGTATTTTAGGTGGAAAGTTTATTTTTATAGAAGTTGTGCGTTCACTCTTCTACAGTAAAGGTTTACGCGCGCGGTCCAGAGTATTATACACCCCCTCAGAGACGTGCTATCGTTCGCTCTGGCTGAAAAAGCAAAGAAAAATATTTTCAAGGACAGCCTAGAGAGGAAATGAAGACAAACATGTTTTCAAATGAGCCACTGAGACCCAGGCACCTCGAACAGTGCGTCTGACTAGGTCACCCATTACACTGCACGCGTCTGCGGCGCGTTACGGCTCTGACTAGGTTTTGTTCCATCCTCTACGCGGTGTCAACTCACACCAGAAGCATTTCAAAAGCGAAGCGGCTGGATTCGCGAGACCACGAGATTTGCCTGTCCGACGTTGTTTTCCTTGATTTTTCGTGTTTTTAATGGCTAACTGGTTCTATTTTGTCCGGTTTAATTGTGTTTATTACTATGTCATACTTTATTTTGCTGTAGTCTGCAGACTAAGTTAATACACTTAAAAGTCCAGTTATTGACGACAAGGACGCATTATATATATATATATATATATATATATATATATATATACATAGTTTTTCAACTTCGAATCTCTTGTCGTCGATTTCTGGCCTCGTAGTGATGTGAAATATGAGCGGGAGTCTTTTATTGTATTAAAGGTGGGGTAGGCCTATGCATTTTTTCAACTACACTGTTTAGAAGTTAGTTGGCTGATACCATCAACAAACGTTTAACCAATCAGCATTAGGGAGTGTATGACGGTCGTGGAGACAGAACGAGCAAGAAGAAAAACACAGAAAGAGAAATGATGAGACACAATTAAAGAGCTCAAAAGAATATCACTGGAATGAAGGTTTATGACTGGGCAAGGGCTTTAGGACCTGCGTTAATATTAGAAAAGCTTTCCAGCGCTGGAGAGAGCTAAGCGGGAAGGCCTGAAAACAGATGCGGAGGCTGCTTTGAACCCGCTTTTCATGTGAGTAAAACTGGGTTTGAGTGTCATGATTGTCTGGGGTCGCTGTGCTGTTGGCGATTAACAACAAACTCTTGTTTGTATTTACTCTTGTGTACTGTACGTTTATTTTTTGTGCTTCCTTGTCATTCGTTCATCAACTGCTATTTTTCACTATATTAAGTGTATACCCTCTATTCCTCTAAACGCCACTCTCTGCAGCATGGGCGACGTCAGGATGTTCATAAACAGTATACCACTGAAAAGGTATGTTTCAGACATCATTTTACCCTTACCACGATAAAGAACTTTGTTTGTATATCAGGTCCTTTAAGGCTTGTTCACACTAAGATGAAAATTTGGTATGATAAACATTTTAATTTGCATGACCAGCAGTTAATGGGTCTGTTCAGACAGACACAAACATTCGCATGCTGTCAAATGGACCTTTTTTTCTTTTTCTTTTTCCATTTGTCCTAAGAGGCAGGATTGTCCTAGTTCCCAGTAGGAACTGGAATGTCCCCTCAAGTCGGAGTTGCGAAATTTAGGGGAAGTGCACTCCCGCGGTACTTTGTGACGTGACACAGTGGCGCGGCGTCTGTGCTGTCTCAAGTCGGACAAACTTTCTAACCGGCATGCACTGCTTCAAGTCAACCGCCGATTGGTCTGCACAGTGCTGCATGAAGTCGAACAAGCCTATTGTTTAATAGCACTTCTGTTTGTCTGAACCTGCAGTGGTCAGGTGGTACAGCAGTCAGTTCTATGAACGCTTTTTACAAATATAGTAATTTTATAACTACGGTAATTACAGCGTGAATGCACCTATACAACCATGACTTGGTGAGTATTCTGCTAAGCAACAGTGAATACAAGTGGAAGAATCCAGAACTTTCTTTCTCTATTCTTGTTATTTGATAAACACCATAGCGAATACTGTGTGAAAACAGTAAATATTGTTGGACTTCCTTTCTGCTGTGACAACTGTAAAGTTACACAACACTTTCTGTCCTGTACACTTTTGATACAATTACATTAACTAATTATCTGTACTTGAATTTTTTTAATGTGATTGCAGTTTTAATTAGCATACCTGATTAGCCTGATAGCTTGGCTTATACACTAAGCTTCTGAACTTACCCAACATGTATTCACAACAGTCTTTACGTAAGTGTTGAATGTTCAAATATATTTTAGCTATTAAAAGAACAATGTATTCCATACAGCTGGACGATTAATCGTTAAAAGATTGTGAACATTCAGATCTGTGTTGGTGCATTCTGCTGAGCCAGAGAGAGCAGTTGTCATGAATTGCTATGAAACCACTTCGCAAACAGTATTTCAACCACACAGTATCATTATTTCTGTCTTACAATAATTTAAATTATCACAGAAGTACTGGGATAAAAGTTTATAGTTCAGATATAAACACTGCGTCTACAGACGTGATCAAAATAGAGTAAATCACCTTTTGAAAGTAACTTGATGCTTCAAATAATGATTATATTAATTGCATCATTACGCTACCAGGTGGCGGCAAGTGACTGTTAAAAATGTATTTGTTATTGAATCATTCATTTAAGAGATTTGTTAAAAGTCACAGATTCATCCAGTGATGAAACAAGTGAAGTCTTTGAGTCATTGAGTCATTTATTAAAACTGTTTTTTTTTTCATTATTAATTCAAATGAATTAAATATGTTTTAAATAAACTGCAGCAATTAACATTTTGTCAGAAATGTTAATAGAAAATTAAAAGTTATTTTGTTTAGTTGTCTATTCAGAATCGTGGGAGAATCATTATATTTAAAAAATAAATAAATAAATAAATAAATAAATAAAAAATTGTGATTCTCAATTTATCCAGAATTGTGCAGCTCTTGTATTTGAGGTTCAATTATTAATCTCTTATTCTTCTTATTATTATTAATTAACAATTGATACAGTGAAAGAAATTATGACTAATTTGCTTTATTATGCAAATTATTATGCAAAATATATAAAGTAAGCAATTATGTAAATATTCTAGTTAATATTGTTAGGCTACTTAGTATAACTATTAAGTGACAGTTGATGGAGACTTAATTTCGACATTACAATGCAACGGCGCTCAGTTGATCTAGTGTCACTAATAACTGAATGCAAGTTCACCCGCTGGCTAAATGATCGTAAAGTATGGCATAAAGGTTAAGTGTATTATTCCTGTGCTACTAGCACGAAAAGGACTGTAAAAATACACTCACTTAATTGGTTGAGCCAGTGTTACTGTTGTCGAGCGGATCAGTATTCTCAGACAAACAGCAATCTTTTGATGGCAGCACAGTGTTTACACTTCAGGGGAACATGGAAAACATAGTAATAGTTGTCTATTACTATGTTTTTTGTCTCCTCAGTAAAGTATTTTAACATGAAAAAATAAATAAATAAATAAAAATAAAATGTTCAGTATCTGTACAAATATGCTATATCTTGTCTGTATCTGTACAAATGTTTCCATTAGAAATATATAAACATCAACAAAACATGAGGAGGATTTTTGCATTCTGATGGTTTTTGGTTGTGCTGCACTCAGTTTATACCCCAATTCCCATTTTAAGGGAGTCTCTGCTTTATGAATAATAGATGATTTTTGTGTAGCATACTTCCAGTATGTAGGTCATTTAGGACTTCTGAACGTGCTGCTAAAACGTTACAGGCTCATTGCCTCTAGCTCAAATGTCACTTCCGTCTCAGCATTTGTGTTGTAGTTTCGGAAAAATGCTATCTGCTTTATCGAGGAAACAATTTTATCAGGGAGATACTGAAAAAAGGAGACAGCTAATGCATACTGCAGATGCTATTATCAAGAGATCCATTAACTGCATCACTGTGTGAAGAATAGCGTCAAAGTGTGCATGTGTTCATTGTGCATGCATTGTGAATCAGGGTGAAAAATGCTACTAAGTGCTTTCAGCCAACACTAGTGCTAAGCTGATTGAAGTATTGTGAAACATTTTGAAAGAAAAGAAACATATTTTCTGCTTTCATTATTTTTGTATCTGGTTTGAACATTCTGTTGATTTTATGAATTGTTCTCCCTTGAAAATAGGTTGGAGATAGCTAAAGAATCAAAGAATCACAGAGGTCAGATTCATGTCATTTAGTGAAAATGTCTTTAAGATTTAGTCAATATTTTGTCATTTCATATTTGTGAGGTTAATTTGTGGCATTTATGACTGTGTAGCTTGTTAAGGCAACAACATATTCACAATGTTACACTTTGTGACTAGCATGTACTTTCAAGTTAATTTCTGCATTTTCTTCATTGTCTGTGCAGGTAAAGGTTGTAATATCACATTATTATTGCATCTGTAACAGAGCTGATAAAGACAATAGCACAGAGAACCCAAGTGCAGTTTATATATAGTGAAAATCCAAACATATACCCCCTCAAAGGGTGGCTCCAGATGCCCTAATGGGCTGACTTTGGTACCAAGTCGGTACTGAAATTTAAAAAAATGTGACGCTCTGAACGCTGTTGAGTGGATTCGTAAATACCTCTGATTGGCCTTTGTGTTCACACACTCATCAGATATGTCTCTGATTGGCTACAGTGATCAACACACGGGACCGTTTAAAAGCGCATAGAAGCGTTTGATTTTGAAAGTGGAAGCGGGAGCGTTTGAAAGCAGGTGACGCCTGCTCCCATGTGTATCTGTGTAAGCGCTCAATGAAGAGCATCATTGATATACTATTTACAACATGTTTTTGAAGAGATGATCATTGTAGCCATTCACAGACATACTAAAGACATCGTTAAGGTGACTACAGTTGTTCAACCTTAATTTTATGAAGCGACGAGAATATTTTTGTGCGCAAAAACAAAACAAAAATAACAACTTCATTCAACAATCTCTTCTCTTCCCTCTCATTTTCTTACACTGTTGACATAGTCAATTAATTGTTTGCCATGATGTATCTTATTTGCCTTGTCTTCATTATCTTCAACAAACTAGAATCACACCGTTGGTGAACTGATGGAAGATTTATGGGGTAAGAATTGTTGCATTATTCCAAATAAATAGATTGAGATTCACAAATAAATATAAAGAGTTTTGCAAAAGTATACAATTCACAAATAAATAAAATTAAATTAGCAAATAAATATATATGTAAATATCAAAATATTTACAAATGTGTTTTGTCACAAACACAACTCTGCCAGGCATTCATTTGTAAATCACTTCTTGTGTATTTGTAGATCCCTGCATGCATTTGTGGATTTTGACACTTCTAGCATCGACGTGCAGACAAATCCACGAATAAGTGGGCTCCGCCCACCGTTTACTTAAGCCAATCGGATAACAACCACATTGCACTGACCAATTGTAGTACGTTCTCGCTACAACTAATCATATTTGGCTTTACTCTTGGGGCAGGAATAGATTCATTTTGCACCCCTGAAAGGAACTGTGGGCACTTTGTTTGCATCTATTTTGGATGTTGTAAGTAAACTTTTACTATCAAAAACTATTGTCATATGAAATATTATTTGTGTGATAAAGTGTTTTAACTGATATATAAATATGCATATCGCTTGTCTGCTGGGCATTTCACTTTTAAATGCATGATATGATCTCTTTGGAATTTAACATCCTGTCTCAGGTTTAAAAAGAACCCACATATATCTTCTCTACAAACAAAGGGAATCGTAATTATTACCTAGTTCTGCCATGAAACTCTAGACATTATCTACACAGCACAGCTGATTGGTTACTGTTGCATCAGGAGCCAATGAGCTTGCTGCTAAAACATTCAAATACTTGGCATTGTTTGCTGTTAGCAGTCTGCTGCTCGCTTTCAGAACCCTTCTCCATCCCCAGCTCCACCTGTATAGATCTGCTACAGGGGTTAATTCATATATGTTACATGTGCAGCAGCAGTAGCATGTCTTAAATGCTCACAGCAATGTCTGTGAATGTATTGGCAGTAGCAAGTCTCTGTACTTGCTCTACAGCAGCAGCAGCAGCGTAGCAGATCTATTCCGCCAAGACCAAATACATTACCATTGTCATATCCATTACCATACCAATCTCAATTGAGAGTTGTCATGACAAAAATGTATTTAATGTTTAAAATACTGTTTATAATGCTCTATAGATTGTTAGATCAACGGAGCTGCTCATACGCGTCATTAAAACGGCTTGACCGAAGAAGTGGGAAACGCTGTTTGCTGTTTTGTGACAGTAATTTCACCTGTTACACAAACTTGCATGTTTATTACGAGGTTTGTTTATTAACAGAGATGTAAAACACTGTTTCTCTGGCATTTACAAAAGCTCATAAAATATAATAATCTGCCTTGGCTTGATACACATTCGATTGGTCGAACGAAATCCAAATTTTAAACATCTTTTACTGTAACAATTTAATTGGCCTTTTACTTCCTATTTGAGCCAATGCAGATACATGAGCAAAGTTGTAGCAGGGACCTCCCTGATTGTAAAGCAAATCGTGACTGGTTGAATGAGAGAGTGCTATGATTGTTCAGCGCAAATAGCTGTTATCTGATTGGCTTAAGTAGACGGTGGGTGAAGTCCACTTATTTGTGGATTTGTCTGCATGTCTTGACTCTAGAAGTGTGACAAATGCATGAAGGGATCTACAAATGCACAGGAAGTGATTCACAAATGTACAGAAAGCTATTCACAAATGAATCTTTGAATATGAATATTTCTGAATCGCAGTCTATTTATATGGAATAATGTAACAATTCTATTCCCATAAACATTGGCTGGTACAAAAACAAAAATACATATCTGCCTGTCACTCACGTGTCTTGTTTTGAGAAGTCTGGCAAAGGTGATGTTCTTCCTGAGAAACGATAAGAACCCAGCAGCCACCTGCAGTTAACCTTCATCTGCGGTGGAATTAACCTCCTGTCAGACCACTGACATTACCTTCTCCTCTGCTTTTTTAGGAGGAAACTTACTTTTGTGATATTAAAAATACACGTGCTTCACCCATTTTTGCAAACCTTTCGTGAAATTTGTTCCTGTTGTAAGATGAATGTGGATCTGTCTTTTTGTACATAAATTTCAGTTGATTTTAATTACATAATTTAATTACTTTTTAGTATTTTTTTTAAAACCATCTTGACATTATTTTTATGACAATTTGTGCACATTTAATCCTAAACTGTAATTGCTGTAATGCAACTCAGGTTTTCACCTTTGAGTGTGTTTATAATTCACATTATCCACTATGACGATCATTAAATTATCATTACTTTTAATATAGAAGTAATGAAAAGCATCATATATCTATATATATATATATATATATATAATCATTTATATAAATATAGATATGTGTTTACTTTTTTACTCTGAAGGGATGGGTTTCCATACAGCCTGCATATGATTTGCTTTCAAAATTTCTCTATGAAGTTGTCATGGAGACAGAAGGTTCTGATGCGTATCGCCTTCCATCACCAGCCTGAGGGAGGTGTCCTCCAGTTTTGGAAGGAAGGTTAATCATGTGGTGATGGGGCAAGGAAAGGATACAAAAGGGTCATTGGTTTTCAAAGCGACTGTAAAACTGGTTTGGCTGGTTTCTAAGTTGTGAGAAGGGGCGACTTTGTGGCTCCTGAGCTTGTAGTTGATGACCCAAAGTGCCCTTGTGTTATTGATGTAAAATGTCCCTCTCCAGCTGCCCCATGTAATCCCTCTTGGCTGACACTCTGGCCTGGTTTAGCTTAGCCTTGACCGCTTGAATCGCTCCTTGTTTCTCTCAAGCTCCCTCAGGTCTCTGGAGAACCTGATCGTTTTCGAATGTGATGACTGCTTTCTTGGGGAGAATGAAATATAGGAGTTGACAGTATCGGTAAATCAATCCATGTTGGAGCACATATCTCTAGAGACGTCCAAGTCAGTAATGTAAAAACAACCCTGCGCTGCACCTGTTGCTGTCTGTCGCTGGCTCCTGTTTTTGGAAAGCTTGGCCCAGTTCAGCCTCTTCCTGTGGGTTGGGATCAGTACGATTATAGCATGATCTGCTTTAAGCTGTAGAAAAAATGCAGAACACAACATAGATTTCACAAACTCTCCCTTAAAGGTGTAGTGTGTTGATTAATTTATTTAAACAAAACATAAAATGCAATTCATACACACAACTTTTAATATTCCATATTAAAAAAATCAATGTCATGGGGGGTGAGATCTGCTGGGTTACAAACATTCTTTCAAATATCTTCCTTTGTGTACAGCAGAACAAAGAAATTGATACTGGTTTGGAACAACTTAAGGGTGAGTAAATGATCACTATCCATTTAATTTGTCAATATTTGAAAAACTTTTGTTCACCAAATCAGTCACATAGTGTGACCAATAAGTCAAGAAGACTTTTAAAATATCAGATAATTTGACATTTATATGACAAAGTTATTTCAGGTTATAAAATGTCATCCTCCAAAATCTATGATATTTATGAATTACAAATTCACAACCCCAAAAAATAAAAAATAAAATAAAAATAAACCAAAAAACCTACACAAATAAAGGAGGTCAAAATGACCTGTATTGGATCTTTTCTTCAAAAACATAGGTGGTCCTATTAATTAAATAATTAATAAAATTGATGATACACAAATGTTTTAATATATCAAACATATTTATGTGTCCACTTTCCTTGTATATATGCATTACAAAAGATTTACAAATGTTATTCTTTTTAAAATGCAGTTGTACATGTATACAAACTATAAACTAATTTTGATCTACTGTGGTGTATATTCTAGTCTGAACCTTCACTCCCCACATTTCTCACAGAAACATTTCACATAAGATTTGTACGTTTCAAAACATAACATTTGGGCAGAGTTTGCACCTCTTCCTTTCTTTGGGCCTTCAGCTGTCCTTCAGCTGTCCTTTCCTGTGGCGACTACTGCATCTGAAATTGTCTGGGTAGGTTCTACATTTGAGAAATTCATGACTGTTAAAAAAGTATGCATGTGTATAGGAATAAAGTATCAAGCATGCATGTTTTTTTTTTTTGTTTTTGTTTTTTTGTTTGCCTACTGTTTTATGAAAACTGTGAATTCAGACAGGCTAATCATTTCACATGCTGTTTTTCACCTACTATATACTGTAGCAGGGAGATATGCACATTCAAACAGGATTGCTGTCTGAGGAAAATTCTTTTTTTTTTTTTTTTAAGTAATCCATCCAATCCAGTTTCAAGAAAATAAACAATATTATTATTGACATAAAATGTATCCAAAATACTGTTAAGTCAAAATTCCATAGGAAGTTAAAATGGGTCATTTTTACCCCATTTATGCATTCTTGGATACAAAAGTTATTTTTTTCTTCATCCTATGACCAAGAAATATGAAAATCTTATTAATGAGGGTCAGAAACAAGTTTTTTTTTTTATTTTTATCTTTTAAGAATTCATAGAATATCAAATAAATGTTTTCATTGATAAAATATTAAAATCACAGCATGCCACGTCAATTTGACCCCCTTTATGCATTCTAGGGTTTAAAAAAATATATACTTTTTACCATAAAAAAATATTTTTTTAAACTTTTTTTAAATAAATCACACTCGCAGTTTTGTTTCACTAACTGTGCCTGATAAGGGTTACTATTTTTTTGAGTAGTTGAGGACGATTTTTGTAATTCAGGAGAGCTCTTCCATCTAAGGGGGCCTCGTGGGAGTGGTGACAGGAAAGGACAGCTTTGATGCTGTCAGTCATCGCCAAAAACATCTCCCATGGGACAAGTTGTATGGAATTACAACAACTTAGAGCTCCATCGGTGCTAATTCGTGGTGTGTTAAACATAATTTTCACACCCCTCGCTGTAAATGTACGTTGTGACAATGACAATGAGTTTAGTGAAAATATCTTAACAGCATATCTGAATGTTGGAAACATGTTGGATAGGTGCCATGTTCAGACTGAACATATATTTATATCATTTGAATTTTTGGTTACACTTTATTTTTAGGTGTCCATGTGACAGTGTAATTAAACATTTAAGTAACTGAGTATTATTAATTAACTACACATACTTACTTTAGGGTTAGGGTTAAGATTAGGGCTTGGTTTAGGGTTAGTTGTATGCAATTATGCATAATTTATATTTTTTACTATAGTAACTACATGTAACGTGTGTAACAAGAGCACTACAAAATAAAGTGTCACCAAATTTTTCAATTGTCTGTATGAGTGAACAATATTACTTTAAATTATTTTACACACGCTTGCACTTCTTACAGTATGAGTAATTTTATGCCATTTTAACTCAATTGTTTTGGACAGTCAATTGATTAGAAATTTAACTGAAATGAATTACAACATGTTGTTACATGGTAATACATCATTAATTACATGAAAATTAATCAACTGAATCATATGTATCAGTATTTGCTGAGAAAATGAAGATAATTCAGAGATATTACATCATGATGACATATAAAACCATTGAATAGACATTTTAAAACCTAAATATATTATTTGTTTTATTTCCAAATCATAGCATTTTGTTTAACCCAGGTTTTAATGCAGGTTTTCATGGAGGAATATTCATGGTTAAATTCCAGTTTTGGCATACTGTAATATTGATGTCACAGCCACCAGCCGGAGTGCGCTCCTTCTGTCTCCTTTATCTCACCATGAACTACATTTCCCATAACCCATTGCCTGGACTAATCATGTTCTGATTACTTCCACCTGTGTGCTATTATCTTGTTATCTTGTTTACTCTTGCCTATTTAAGCCCTGTGTATTCACTCATTCTTTGCAAAGTCTTGTAAGTGTCACACTGCATCTCTCTCTCTCTCTCTCTCTCCCTCGCTCTCCCCCTCTCTCTCCCTCCCTCCCTGTAATGGTTCTGACTTTCTGCCTGGTTTCCTGGATTTCTCTGTTTGCCTGTGTTTTCTGCCCTGTTATTGTTTGGATTGTTTGCACCAAGGTTTTGACCCTTTGCTTGTATTTTGGACTATGATTCTGGATTACTCTAATAAAGATGCATTTGGATCTGTGTGTGCCAGAGCAGTTCATGACAGTTGATTACCAAAAAAAAAAAAAAAAAAAAAAAAAAACCTTTATACTTATTACTTTATTTTAAGGTGTCTTTGTTACAATGTAATTACATATAATATATAAATAAGTCCTTCCTGCTGATAGCAGCACTGAGTGACAAATTAGCATTGCATGCAATGTACCGCCATATACCACTCAGCCATATGAATATGAATACATACTCACTGCTGATGAATTTGAGTAGGAGGCCAAATATTAATCAAGTCTAACCAGGTGTAAAATTTACTGTTCATATGTCCACTCATGCGCACGCTCTAACTCATGACATATGACACTTGATAGTCAAATTTTATCAAGCGTAAATTTTAGCCTTGGGGGCCCCCGATTTTTCTTCCTCTGAGCACGTTGAAGGTTTACGGCCGTGCTGAGCGCCCCAGTGGCGAACTGCATCGATCTCCCTAATTATGACCATTATGAGGCTGTTATTTCCTCTGTCCTAAGCAGAGGAAGAGAGGGACAGATTAGTGAGCCTGACCGTTGAGATAATGCAGTGCAGCATCACAAGGATCAGCTGGGCATCTCTTTATAGCCGTCAGGATGAGCCCGTACTGAGAAACGAGGTGAGCCGAATGCGGGTTTGATGACTGTCACCTGCCCACACCAGCACAATAAATCTTAATATAAAAATATATCAAGTCTTGAGAAATTGCAATGCAGTGCACTATCATGATTGATATTTGGTCCTGGATGTTTTCAGCCGGATCTTGGAGGGTGGGGGATTTGGAACATAGGATTTTCGCACACAAACTTAAAGGGTTTGTTCGATAGTACTAGAGATTTATATTAGGGCTGTCAGTCGATTACATGATGTGCCATTACAAAGTAATACATCATTAATAACATGATAATTAATCAACTGATTCACATTTATGGGTATTTGCTGAGAAAAGCCCCCAAATTGAGTCAATTCAGAGATATTACATTACAGTGACAGTTGAAATCATTAAATTGACATTGCAAAACCTAAATATATTTTTGTTACCTTTAAAAATCACAGTTTTTCATTATTAAAGGAATATTCAGGGTTAAATTCATGTTAAATTCAAGATCAGTCAACAGTAGTTCTGACAATATATATTACCACATAAAAAAGTTACCTGTTATTTTAGTGTCTTTGTTACAATGTAATTACACAAAAGTAATGAGTAATATTAATTAACAACATGTACTACTTTTTTCTTTTTTTTTTTTTTTTTACATTCATTTGAAATAAAGTGTTACCAAAATAATTTCAACCCATCCATCATTTTCTTTAATAAAAGCAAAAATTACAGTTACAGTGAGCTTCTTATAATAGATGTGAATGGGGCCAATTTTTGGAGGCTGTAAAAACAGAAATGTGAACTTATAATTTTACAAAAAATACTTACATTAATTCATCTGTTAAAATTGTAAATTTGACTAAATCGTATTTTTACTGTGATTTTAAAGTGTACAGCCTTACAATGTCATGGTGACAAAGTTGTAATACTGAATATAACTTTGAAAATGTTTCACACTAAAATAATTTTGTTTATGTATTGTGACTTTACTATTGAAACTGGTATTGTAACATTATGGATTTTTGCTTTTTAAATTTTATTTATTTATTTACATATTTGATAATGAACATTATGAACCTGGAATATTTTTAGGGAATGTACATATGTTTTTTCTATCGTTATTTATTTTATTGTTAAGTGTAACAACAGTGTAAGTTTATTTAATAAGCAATAAAGCTAGTATTTCAAATCAGCAATAGCTTGAAATGTAATATTTTATTTTTTCGCAGGAAAAATGGTTAAATTATAGCTAATCTGACAACAGGACTACCTTAGTGAAGTGTCACTCCAGTCAATTTCATCCAATTAAACCCTGATTAAGTCATAATGAACATTTGTAATATCATCTCCAAATTCAATTGCTACTTATCACCTGAGTGCTTGTCAACCTTGGGAGCTTTTGAAAACACATGTACACTAATGTTTCGTTCTAATCATCTGTAATATATTTGTGAAATTGCGCTGAATAATGATGAGTAGGAAAAGCTGTCCTGCAGTCAAAAGCAGCAGCTTGTGGTGTCATTGTCTATTTCAGAAAGAAGCAGATAGCGGACATTGGAAAAACGATCAGGCAGCGAGTCTTATTTGAATGCGTGGGGCAATTGTAAGTGAGACCCGTATCAGAGAGGGAATTTGCTTAAATTTCCCTTCTAGTCCTAAATCTTTCAATCAATCACCGACTCGCTTTACCAACTTCAGAGTGTTCCAGCACAAAGTAACTAATCTCCTTGTAGGCTCTCTTGGCCCCCCAAACTTCAATGGAATCGTGCTGATGGTGGCTAATTTAATCTATGGGAAGCGGAAATTGCTGTCTGTCTCTGCCTCCTGTCAGCGAAAACTGAATTTAATCAGTACTTAATTGTTTCCCAGCCCTTGTTGTAATTCAATAACACGACCTACTCTTCAGATGTTATTTAAGACTGCTTTTCTCCCCTTTTATGCGGCGTAATGTTTCAGCTGCTGTCAAGCATTCTGACGCTGACAGTCGAGGCCTATCTTGATGCAACGAGTGGCAGATAACCACTTGACTGATAGTATGCGCTGATTGCTTGGAAATGTTGAATATTGAACACTTGTAATAACATAGAAATGCCTTCTTTTTGACAATGACTTTCATTGTCAATTGATGTTCAAGCACAACATTTCATTTTATATGAGTGTTTAGTCACTTGCGCCCCATCCACCAATCACCGTGGTCATGATGTCATGAAAAAATGCCTCCTTGGAGCTTATACTGTATGTGATGAAAAGTGTATTTTCCTCAGATAGAAAAATATACCTGTCCTCAACTTCAATAACATCAAAATACATTTCAAGTCACTTGTGTGTCAAAATGAGTAGCACCTCTCCATTGAAAGAAATTTTCTATTCAATTCCAAAATAGTTAAAGAACAACATTTTGTAGCAACATTACAATTATTCAGCATGAAGAACAACATAAATGGCTCCAACATGAATGTTGGTGAAGCTTTAACAATTAAAAATAAAATCACTACTTATTTAATTAAATTGAGATTAAGTTAAAATACATAAATTAACCCTAAAGCCTATATTGTTTCATATTTGATATGCAAAATTCTATGGCCTCTAAATGATCGACATGATCTAAACTTTGCTGAAAAACCTATTACGTCTTCTGTCGTCTGATTGAAAGTTTATACTTTTTTAGCAAGTAAAATGTAGTATAACTGTAAAAACGTTAGTATAATTAGTGTTTTTTTTTTTTAATAAAGTAAACCTAATAATAACTTTTATATTGTTAGTAATATATTTTAAGACGAACACTTACTAGACTGAAACAACTTAGGTTTACTTGATTATCCATACATCATTTTTTTTTTTTTTTTTTTAGAAAACTCATCTTAAAATGTATCATATATATGTTATTGTTACAGTTCACGTCTCCCCTGGACTCCATCTCCCATGATCCTCCCTGTTCCACACCTGCACTCACTTCCTCGTCATCTCCCCATCAACACAGATTACTTGCACCTGGACTTTGTCATTAGCACTCCCTTTATATTGGACTCACTTCCCTGTACTCCTTGTCTGTTATGTTTGCATATAGTTTGCTTATGGTTTGGTTGTACCGTTCTCTTGTTTAATGAACCCATTTCTTGTAAAAGTTTGATTCTACATCATCTCTGCTGCAACCCAACCGTTACAGTTATGATACATGTTATATTATATATTATAGCAGTTAGTTCCTGTCCTTGATTCCTTAGCAACCACTCTTAACAACGTAAAGAACTGTTTGTTCTCAGTTGATATTGTTCATTGAAGCTTGCAATACTCTTCTAGTTCTACATAATACAGTCAGAAAGAGATTGATTGAGCGAGTTTATTACCTGCGTTCAGATTTAGCATTTTCCTTCAGGTCAGTCCTATGTTCATAAAAAAAAAATCTGTTTAAATGTCCGATGTATTATCTTGTCCTTTTAACAGTTAAGGGGTTTTCCCGGGGCTGACAGCGCTAGTCAAAGCATTTGTCAGTTGCGTCTTGTTCCGTGTTCACAACAATTCAGTCTTTTCAATGTAAAAGTATTCGCTACTGACTGACACACTCATAAAGACAGTCTTTGCTGCCATATAATGGCGTAATAATGTAACTTCTGTTGCTGTTCACGGTCAGGGACTATTTTGTTCCGGTGGAAGGAAGGCTATTAGTGAAAATTTACTTCATAAAAGTTGCATTGATACTAGGCCTGGGCGATTAAAACGGTATCGATATTCATCTATGATATGTCTTAATCGATAACGACAGAAAAAATGTTCGATATAACTCTCGATATAGTTTCACTTAAATGTGTTAAAATGTAAACCGACATGAAGTTTGGTTGCATGAACAACTTTCACAGACGTGCTATGAAGCAGACAAGTTCCTGTGGAGTTCAGTTGCGCAGTCGCCACATGAAATCAGAACACACAAACACATGAAAATGAGTGCTGTACCTGCCGGCTACAAGGAGATTGTGAATAAAAAAAAGCACATATCAGCTCGTTAGTGAGCCAGTTTCATGGTTTCCTTACGTCTTACAGTTGATCTACTTCAAAGTTTGTCTTGAGAGAGCAGTTGTCATGTCGGTATTAACAGCTGCACAGCGTTTTTATCCACACAGTATCTTTATTTTTGTGTTACAAATATTCAAATTATCACAAAAGTACTGAGATAAAAGTTCAGATATAAGCACTAATGTCTATGTTATCGGTCAAAATCGAGCAAATCAGCTGAAAGGAACTTGGCGCTGAAAATGACGCATTTATTGATTACGTTGTTTCACCACCAGGTGGCGACAAGTGACTGTTAAAAAAATGTATTTGACATTGAATATTTATTAAAAAGATTCTTTCAAATACACTGATTCATCCAGTAATGAAACAAAAGTATTTATGAGCGGGTCACTGAATCACACATCGAAACAGATTTTTTAAAAATTATTAATTCAAATAAATTAAACATTTTAAAAATAGACTGCAGCAATTAATATTTTGTCAGAACCTCTAGTAAATTACATGTTATTTCGTTTAGTTGTCATTCAGAATCGTGATCTCAGTCTGACAAAACAAAAAAAATTCTCAATTTATCCAAAATTGTGCAGCTCTAAGTTTCTTTAATGCTTATTTATTTAATCTTCATATAAAATATAAGAAAGATATGTTTACATTTTATTTATTGTGTTTTGTTTTAAAATTATTTGTTGTTTGCCTTAATTAAAAATGCATTGGTTAAATTCAAACTGGTCTTTTTTTGAAAAAAGGTTATTAAAATATTTTCAATAATTATTTATACCGAACAATATGAAACATTATATAGTGATACATTTTTTTAGCTGCATCGCCCAGCCCTAATTGATACATATTTTTGGCTTTAATATTTGTATTTTGTGGTAACCGTTTTATAAAAGCAATAAGATACTCGAGGCTAGTGCTATATCGTGAATAAGTCACGGCTGAAGGGGTTGCAGGCACTCTGCTTCGAGTCGTGCCTAACAATGCCCTTCAGCCCTTATTCATGATACAGCACAGCCTCGAGTACCTTATTGATTATAAGTGCATGTTTGTTTTAAAACTACAGAGGTTTGTTCATGAAACAAAACATTTAAATATCATCTCAATACATATTATTGGCAGATACAGAGTGACAACTGATTTTTATGTCAGTAGTGTGCTAGCCTATACTGTTATAAAGATCTTATTGATTTACATTACAGTCATCAGAATTTCATCTAAATTAATAATACACTAATACATATTTTTAAAGATATTTAATTAATAAAAAGTGATAGTAATAAAAATAACTATTAATAAAAAACTAGCGTGTATTGACAGACTTGCGTACTGAAACAAGAACCGACTTCTAATCTAATAGAAGTGGATAGTTAATATATTCTTTAAGAAAATACCAGAATTTTTCTGTTTTTAAACCAAGTCCTCACAATAAGTGTGGCAGAGTATCATTATAAACCCTGTTAAAACACTCAGCGTTCCACTTACGATGCCTGTTCATGGACTTTTTTTCTTCTTTTGGTGATGCTAAAATGAATAGCAGAATGAATCCATTGTTTAAACTCTAGCTAAACACAAAGTTCAATTAAGTGGCGAGTTGTTCATTTTGAACCTCATTAACGGAGGGGAAAAACTGCTGAGGCGCCTTGGGCAGCTCATGCGAGCATTTTACACTGTACCTGGTGCTGCAGCGATAACTTACTGGCATCATTAAATAGCCTCTGTAAAAGATCCCAAGGAAAATTCATCATGACGATTATTTCAAAGGGAATAAATGTCATGATGAATTTTCCTTGGGATCTGAAAGTATGACACAATATGACATGAATTTCTTCATGCATCGCAGAAAAGTGGTGCAGTGAAATCTGCAGCACACTCACGTTGCGTGTTGACTTGAAATGTTTACTCAGACACGTTGACATAAAAAAAAATAAAATAAAAAAAAAACATGTTTAGGGCTTTAAGGAAAATGAC
Source organism: Elopichthys bambusa (assembly GCA_037101425.1). NCBI lineage: Eukaryota > Metazoa > Chordata > Actinopteri > Cypriniformes > Xenocyprididae > Elopichthys > Elopichthys bambusa. The sequence continues at coordinate 16,284,850 of CM074433.1, read as the reverse complement.
AACAAACGTAGCCCATGTTTGCATGCAGTCAGCAAGAAGTTCACAAATATTGTTTCAGATGCACAATTTTATACTGTGCAATTTCAGCAAATACTGCAAATACACTAGATGAAAAGCCCCCGAGTATTTGTGAAACAGTCAGACTCTTGTTTTCAAACGTACCATCAAAGAAAGAAATGTGGGAAGCTGGTGAATGATTACTATTGCAAGAACAAAGCCAAGAGCTCTAATCAAAAGCTCCATGATAATTTGTGCTTCACAGTATGACATACTTTTCCAAAGAGGGAACTGCTGTTGTTTTTCAGTGGAAATTAAGAGATATTGTTTTCACTGCAGTAGTGCTGCATTAATATGGCTAAATGGAATTTCAGATCAATGAAGTGGAGCCTGTAACATTTACATAAAATCTGTCTGGTATTATCATGCTCAGACATTTAGCTTTAGCTAGATTATATATAAATAGCATTGTATGAAAAAAAAAAAAATTCTCTATGGTAGAGTGTTGTTAGGCAGCTTCTACATTCTTACTAAATGTCAGGCATTTTGAGGGAAAATCTCCCAAATAGAGCGAATAATTTTCTGCGCTGAAATTAGACGAATGCTTTCAAAAAATTGTTTTAAACAATGTAGATTTGTTAAATGCTGAGAGTACTATACTAATTGCTAGCTGAATGCATTACAAAATTTGCCAAAATATTTATTAAACCAACATGCAAGAAGATTGTATAAATGACAGATGCTCTAAATATGGCAGAACTACAGTGTGCAGATTTTGCCTTCTTAAAATCTTAAATGTTGTTTCTGGGTATTTTAAATTCTTAAAATTAAAGTGAGGCCTGCATAGCCAGCAATGAAAAAAAAAATATTTAAAAAAAAAAATATTTAAATCAGTTCATGTAGGTACAGTGGTTCAATATTAATATTATAAAGTGATGAGAATATTTTTGGTGTGCCAGAAAAAACAAAATAACGACTTTTATATAGTGATTGCCATTCCCTTTCGATACTTCACTCATACTGCGTGTGGGGAAAAACTCCTTCTTCCTCGATACTGAAGCCTTATACAACAACGCAGTGTAACTGCACGGCCATTGGTTCAAACTGGAAAGCTTTTTGAACCAATGATGGCGCGGCGGAGCCGTGCGAGTCTATGGCAATGCAGCGCGCCGAAGCCCGCCAAAGTGGGCGGGGTGACTGGCTATATTCTCTTTGCTTCTTTTCGCTGGACTTCGAGAACTGAATGCTTTCTCTTGCCTGCTGGAACAAGCTCTCTCCTCGCCGTTGAAGAGGCATCGCAGACTGCCCGCCCTCGAGCGCTGATCAGCACCCTCGGCTGATGCGAGTGACCTCGTATCGTTTGGCAGTTCTGAGGATGAGCCGCTTGATGACAGCATGTCATTGGCAGCTTCTGAAATGGAGGAATAGGGCAGCGACTCCGAAGACCCCGCCCACCTGCCGTCTCTGGAGCCCATTGACCCCAGGGCAGGTATGGACGCCAAGTTGTTCCACGTCCTCTCCAAGGCTGCTGAGGAACTCGACCTCGAGTGGGCTCCCCCTGAAGAGCCGACACGCAGCAGACTGGACGAGTGGTTCCTGCCCAGATGGCGCCAGGCCCCTCGCCAGCACTCTGCACCATTTTTTCCTGAGGTGCATGACGAGCTAACTAAGTCGTGGCACGCCCCCTACTCAGCCTGCCTACGCACTACTACATCTGCAGCTCTCACCACCGTGGATGGCTCTCACGAGAAGGGATACGAGCAAATGCCACCCCTGGACGAGGCCATGGCCACTCAGCTCTGTTCTTCCGCGGCTGTGGGATGGAAGAATAAACGGGCTCTTCCCACTAAGCCCTACAGAACTACCTCTGCTCTGGCTGGCAGAGCTTATTCTTCTGCAGGCCAAGCTGCCTCTGCGCAACACACCATGGCCATGCTCCAGGTGTTCCAAGCCAAACTTCTCCGTTCACTGGACAAGTCTGGAACTGACGCACCTGCCTTTCGCGACCTCCGTGGCGCCACGGATTTAGCCCTGCGTGCCACGAAAGCCACAGCCCAGGTCATCGCCATTATGTTAGAGTGCCATCTCTGGCTCAACTTGACAGAGATCAAAGAGATCCACAAAGTGGCCTTCCTTGACGCCCCTGTCTCTCCCGCCGGTCTCTTTGGGCCAGCTGTAGAGGAATTCACCGAGCACTTCACTGCTGCACAGAAGTCATTCCAGGCTATGCGACACTTCCTGCCCAAGCGCTCCAGCTCAGCCACTGCCTCGAGTCGCCCCAGGACTGCGCCGACTCAGCAGCAGAGCAAACCTGCTCCCTCTACCTCACAGGCAGCGCCCCCTAGGGAGCAACGTCAGAGATCTCGCTCCTCTAAGCACCCGCCTTTCTCGAGACGTCAGGGACCCCGGCCTAGGATAACGCTGGACCCGACACCTCCTAAGTCTTCCTGATTTAACAGGAAGGAAGAGGTGGGGGCAAAGTCCTGCTGCGGCCAGACCACCCCCAAAGCTGCCTCCTTTAGTTCCCCCGCCACCCCGTTCAGTTCCGGGTGTTGGGGACAAAATGTTTGTTTTGCGCCCTAGGCCCACTGTTGTTGCATCCGCACCAAAAGCCTTTCTCATGGCGAACAAGATAAAAAAACATACATTTTAAAAAAGAGAGCAAAATTCCTCTTCCACACTTGTCGGTGCTCAGGCCCCTACACAGCGGTCTGTCAACTGACTTAATACAACCCCTTGTCATGCGGGCCGAGGCTTGGCAGGCCACCCCCGGAGTGTCAAGCTGGGTGTTGGGGATAATAAATCGAGGTTACTCGCTGCAGTTCACCTGAAGACCTCCGCACTTCAGCGGAGTGGTTCCCACTTTGGTAAACCGAATGACGCTCATGTCCTTCGCGCTGAAGTGATGACTCTGTTAGGAAAGGGAGCCATAGAAATAGTTCCTCCCTCAGAGAGCGAATCAGGTTTTTAGATTTGCTTCGGGGACTGGTTCTTCTCTCTGGACCTGAAAGACGCGTACTTTCACATCCAGATAGCCCCCCATCACAGACGATTCTTGAGATTTGCATTCGAGGGAGTGGCTTACCAATATACAGTCCTTCCCTTCGGGCTGTCCCTAGCTCCCCGCACTTTTACGAAGTGCATGGACGCAACACTTTTCCTTCTGAGACAGGTGGGAATCCGTGTCTTGAATTACCTAAATGACTGGCTCATATTGACCCAGTCGCAGACCAAGCTAGAGCATCACAGATCCGTGCTCCTCAGCCACTTGGAGTGCCTAGGGCTTGGAGTGCCTTAAAACTGCTCTGCTACTTGTTCTAGCATCGGTAAAGCGTGTAGGCAATCTGCAGGCCCTCTCCGTTAGCCCGGCGTGCCTTGAGTTTAGGCCTGACGGCTCGAAGGTCGTTCTAAAACCTACGTCCCCAAAGTGCTTTTGACTCCATTCAGAGCACAGGTCATTTCCCTCTCAGTGCTACCTCCCTTGACGGATGAGCAAGAGTTGAATTTACTCTGCCCAGTTAGGGCATTGAGGACCTACATCGAGTGGTCGCAGCCGTTTCGACAGTCTGACCAGCTCTTCGTCTGCTTTGGCGGCCGCACCAAAGGGCTTCCGGTCACAAAGCAGCCACTCTCGCGTTGGATAGTCAACGCTATTATATATATATATATATATATATATATATATATATATATATACACACACACAGGTGCATCTCATTACATTAAAATGTCATGGAAAAGTTCATTTATTTCAGTAATTCAACTCAAATTGTGGAACTCGTGTATTAAATAAATTCAATGCACACAGACTGAAGTACTTTAAGTCTTTGGTTCTTTTAACATTTAACAAAAACCCACCAATAAATCTCAATAAATTAGAATACTTCATAAGATCAATAATAAAAAAAGATATTTTAAACAGAAATGTCAGGCTTCTGAAAAGTATGTTAATTTCTATGCACTCAATACTTAGTTGGGCCTCCTTTTGCATGAATTACTGCATCAATGCGGCGTGGCATGGAGGCAATCAGCCTGTGGCACTGCTCAGGTGTAATGGAAGCCCAGGTTACTTTGATAGTGGCCTTCAGCTCATCTGCATTGTTGGGTCTGGTGTCTCTCATCTTCCTCTTGACAATACCCCATAGATTCTCTATGCCAAATCTCCATATCTCCATAAAGCTTGTCAGCAGAAGGAAGCATGAAACGCTCTAAAATTTCTTGGTAGATAGCTGCGTTGACTGTGGACTTCAGAAAACACAGTGGACCAACACTAGCAGATGACATGGCAGCCCTTGATTTCCAAATGAAATTTCCAAAATTTACTTTGATCTGAAAAGAGGACTTTGGACCACTGAGCAACAGTCCAGTTCTTTTTCTCCTTAGCCCAGGTAAGACGCTTCTGACGTTGTCTTTGGTTCATGTGACAGTTGTAGCCCATTTCCTGAAGACGTCTGTGTGCGGTGGCTCTTGATGCACTGACTCCAGCTTCAGTCCACTCCTTTTGAAGCTCTCCTAAGTTCTTAAATCGGCTTCGCCTGACAATCTTCTCAAGCCTGCAGTCATTCCTTTCACTTGTACACCTTTTCCTACCACACTTTTTCCTTCCAGTCAACTTTCCATGAATATGCTTTGGCACAGCACTCTGAGAACAGCCAGCTCTTTCAGCAATGACCCTCTGTGGCTTACTCTCATTGTAAGGGTCTTGATGATCGTCTTCTGGACAACTGTCAAGTCAGAACCCTTCCCCATGACTGCTGTTGGGATTACTGACCTAAACCCAGTATTTATACCCTGACAATGGTAATTTAATAGAACTTGAAATTAAATATTCTAATAATTTTAGATACTGATTTTTTTATTCAACAGCCGTTCAGTGCTCGTGTACAGCTTTATTTCGGCCAGTGCTTCAGGGATTTGCCACTGGCTCTTATAGTGGTTAAACATGAGATTAATTTTAGTTACATAAAACGGGCAATCTTTGGTCTTATTAATCTATTTCTTGTTCCTGAGCAAACTGAATTGGGCTATGTTAAATTTAATATTTTAATAATAAAGCTATATTTAACTTAAATCCTGTAGCACTGTTTGTACGTTTGACTGAATTTAAATATCGTTGTTCAATAAATATTATTTTATATAAATAATATGTTGTATTTGGTATTGAGAAAGGTTCCATTATTGCATAATATGGATTCAGTGAAAGTTACATTAATATGCCATTAGATGACGGCAAACTTTATGAGTGAATGAGTCAGTTGCAAGAGACTTTTAAATTGAAAGGGAGTTTTGTAAATAAAGGTCGTTGTTTTAGCACTGTTATGGAAAATTCCCTTAACTGTAAAAAGGACAAAAACAAACATTGCTTTCCTCAGCTGACATTCAAACAGATTTTTATAATGGATATAATGTTATGCACATTCTTTCGTAACTGTGATGATTTAGAATTAGTAATGGAGGCTTGGTCAAACTGTCAACTTGAGATTTGAATCCATGGCAGAAGGAAGTAGTTCTGCACAAATGAGGGTTTTAAAGACACTTTACGTTGTTATTTCTTATTTATTTACACACTCGTGCCATTGAACTGTTGTATAAACGCAGTATCACACTTGTAGCCGTGTGATATGGCTGTATATCAGCACACTGTGATTACCTACGGCCGAATTACAACCGTGCTGATATACAGCCATATGGGCATACAGTTTATGTACTGCCAGTAGCAGATCTTGACTATATTAAACCCCACTGGTATTTGTTGTATTGGATCTTTTTACTGGTATCGCCCAGTCCTAATCACCATTCATAAAGTTCCACTGAAAGTATTGACGTTGCCTTAAAACTTGAATATTTTTCAAAATTTTGCATTTAAAGTTTTCAGCCATGCATCAGAGACCCTGCACATAACATATTCTGCTTCACTGCAAATATATTAGGATTCACACTTAAGACTATCAAAATATCCTTCATAATATCTATCGGAGTTGAAGAGGTTCTCTGTATCTAATGCTGTGTTTTAAATGCAACACCACATGTTATTTCACACTTTATTTTAGAGCTCTTCCATATTATGAGCAATTCCATAGGGTCAGATGTCTCTGCAGAGGAAAACACAAAGGAATGAAATGTATTTTAAAAGATGACATTGAAGAGTAGGCATAACTTCTGCTTAAGCTGAAGCAAGCACTTCAGAACAGCCCTCATGGAGCGATACTTGCATTCTAGTGCCATCTTAGGATTTATTCAATGCACACCAACAAAAATAGATTTCAATTACATAAAACCACAGCTGAACTTATTTTATATGAGAATGGATTCAACAAACCAGGAAGTCATATTCCTAGCTGAATATATATATATATATATATAAACAGTCCAGATCAGAATTATTGGTACCCTTGTTAAAAAAAATGAACAAAGAAACCTGTAAAAATAAATCTGCATTGTTAATCCTTTTGACCTATTATTTAAAAGCTCACTGTATGTTCCTCCATACAGAATCTCTCCAGATCCTTCAAAATTTCCAGGTCCATGTTGGTGCTTTTCCTCTTCATTTCACTCCACTCATTTTCTACTGGGTTCAGGTCAGGGGACTGGGATGGTCATGGCAGAACCTTAATGTTGTGCTCAGTGACACATTTTTATTTTGATGTTTGTTTTGGATCATTGTCCTGATGGAAGATCCAACCATGACCCATTACAAGATTTCTCGCAGAGGTGGTCAGATTTTATCTGTTAGTATAGAATCCATGATGCCATGTATCTGAACAAAATGTCCAGGATATCCGGCAGAAAAATAGGATGTAAACAATATTACATTGGGTACTTTTTATCCCTGTTTTATCCCTGCACAACCCCCATAGACCATCTGACCATAAAAGCCAGTTCCATTTGAAGTTCCAGTCATGTCTGGACAACTGAATACTGGAGACTGTTTTTGGATGGGAGCAGAGGATTTTTCTTAAAACTTTCCCAAACAACATGTGTTGATGTACGTGCTGTTAGATTTATTTTTTTATTTTTATTTTTTTATTTATTTATTTTGAAGCTTTTTGACCCCAAGACAATCTATTCTCCAGCTGTGATCCTTAGAGAGTCCAAAGCACTATTTTTACACTACTTTTTTTTTTTTTTTTTTTTAAATCTGGTTATTTGTGTATCCAATTGGAATCTGATCTAAAATGATTGACTGTCACACTCTGTATCTCAACTTTTCAGATCTGATTTGTGTGTCTATGCTGCTCTTTTGTTTTTCTGAATATCTGCATTGGTTTCTATGGCAATGATGTTGCATTGGTAGGTATACACCAAAAACAACAACAACTTTTTTTTTTTATATATATATATAATCCTATGAATGCACTTAAAAATACAGAATCAAATCATTGACCAAAATTAACTGAATTTAATTCAATCGAAGGAGGGGGACACAGGAATGTCCATGGCACTGGGCCTGTTTATATACCATAACCACCTAGCAACACCCTGGTAACTATTTAGAACACCATAGCAATGCACCAGAACACCTTAGCAACATAATGCAAAAACATTCAGAACACCTTAGCCTCCACCTAGCAACACCCTATCAACCAATGGGCTGAAACACTCCAAACACATTACCAACAAATTAGAAACACTCTAATCACCACCCAGAATACCTTATCAATGCACTCCAACACTCAGAACACTTTAGCAATGAACTGCAAAAACATTCAGAACACCTTAGCAACTCCCTAGTAACCACTCAGAACACCATAGCGGTGTGTTGAAACACTCAGAACATCATAGAAACCACCTAGCAACACCCTAATAACCCACTCACAATACTATAACAATGCACCGCAAAAATACTCAGAACACCTTAGCATCCACCTAGCAACACCTTAGCAACACCCTAGCAACCACTCACACCACCTCAGTAACTGCATAGCAACACCCTAGCAACCACATCGAAAAACATTGTAAAGTGTACATTAAAATTATGAACCATGTTTAGTCTCACTGAATAAAAGCTTTACATTTTTAAGAGGTTTAACCACATTGCAAAATCAGAACTATAGTTATGGTTAAGTTAACTTTTTTTTTGCCTTTTTCATTAGACAATGTTGTCTTTCCTAAACTCCCTTCATTCTCTCTCTCTCTCTCTCTCTCTCTCTCTCTCTCTCTTTCTCACACACACACAGACACACACACACACACACACACACACACACACACACACACACTTCCCCCACGTCTGGGACTCCCCTGCTAAATTAAGGAAGCAAATTGTCCATTACGAAAAGTCATTAGACACAGAGAATACATTAGGACATTGTTATGGTTGAGAATATTGTTTTCTGTTTTAATCAAACCATTAACACATTAGCGCAAATCCAGGACGGTGCTATCATCATACATTGGACCCTTGAGGAATGGCTTTTAACTCTCTTGGAGTGAGTTTCATTGATTGAAGTGAGTCACAAGGGCAAGAACTCTCACTTGACTTACCCCAAAAACTCCCAGCTGGATCCAAACCTTCAAAATCATCTGAAGAAAGCCGTATCACCTGTGCAGCTAATCAAGGGTGAATCAATGGAGCAGCTGACATTTGAAGTAAATCTGAACTGTGAAATGAAAAATACATATAGAGGAACTAAATGACATATTTTCTACTGTGCATACAAAATCAATATTCAGCAAGTACTGTTTACTGAAGAAATGTCTCAAATTCATTTCTACACTATAGTTTGCTAGAAGACGTCTATTTCCATAAGTGTGTAGCACATTGTGGCATATGACATGGTCAATAGTGTGCAAAATTAGTCATCAATGAAAAACGAAGCCTCAGCCTTGCAAGGTCACACAAGACGTCAATAGATCTTATAAAACACCTCCCTTTGCACTTTAATTAGATTGAGATCTAGATCAGTTTGATTCATAGAATGTTTACTCAAAAAACAGTAGTTCTGTCGAAAGACCATTCAAATCTCTGTTTTCCATACAAGAAAGCCATAATTTGGCTTCAGAATAACTCTGGTTTTATTGTGTTTTTTTTTTTTTTGGTCCCTGGACACTAACTGCTTTAATTGTATAGCTCTACTGAGAAAGAAGTACACTTTAGCATACGCTTAAAAAGAGTGATTATTACAGAAATAATATATTTTAAAAGAATATACGGCTACACTTTAATTTAAGGTATCCATGTACTGTCACTATTACATTCAGTTTAGTCTGTCTTAGTTCCATTTTCAAGGACTTTTAGTTTGCTCATCTTTTGTCAAGGCCAAGGCTACGGAGGACAATCCTGGTGGACTGCCTTCTCTGCCATGGTGCCCTGAACTGCTTGATCCGCTTTGGCGCCCTGAGCTGCCGCCACCGCCATGGATAAGGTTAGCTGAATGTAATTATGTGCAACTTATAGTAATATACCGAATATACTTACAGTAAGTGCGAACTGAATATAATGTTTTTGGACAATTAATTGAATGTTATTTGCAAAAAAAAAAAAAAAAAAAGAAGAAAAAATAAATGTATTATAATTTATGTGATTTTTATGCAATATGAGTTTTGGCGTGCATATGATACAGTTTTTCGTGTGCATATGATACGCACTTTATGGTGTATAATACGCATGAACCCTACACCACTAATCCTATCCAAGACTACCAAGCGAATTATATGCACGCCATAAGGTGCGTATCATATGCATGCGAAAAACTGTGTATCATATGCACGCCAAAACTTATTTTGGCGTATATATTCCACGAGATCACACGCACATACTATTGATGCACATTCTCATGTAATCGGGTTGCTTTGAAATATAATTAAAATGTGCTGCTGAATGTACTGAAATGCACTTATGATAACTTTAACAATTTCTATTGAAACTTTTATGTCATGTATTTAAATATATTTGTAATTACACATTTGTAATGATGTTGCAATTTAGTACATTTAAAATATATCAAATAACACTACCATTAAAATTATAATCAAGTACTTATGTGCTTTAGTATGTTAGTCAACACATCAAAATAAGTGTACTTCCTTAAAGCACATCAAAATATTGTTAAAACATTATTTAAAATGTACATTCTTGATCTGACATTACAAAGTCCAAAGTACAAAGTGTACTTAAATGTGTAAAGAAACAGTCATGAAAGTATACTCTTTAAGTACACTTAAGTGACCTTTTATTTAATTGATAATATATTATCTGAAAAAAGCATACATACATTCATATATATCACTATATTATGTACACCTGTTCAACTGCTTGTTAATGCAAATATCTAATTAGCCAATCACATAGCAGCAACTCGATGCATTTCATGTAGAAATGGTCAAGATGATCTGTTGAAGTTCGAATTGAGCACCTGAATGGGGAAGAAAGGTGATTTAAGTGACTTTGAATGTGGCATGGTTGTTGGTGCCAGATGGGCTGGTCTGAGTATTTCAGAAACTGCTGATCTACTGGGATTTTCACAAACAACCACCTCTAGGATTTACAGAGAAAAAATATCCGGTGAACAGCAGTTCTGTGGGAGAAAACACCTTGTTGATGTCAGAGGTCAGAGGAGAATGACCAGGCTGGTTTGAGCTGATAGAAAGGCAGCAGTAACTCAAATAATCACTTGTTACAACTGAGGTCTGCAGAATGCATCTTTGAATGCATTACATGTCAAACCTTGAAGATGATGGGCTACAGTAGAAGAAGATGAGTCTCAATTTCTGCTGTGACATTCAAATATTAGGATCAGAATTTGGCCTAAGCAACATGAAAGTATGGATCCATCCTGCCTTGTATCAACAGGCTGCCTGGTGGTGTAATGGTGTGGAGGATATTTGTTGTTGATATTTATGGCACAATTTGGGCCCCTTACTACCAATTAAAATGCCGCAGCCTACTTGAGTATTGTTGCTGACCATGTCCATCCCTTTTTGACCACAGTGTACCCATCTTCTGATAGCTACTTCCAGCAGAATAACGCACCATCACAAAGCTCAAATCATCTCAAACTGGTTTCTTAAACATGTCAGTGAGTTTACTCTAATGGCCTCCACAGTCACCAGATCTCAATCCATTAGAGCAGCTTTGGGATGTGGTGGAATGGGAAATTTGCATCATGGATGTGCAGCCGACAAATCTGCAGCAACTGCGTGATGCTATCATGTCAATATGGACCAAAAATGAGGAATGTTTCCACTTTCCAGCACCTTTTTTAAATCTATGCCACAAAGAATTAAGGCAGCTCTGAAGGCAAATGGGGGTCCTACACAGCACTAGCAAGGTGTTCCTAATAAAATTATTCCTCATATATATATATATATATATATATATATATATATGAGGAATAATTGATAACGGGTGTGCATTATTATTTTCTAATAATTCAACAGCCCAGAGTCAATTATTCCAATTATACTACAGTTATCACACCTCAAGACACTGTTCAGATGTTCTATTTTAAGACATTTGTCAGGTTTTTGTCCTTAAAACACTGTGTGTGGGACTAATTTCCTACGCATCTCATCCCAAGCCTCCATTGCTAACATCATTTCAGAACTAGTAACGGAGGCTTGAGCCATTGATAGCAGACTACAGTTAATAATGCAGTTGAGAGAGAGAGAGAGAGAGAATAAGCATATGTGAATTAGCCTACCTGAGTCTGTCAACAGTGTTCGACAGCAGTGTCTCTACTAATAGCGAAACTGTAAGTCTACCTACCTCAATAAACGCAAAGTTATTACCTCACTAGTGAGAAATGTCATGTAGTTTTTTTAAGTTGCTAAACTATTTTACTGATTAATTCGTCAGAGCAGCACTGACAACTTCTTTTGCGTTTATAGGCTGTAAGGACCTTTTGAAATAACTGAAATAATTTGGCGAAGTGATAAGGAACTGTAATGCGGTCAAGACCTGCCTAGAACTACTTTAGCCTAGAGTTGTCAAAAGTACCGACTTCGGTACCAAGTCGGTACTGAAATTAAAAAAATGTAACGCTTTGAGCGCTGTCGAGCAGATTCGTAAACACCTCTGATTGGCCATTGTGTTCACTCGCTCATCAGATATGTCTGTGATTGGCTACAATGATCAATGCACGGGAGCATTTGAAAGCACATGGAAGTGTCTGCAATAGACGCCCTGCTTTCAAATGCTCCTGTGTGTATCTGTGTAAGCGCTCGATGAAGAGCATCATTGATGACTATTTACAACATGTTTTTGAAGCGTTGATCATTGAATTCAATCACAGACATATCCGATGAGTAACACAATATTGTAACACATTACTTTTAAAACTTTCCCAAACATTGCTAATAACCATAAAGTAGATAAATATTTTTGTTCTAAATTAGACCTGTAGCTGAAGATAGCTGTCTGAGTGTGTTCCCAAGATGGCTGCCAAGTGCACTGACTATCAGGCTACTAAAAATAAATCAATTTATCAGTATTGGTACTTTTAATCAGTTATTTCCTAATACTGATATAGATAATGTAATATAGAGAAACATTTTTAAATACATGAATAGAATCTTTGTTGAGGTTAACACACTCTCTCCCATAAACGCACTTCAGTACTTGCCCTTGGTGTTTCTGGTTGTAATTAACCAGTATCAAGCATGCAGCATGTCCAAAACTATTAAGCATGAATCTTTTATGGTATCCAGGCTCCTCTGTAATATAAGACATGTATGTTTATAAACCGTTATACGCCCTTCCATTTGCATTTAAAAACCATTTGACATTGCCCCTCATTAACTGTGAATTATTCCACCATAATTAGTCATTAGCATATTTACTGCATGGAAAAGATTGCAGACAATGATGACATGAAAGTTATTTGGTCATCGTACAGCCAGGGGAATTGTGAAGATTCTTCTGATCAGTTTAGCCAGCACTCGCTATTAAAAACAAACGCATTAAAATACATAACTGAAGATTACAAAATTTCCATGCTACTGTCACACTGCATAACATAATCTGGGATTAGAGAGAAGATAGTGTGAACTAATTGGATACAAATATACCGTGATATCCCTCGCTTGCAAAACGTTTCCCATTAGAAACGTTGCGTTCACTCGCAAAACTTTTGCATTTCCTTCGAGAAACTTTGCGTTTCCTCACAAAATGTTCGCACTGCAAAAGTTTTGCAAGCAAATACAAAAGTTTTGAAATTTATTTTTCCTCCCATCTCATTTTTTTCCACCACCATATCCCCGTATATTTAATCATAGTTCAAAATTGATGCACATCACCTTTAAGTGACTGGAATACTTTAAATACCTCTAAAACGGCTCAGGTTACGAATGTAACCAGGGTTCCCTGAGAACAGGGAACGAAACTCTGCGTTGCAAACGCAGAGTATAAGTTCCCTTTCGAAAGGGAACTTTATTTTTCCCATTAGAGTAATGAGAACGAGAATAACTTTAAACTAAAATTATGTGCTTCAGTGCCTGTATGCACATAGTTTATTTTCTTTTAACTTTTGGGTGAAATATGAATATACCATATTCTTATCAGAATATCTATTTAAAATCCTTAATTGTGATTATATGGAGAGCAGACCTCTCTTTCATGCCAAATGGGTACATTGCCACACCACAGCACTCCCATTTCCTACAACCACAAAATCACGATGCGATGCTCACCTAACGCCTTAAATTACCCTCCCATTTTATTTGGACACACGTGTGCCCTGAATGTGCCACCCTCCCGTCCAATTTATTTATACCAAATCAACTACCATTATTGTCGTGCTTGCACAACAAGGCCCCTGTTACCTAGCAACACCTGTCTCAAAGGAACAACATGTTGGGAATTGTGTTCGACTGCATTCTACGGGTTCATTTATTGAGACATCTGTCCATTGGCCCCTTTTCCTCAAGTCCCTGCAGATTAAATGTTTTACTTGCACCTTTGACTTACTGAATCGACAACAGAAATCCACGGTCACCTACAAATATTTGAGAATGTTACAGAACTGCCCTGGCTGCGAGTTCAAGAGCCATGTTGCTCTTTTCTGTGCCGTTCTCGGGGAACCAGATGTGACTTTGTCCTTACTGGATTGTTTAATCATGAATAAAACTTTCATAAAAAAGAAGTACGCTTAAGATACTTTTAAAAAGAGTATTTATAGAATTTAGTGTGAATAATGTAATGTTTTCAGACACTTAAAAGCATGTTAACTGCAATTAAATGAAAATGTATTATTTGTAAGTTTTTATTAAGTAAATTTTCAAGGGGAAGTAGGTCCAAGCTGATTTAGGTTGTTGATTGACTGGACTATGAGCTGGTCAGTACTGGTAGACCACCCTGGTCAATTTGGTGACTTATAGTAGACCATTATGACCTGTTTTTTTTACAGGAAAGAAGTCCAGAGATGGTTGGAAGTGCCACAGGCTAATCCTCAGGGATGGTGTTGCTAAAGTTAGCTTTAAGCGAAACATGCCCTCTTGAGCTGGGCTAAGTCCAGCAGTCTGGTACCCAGACTTGTTAGGAGTAGCACCAATGTGGACTTTGATCAGTGCTTAACAGTAACTTCCTTCACAAATTATAGCCAGCTAAGGCGAAGAGACAGTACTCAAGCTGCTTTAATTAGCCCTTAACAGTCACTTTAAGAACCTGGGCCTTGGTTTATAAGGTCACTGATATTTTTAGCTTCATACTGACATTTGGCTCCTATGACATTGAACAACAACGTAATTACATTGAAATAATCAGCTACAAATACAGGTTGATTTAAAGGGGACCTATTATGCAAAAATATATATTTTTTAGAACATATAGTAAATGTGTGTTGGCAATGTGTGTACACAACCACCCTATAAGGATAAAAATCCAGCCACTGTGCAGATTCTGCACAAAGTGAGGCAATTTTCTACAGGCCCCGCCCATGACTGTTGACGGACACTGCTGTATTAGCATAGACCCCGCCCTAAGCGAGTTGTACACTGTCTGCCATTATCTCGACGCCGGAGCAGCTGTAGCAAAAGGAATGTCTCTTAAGCGATTGAGGTGTTTTGTTGTTGGATGTAAGAGTTGAACATAACAGTCTTCATTTACTCCCCACATCTGAGCCTCTGAAGATGTAGTGGATTAGTTTAACTTTTGATGGGAATACACCACAGATCTAATATACATGTGTGATTTCTGTCCCTGTGTTTATGTGAACTTTGTGTGTTTTTGACTTAACCTTGTGTGTATTGGTAGTTTAAGCACAAAACGTGAAAGAGAAGTTAGTTTAATACTCACGAGATTGTCCTGTCTGACATCAAGCTTTCTGTGCATGTGCTTCAGATGTGTACATTCACGTAAAGTTTAAACTGATATAGCTTTAAAACACATGCAGATAATAAACTTTCATAATAAAGAAGAACTGCAATGTCCCTGAGCGTGATCGCGATATAGATGATAATCAAAACCAAGCAGATGTTTTGTATTTGGCAGAGTATCCGATGCAGGCAGGAGCTGTTGAAGGAAGCACTTTCCTGGAAAGGGGGTGGGGAGCAGCAGCTCATTTGCATTTAAAGACACATGCACGAAAACAGCATGTTTTTGCTAGTACTCGAAAAATGGGTATTTATAACATGGTATAATAAATCATCTGTGAGGTATTTTGTTTTTATTTTAAACTTAACCTGAGACTCAAATTACATCTTATAAAAAAGGATATAATAGGTCCCCTTTAATTGAGCGGACTGAGAAAAAAAAAATACCCTATGCAAATTACTGTTTTGATGTTGTCAGTTACAGAGTATTTCAGTGATGTTCTAGCATACATAAGCAAGTCAAGAAGACTTTTGATGTTTTAAAGAATGAACTCAACAGCAAAACAAGCACAAGTGTGCTTGTTCTAAGATAATGTAGATGTTTGATGCAAAAAAAAAGGAAACATTGTATTACCTTCAAAGTAAATAAACGAAGAAAAAACTGAGGTGGTATTGCATCCAAATAAGAAGGAAAAACATACATAAATTCAAGAGTTCCCATGTTCATGGAGAACATGAGAATTTTAAGAGTGAATCTCAGGCCTAAAAAAGTAATGGATAATTTAAAATCATGTATATTTCTAAAGTTATAAATTTTTTCTTATAATTTGGTTCACATAATCCATTGTAGGTAAATCAAGTAGAACCCAAGTGCAGTTTATTAAGTTGAGAACAAATACCAAATAAACAAAATCAGTCAATGTCTATAACATGAAGACATGAAATGTGAAACAAAAACTAGAACAGATGTGACAATATGATGCTATTTACTTATGGTATGGTTTTTAAAAACTTTATATATAATTTATACTGACAATGTTTGAATTGAATGACTTTAAATACATTGTTTCTTTCTTTTTAAACATATGTTTAAGGTATTTTAAAGTATTTTTATTGATTGATTTATTTTTGCACAAAAAAAAAAGTAATAAGCAGAGAAGCAGTTACATTGTTATTTTAGTATCACTGAGATATTAATAGTTTTTATTCATATTTTGAATTTGCTTTTATTTTTATAGTTTTTATTAATATTTTGAATTTGCTTTTATTTTTATATTTTCAGTTTTTATTTTTTAGTTAAACATTTATTTTTGTTTTTGTCTCTTAATAAAATGTCCATTTAGTTTTTTTATTCATTTTATCTTTTTTTTTTCATATCAAATTATGATAAATGAGAAATAGCGCTTTTGCAGCTAGCTGAAATATTTTTTTTTTATAAAAATGATATTTCATATTAGTTTATTTTACTTCAAGTAGTAAGAACCAATAATTAAAGATTATGCCAAACTACCTAAATAGGTTTTTCTTTTTAAGAATTTCATCCTTTACTGAGGCTTTTTCTTCATTATGATTACTCTGATGTCTTTAACCCCCTAAAATGAATGTGAATTCAGTATCATCATAGAAGATGTGTGTTCAAGTCCTTGATTGTATGACGTAGACTAAGAAATTTAAGAAAGAAAGACAGAAAAAGAAAGTGAAGTAGGTCAACTAAATTTTGAATGAGTGCAACAAATAAACATCCACACCTGGATGGCATAAAGCTTCTAAATTTAGCTCAAGTCTTTCATCATGCACACTCATATTTAGGTTTAACGGATTCGCACGTCTGCAGATTCCCTGCTTTCAGTTTTCACATTAATATGACAAAAGAGTGAAGCTAATTTCGGAAGAAAAGAGATACGATAGATGAAAATACAGGGATGAGTAAAAACAGCCAGTGGTAGAGTAATATGGTACCGGCGGAGTAATTAAGGTCCACCTAATCAGTTTCTGTTGCTTCGGTCTTAATAGACCCAGTGATCCACAAGGAGAACAAAACCGCTGACCCTGAAAAGCCACAGGAAATGAAGTCTGACTCTTGAAAGAAAGGAGTTTGTACTAGGACACAAAGGAATGAGAGTTCATGACCCCTAAAAAGCGGGTGAACCAAGAAGAAATATCAGTCTCTCACCCAAAAGCCACAATAGACCAGTGCCTTTCACTGAAAACCTCCCTAATCCTCTTGTGCTATTCATTTAGTTTTCCTTTATGGAGATTTGTGTTGTTTGTTGGGGTTTTTTTTAGCTGGAAAATAGGTGAGTGAGTGTTCCACCGACCCGGTCGCAATCTAGAGGAAGCGCCACGCATGGATCCAAATTTATGTCTTGAATTGATTCATTTTTTACACTGTTGGATCATTACAGTCTTACAAAGGAGTATTAATAGCCACTTTAGAGGAAAATGCCTAACTAAGATTAATACTGTAAGTTTCTATAGGTTGGACTGAGAGATTGCGGATTTTGGTCTTTACCAAGACTTTTTAAAATTGTCTAGTTACACATTGGATATTGGATAAATTAAGTTTGATTACAGCATTTGTAAGTCAGTAGTAATTTATCTGACACTGATAGGCAAAGTGACTTTTAATTTCACTTACCAATCTGATCTAATTGGGAAAGCTCAACTTTTTTTTTTTTTGAATTACATCCTCAAAAACACTGCAGTTTCCAGTTAAAAATTCTAGCTGTGTTGGTTATTAATAATTTTTTTTTTTTTTTTTTTTTTTTTACACCAAGGATGATTAAGTCCTAATTAAGTAGGTCTAAAAATCAACTAATTGCGTTTAATATAAATTGAAACTATTATACAGTTTAATTTAATTTTAAATAACTTGCAATTAAGTATCCAAAAACATTACATTCAGTTCACACTTAAGTATATTCTTTTAAAATATATTATTTTTATAATATAGAAAAAGTTGAAGTGCCCCCATGCTTTTTCGAATATTACCTTTCATGCAGTGTAATATAGATGTTTATTAATGTAAAAGGTCTGCAAAGTTTTAAAGATCAAAGTGCAGATAAATAAAGTTATTATCTCCTAAAAGAACTGATTCTGAACTGCTGAAATGAGTAGTCATCAATTCCAGTCTCACTTCCTGTTACATACCTACATAACAATGTATCAAATTTGCATAAAGCCAGCCTATGGTCTCTATTGGCTGCCCACAAACAGCGTTTACTTTGACCCTCAAACACTGTTGTAGTTGAGACTAGAAGAGTTAGGTTCATGTTGTCGACATGTTGAGAATCCAGTCTGCATGCACTTTAAAAGGATGAGGAGTCGAGCTGGAATTGGTACGGAAAAACCAGTGCCATTGTTACTGCTTGTATCAAGTGCTGAGGAAGATCCAGAGTTGAAATTCAGATATGTTAATAGGTGTTTCATTTCTGAGTACCCCAGTAGACCAGTCACAACAGAATGGGCTGTCAGAGCAGATAGGCTCTCAGAAAAAAGGAGTTTAGATTATTGAACCATTTCAGACACTGTGAAAAAAAAAAAAGAAAAAAGAAAAAAAAGGTGATGCTGCAATGTATATTATGAGAAAATGAAAGTGTTTTTTGATTTTGGGTGCATATCAATCTATTGTAGGACACGTCCAAAACAAAATTAGGAAACTTTAAAATAGGGACATTTTTCCACAGGAAATTTATCTTTATGCACCATATTTGAATTAAAGAAGATCTGAAAGCTACAGCGAAGAATTAAAGAAAAATTTTTATTCCATACATAAATTTCAGTTAATTCCTCACAAAACTAGCATATGGTTTTAAAGACTTGGAATATATTAGTGAAATTGTGTCGATACTTGATTCTCTTGCAGCACCACAAAAGCTCCAGTGAATTATGCAGTCATGTACAGTACTTCATGTTTTGCATAAATGTAGACAATTTAAGTCCTGTTTTTCCCATGAAACCAGACTGTGTGTTACAGGAACATCGTGTTGGGTCATGTCACGTCTCGAACGAGCAGCCTTCCAGTTACCCACCCCGAGCTATTAACAGATTTACTATCTAAATACATTCAACCATGTCATCATAATTCTCACCCTCATTACATATACATATAGTATCCATAATTTATATATTTGCTCATCCCTTTCCCCGTACAAACAGTTCCTTCATCCCTTTAGCCTCATGCCCGCTGTGTCCGCTTCACTATTTGCAGATGCTCACAGATCTTAGATATCTCTTCAGTTATCCAGCCTGAATCACACGCTCAACGTGAAGAAAAGGCCATCTGTCTGTAGTCATTAACTATTAATGCATTTTCAGATCAATAATCCAGGAGCGTAGTGTCAAATGGGGAGGCTAGCGGAAGAGGATAAACACTAACAGAGCTAACAAGCTAACACTCGCGGATAGGCCAAGGAAAGCTTAAAAACTACCCTAGAAACTACCCAGAATACTGTAGCAACCACTCACAACATCGTAGAATTGTGTTGGCAACTTTTGCAACCTATTTTTTCTTCAGAATCTGACCGTTGTAGTTGTGTTTTGCAGATCAATGGCTCTTAGCAAGTGTAAAATATTTGCATGCAAATGTGCAAAATTAATTGACAGGAGTGATTGTTTTATTATGCAGGGCCTAATTAAACATTTATTGCTGAGCAATTTCATTTATTGGGGGAATTTTGTGAGGTCTCAGACAGATATCGAACTTCATTAGGAAGAACTTCACATTCTGTTATGTTAATATCAGATATTTCCCTTTTTTTCTGGCTCCCTTTATATTTATGAAGCTTGTTTAAGTTTTTGACAGATGGATCAGAATTACTATAATGTACAACAAGCGTATTAAATAATTTTATGTGAATATGTGAATTATTTAGCAAACATTAATAAATCAACATCACTCAAATAATGTTGTGCAGTTGAAGGTTATTCAGCCTTTAAGCCAAGAAATCCTTGTTGGATAGAAAGTTGATTCCATATTGTATGTAAGACATAAGATGTTGTAATTTTAAAAGAAAGTAATTGTAATGATATTTGCTACCTCTTTCTAGCTACATCTAAATATACACTGCAGTAGTTATCACACTTAACATGGCCAAATGCAATGTAAAATGCACATGCTTACTTGAAAATTAGCACAAGAGGCTCATTAGTGTAACTTTATGTTCATGAGCCTCTATAAGAGATAATTACTTTGATGAACCACCAGAAGGGTTAAAATAACAGTACTTAAATTTAGCATCCATCCACAATTAGCCCTTGCCGATGCAGCCCAACCTGGAATAACTAATTTTAATAGTGTAGAGGTGTGAAACCAAAACAGCACTCAGAAGCATGTTGCCTCTCAAAACCTGTACGGATAGAGTTTCTTCAGGCGTCTTTGAAGAGAGATGCCCATCTGAATAGAGGAAAGTGGCAGCAGCCTTCAAGGGCTGAAGTGATCAAGGGTGAGGATGTCACTCTCAATGTGGGTGGGTTTGTCCTGTGAGTGGGGTCCTGAAATCACAAAGAGATTCACCATCTGTTGGGCCCCTCCACCTGCTCACGCTTTGGTGGTCTCGGGTGTGGACTTGAGACAGGACTTCAGATCCCAGCTCAGCTGAAGGGAGGCTTGATGGCCACTCAATTATACATGAACTGATGGTTGTCTTCCTCCCATGGAAAAGAGATGAGCAGATGCATTTAAAGACGACCTATTATGACCTTTTACAAATTGATTTTGTTTTTAGGCCTACTGGTGCTTTTAGTTTCACATTTGAAGTATTGCGATTTTTCAATTTCAACTTTTCAGTTTTAATAAAATTTCTTTTCAAATCATCAAAACATTATTTATGCATTTGTAACTGGAGGTTAAATGCATTTATGTCACTTCTGAGCTGCATTAAACAGTCTGTGCAAATACATCTAAATGCCACTTCAGTTGCAGCTTCTGTCTTTTCTCTGCATTGCAAAGATGGGTTTAGTTTATACTGATTTCATTTGATTGGTAACAGCCCTATAGTGTCTTATTATTCTAATTTAATGTATTAATTAAATGTAATAATTTGACATAATAAATGATGCATAGGCTACATTTAATTAGGTAAGAAAAAAATGGCCTTATAAAGGTAAAAATGCAGATAAATGTAAAAATCTATTAAACATTTAATTTCCATCACTGCTGCAAACTATCCACCACACAGAATATGAAGAATAACAAAAACTTTAGGAGTCAGCTGTCTGCGGCAGTCCTAAACCTGCCAAGGTACCAGCACAATAACACATTCAGCAAAATATCTTCTGATCATCATTATCGACAAAATCCCAGAAAATATCTTTTTTTTCGTCAATATTGCTTGAATGTTCAAAAAACAGTTTTTGACCAACATTTTCCACTTTTGATGTCATTTTTAGCGAGAAATTATTACTGTAGTAATTAAATATTTGTTTAGATCTCACCAAAGCTCACGCTATTTTGCTGTAGATCATTAAACTGTTACGCTGCCTCAGAATTCTGTCTGAAATCAGTTTCGTGAGGTGCCTTCATCTTCATGCACAAATGCTGCCTTACAAGTCGTTGCCTGATAGGCAGCGAGGCAACAAGACAGCTGCCTAGGTTTTTGGTTGCAGCCAATGTTGCTTCAACAATATAGTTAATGATGTCACGCAGGCAGAGGTGGAAAGTAACTAATTACAAATACTTTCGTTACAGCACTTGAGTACATTTTTCTGATTTTTCTACTTTCTTGAGTATAATTAAATTGCGGTACTTTTGCTTGAGTTGAATAAACTATTCAACTTAGCTACATTTATTTTTCACCCAAAAGTACAAAGTACAAAGTTGTCGACGGAGCAACAGGGCGAGCTAGCACTTTTCAAACTGCTGCGGTGGAGAGCCCTGCGCTTCAGCCAATAACAGACGGGTCTGACTGGGGTGCAATACTATTCAAAACTTCCAGTTCACCTGGGGGGCGGGACATTCAATCATTGGTGCTCGCGTTGATGTTTCAATATTTTAGTGAATGTAGGTGAGCTATGCTCATATTCTGATTTTAAATTGTAATTTTGACAGTTCCCGAAATGGGTCATACCACCAGAGCACTGAGCAGTTGAAGTAAATAGAAAACTTGGCTCAGACAAGGACGCAGTTATTGCACGAATAGAGCAAGCACAATGTAAACGTCTAAAATGCATGCGCACAGTTCAGTTGAATGGTAAAGCTTGCCCTCTTTAACAATGCAGTTAAACTGTGCTGAGAATTCATCTACAGGATGTCCTCATCCTGTAATTGTTTTTCCCTTTAATACCTAGGTCCGGACCTCGTGGTGACTTCATACCTGGCTACGGCCATGCTTAACTATATCATAGCTATGATGTGAGACAAAAACTTAAACAGGGGCATTTTTGCCCCCATATTTTGAATTTTATGGACATTCTGACTGCATTCTATAGGCTCCATTTTGCCCTTCCTGCATCATATTCATCATTAACTATATAAAATGTCAGATGACCTACGTAGGTCTGGTGGTGGGGCAAGTGCGTTAAATGCATTAAAAAAATTGCTGTCCTCTCAAAATAACTAAACACACGGCCATTAATGTCTAAACCGCTGGCCACAAAAGTGAATACACCCCTAAGTGAATTGGGCCCAAAGTGTCAATATTTTGTGTGGCCACCATTATTTTCCAGCACTGCCTTAACCCTCTTGGGCATGGAGTTCACCAGAGCTTCACAGGTTGCCACTGGAGTCCTATTCCACTCCTCTATGACGACATCACGGAGCTGGTGGATGTTAGAGACCTTGTGCTCCTCCACCTTTCGTTTGAGGATGCCCCACAGATGCTCAATAGGGTTTAGGTACCCTCAGTTTCTTTAGCAAGGCAGTGGTCATCTTGGAGGTGTGTTTGGGGTCATTATCATAATTGAATACAGCCCTGCCGGCCCAGTCTCCGAAGGGAGGATATCATGCTCTGCTCATTCATGGTTCCCTCAATGAACTGTAGCTCCCCAGTGCCGGCAGCACTCATGCAGCCCCAGACCATGACACTCCCACCACCATGCTTGACTGTAGGCAAGACACACTTGTCTTTGTACTCCTCATCTGGTTGCCGCCACACACGCTTGACACCATCTGAACCAAATAAGTTTATCTTGGTCTCATCAGACCAAAGGACATGGTTCCAGTAATCCATGTCCTTAGTCTGCTTGTCTTCAGCAAACTGTTTGTGGGCTTTCTTATGCATCATCTTTAGAAGAGGCTTCCTTCTGGGACGACAGCCGTGCAGACCAATTTGATGCAGTGTGTGGCATATGGTCTGAGCACTGACAGGCTGACCCCCCACCCCTTCAAACTCTGCAGCAATGCTGGCAGCACTCATACGTCTATTTCCCAAACACAACCTCTGGATATGACGCTGAGCATGTGCACTCAACTTCTTTGGTCGACCATGGCGAGGCCTGTTCTGAGTGGAACCTGTCCTGTTAAACTGCTGTATGGTCTTGGCCACCGTGCTGCAGCTCAGTTTCAGGGTCTTGGCAATCTTCTTATAGCCTACACCATCTTTATGTAAAGCAACAGTTCTTTTTTTCAGATCCTCAGAGAGTTCTTTGCCATGAGGTGCCATGTTGAACTTCCAGTGACCAGTATGAGATAGTGAGAGCAATAACACCAAATGTAACACATGTGCTTCCCATTCACACCTGAGACCTTGTAACACTAACAAGTCACATGACACCAGGGAGAGAAAATGGCTAATTGGGCCCAATTTTTGTGGCCAGCGGTTCAGACATTAATGACTGTGTCTTGAGTTATTTTGAGGGGACAGCAAATTTACACTGTTATACAAGCTGTGCACTCACTACTTTACATTGTAGCAAAGTGTAATTTCTTCAGTGTTGTCACATAAAAAGATATAATAAAATATTTACAAAAATGTGAGGAGTGTACTCACTTCTGTGAGATACTGTATATATATATTAGGGGTGGGACGGTTCAGATTTCTCACAGTTTGGTTTCGAAACAGCACATTAACATTTAACATTAAAACACATAAAGCAGGAATATTAGACTGCTGTCCCTTTAAGACATAATTCAAAGATCCAGTACACTGATACTGATACACATGCATTGTCGGTCTCGTTTTTCTCCTAAGACATAACCTACTATGTTTGTTAGGATACTTGCTAAGATGGGCACGTTGACATAGTTTTTGTGTGAATTTGTCCGTTTAGGTGCAAGACTTTGTGCGAGAGTATCTGCGTGCTGTGACGCGGCTCTCCATGTACACGCTTCAGATGAGCGCACACACAAATCTCCTCACAGCACGCACAAGTTCTCTTTCGCGTCTTATGGATGAATGTTTAAATTGGTAAGGTTTAAATGAGTTTAATTTAAACACAGATAGCAACGTGAGATGTTCAGGTCTCACCTGCGCTCGTGTCGCGCGCTATCAACACCCGGGTGATGACGGCGTAAATGACTCGCCATAGGGCTTTCGGAACGTCATTGAACATTTGTTTACAACAAATGACTGTTTTGACCATGTTCTTTTGATCATCGCTGTTGTAACGTATTGGGAAACTAGAATGCATATCCATCGACTGAAATACACATTAGCCGAATCCGTCTGTCTGTTTTGCAAGTTGTTTTCAACAAACCATATTACAGATGCATCGTCATATTTGGGATGAACCGCGGTGCAAGCGCGTGCCGAACCGTGAGTGGAGAACTGAACAGTTCGATTTTTTACAGTGAACTGTCCCACCCCTAATATATATGTGTGTGTGTATATATGTGTGTATATATATATATATATATATATATATATATGCAACAGTTCAGATTACTCACAGTTCGGTTTGTATCACGGTTTTAGGGTTACGGTTTCGGTACGGTTTGGTATGTGCTATGTTCTGGTAAAAAATTACTACTGTCAAATTAAAATAAAGAAAATAAGAACAAATAATTAAGTGGCACAAACAAATACAGTAAAGCAAAGATAAAAATAAATAAAGCTTTTCAGGTTTTTCATGTATCCAGTTTCCAGGTACAGAATTTGAATAAAGAAGCTAATAAAATTTAAAACAACATTGCATGTAATCTTCAATCAATCGTTATTAATTATTAAGTTACTATTTAGTCATGAGCAATGAGTGATTTCCTTATCTTTTGTTGTTTGATTAACATTAAAAACACATTCAGACTCTTTAAGACACAATGCATGGACCAGTACACTCATTGATACTGAACACATGCGTTCTTTCTCAAGTGTTTAAGTTCACTTAAGACATAACCGACTATGCTTGCTAGGATACTCCCCAAGAGGGGCATGTTGACATCATTTTGTGTGAACTTGTCCATTCAAGCACAAGACTTGAAAAAGACCTCAATATTTGCACGCTGTACACGCGCTTCGGATGAGTGCACAAATCTTCTCACAGCGCGTGCGTAAGTTCTCTTTCGCGCCTTGCACTCGAATATTTAAATTAGCAAGGCTTAAATGAGTTTAGTTTAAACGCAGATAGCAACGTGTGCTGTTCATGTCTCACCTGCGCTCGCGCGCTATCAACACCCGGGTGATGACGGCAGAAATGACTGGTCAGATAGAGTATACGGCACTCGCAGTGAACAAAGTTTAGGAGAAGCCAGAATGCCAGTATCCATCGACACAAACATACATTAGCCTAACCCTGTCTGTATGTTTTATTTATTTTATACAAACCATATTATAGATGCGTATGCGTCGTCAGATATGAGATGAACCGCGGTGCAAGTATATAAAAGATACTAGTTGTAATCAACTAGTAAAGCAACAAGAAGAGAGCTATCCATTAACATTCCCATTCATCACCACGGCAGTAGCTAACCTAGTGCTTGCACCATCGGAAATGTGCATGAAAACTGTATTAAAAAAAAAAAAAAAATTCATATAAAAAATAATAATAACAAAATATTTAGTGAGACAGCTACTTTTGAGTGGCCATAAGCGTAGAAGTGTTTTTCATGTTGTAATGATATCCATTAGCTGTGGCTAACTAAGAGAGCTAGCAAAGCCAAAATCTTTATGGTTGCATTCATGTTGGAAAGATTGCATTTACAAGCTTTTTTTGTTTTGTTTTTAAGTTACAATTTCTTAATTACTTCTCTGAGTTTCCGAGTTGGTCACCTTTATTAAATAAAAACACAGTCAATGCACATGCTTTAATAATCATTAAGCAAAGTTTTGTACAAGTAAACCTTGCTTTATTTTTACATAAATACATAAATGCAGTAAAATTTTAAATGCAAATGAGTTGTTGTTCACATAGATTTAATTGCTCTTACTTTTTTTTTTCTTGCCGTCATTTGCCAATGAACAACATAATATTATTTAAATGAGATGTGCTGTTATATCTGCTTCACCCCCTTTGCTAAATAATTTATCGGGTTCTGTCTAGTCTCACCATCCCCCTATCCCCCCCCCCTTGACCAATCAGACCCAAAGTGTCTTCACTTTCTCAGCCTTAAAAGCATTTGGGTATGTAACTTCCCTCGGGGCTCAGAATTACACATGAACAGTCTCTTTCTCCGCCATGCGCCCACACACCAACCGGAAAGCATATATTTCTGCATATCTCAGACAACAAATTTTCTTGAGAAGTCAAACATGTTAATGACAGTCGCAAAATCAGCTGCCGGTATTCTATCGTTTGTAATTGGCAATGTGTTTACCATCTGTTTTCTTCGCATTCACTTGCTCACTTTCAACTTGAGTGATGTTGTTCAATCTGAGCGGGTTAAAACGGAAAAGTCGAAGTTTAACCACTGCCGTTCCCTACGCCATCTGTGGCAAGGGAACGCTGAGAAGGAAAATTGGCAGGCGGAAAAGCAAAACCGTCTAAATAACTCATGACCAGTTTGTTCGGTGGCGAGACCCACAAGGGCTCAAGACACGATAGCAGGAGGACAGAAAAAGAAAAGGAGAGCGCGGCGGGCTTCATCCGAGACCTCATTACATTTTCTCAGCTGTGTGTGTGTGTGTGTACCTGAAGGTGACTGTAGGGAAATGTCTCCAGTGGTGAGAAAGCTTCAATCAGATTTGTCCCCTGTAGGCTTCACGATACAATTCCAACAGGTGACAAAGTACAGGTGCCCTCTTTGACTTGTAATCCAGAGCATTAATCCTGTGGGTCGGCCATGGCCGGGTGCAAGATCACTGAAAATGGAAAAAGCAGCACATGGAGCTTTGATAGGGAATATGACAGACTGAATAATGGAGAACATAACATGTATGACTATCATGGTTAAAATGTGTATAGATCAAGAATACACGTTTTACCAAATCCCATGTGACTTTTTGTCTTCTGTGGAATAAGGAAAAATTTGCAGTGTCCAAGTCACTCTTTTCTGAATAAATATATGTAAATGGATGCTGTTTAACCTTTAAATGCATGAATGTTTCACCAATCATTATTACATATTCGGGTCTTTAGCGACCCGGATCTTTATCTAACATGGATGGATCTCTGCCAGTCACGATAATGTAAAACTCTCCTGATATTAGAGTAACAATTAGAAAAGAATAAAATAAAGCATCTTTTTTTTACCTTTTGGAGCTTGGAAGTGTACAGTTTGAGCATATGTTTTTTACCATCATCTCTGTCATAGTCAAATCTCATTTCACAGTATATTCAGCATCTGGCTCATATTCACAATCTCGGACATATTCTCAAAACTATAATTTTCAACATCTTCAAAAATCTAAATCAATATTTTGACCACTGACAGCTTCTTCACCAGATCCACCAAACAGTTGACAGTGACAGTAATATTTGATTGCATTTAGTACTTGCTCTGCAGTAAATTGCTGAGCCTTTTCAAGTTTTGCTGATGATACATCCTGTTCTTTTGTTTTCTGCCTGCGGTAACTATGAGTGAAACGTCACTTCATCATTGCGTATCAGACTTTGCCACCTTGTGGAATAAAGGTGAATTGCAGTTATTCAGTCATCAAAGATTCAATTATTGTTTTGCAGAAAAAAATATATTTACACTGTTACACATCTCAGGTCGTTAGCGACCCTATACAGTTTTTACAAAAAATGGGAAAACTAGCATTCTTTTATAATTTCATTTTTTTTTTTTTTTTTTTTTTCTGGTTTTATTGTTTATAATGAATTAATATTTTTCAGTCACGTGACTGTCGTGGAGCCCTGGCAGGCAAAACAGCCATGTAACACAGCACAAGCCTGTCAGTTTTCCATCTTAAAAACAAAAATATGTGAACAAGATGTAAGTTTTGGGCACTTGTGATCCATATACAGCACCTGCAGTGATTTCAATCACTAAAAACAGCGGGACGATTTTTTAAAAAGCTAACGTGAAAAACACTATGGGTGGGTTGTACCAATAAGGATTAAATTAAGCAAAGTTTAACACTAATCACAGATTTGTTGATCAGGGGCCGTATTCACAAAACATCTTAAGGCTAAAAGTAACTCCTAAGTTGCCGATTTAGGAGAAACACAAATGATTGTGTCATTCCTAATTTTAGGAGTCCTAAGTTTTTGCTCTAAGAGTATTTCACAAAGCATTTTAGCACTAAAACTAGCTCCTAAATCTGTGAAATGTTAGGAGTAGTCAAGAGGACTCCTAAGTCACTAAGACCAAATCACAAACAGTCCTAGTCCACCCAAAGACACTGTACACCATTGAGGCAATAGCGATAGAGCCTTAGGTGCTGAACTTTTTCTTCATAAATGCAATACATTTTGATTTATAGATTTGAATCTATGATGAGACGCCAAAAATAAATCTTTAACAAATAAATAAATATTGTCCGATTAACTGTGGCAGTGGTTTTCATGAGTTCACACTTACAAATGATTGAATAGAGTAAAAAATATATATAATAAGCGTATTTGGTGTGATCGAGGGCTCTGAGCTTGGAATTTAGCCGAAACCCAAAGTTCTCCCCATATCCGCTGAGAGTGAGTAGCGGGGTGGCGGAGGGATGCAGAAAAACGTCAAAGTAACTATAGGCGAGTCGGCTCTCGTCTGTGTATATATACCGCCTCTCTAGCTGATTAGACAGACCGTTTGAATGTGTTCTTCTCCCATCAGCCAATCACTGTGTGCATACTCCATAGCAATGAGGTCAACCCCGCCCTTAATCTTAGGTTAAGACTTCAGTCTATTCCTTAGAAAAAGTTTGTCTCAGCAGCTTTGTGAATAGGTTTTAAGAGAAAACTCTTAGCTAAGAATTAACTTACTGCTATTTAGGAGAACTCTTAGTGGTAAGATAAAATGTTTTGAGAATACGGCCCCAGGGTTTTATTTTAAATCGAGTTGTGTTGCACCACTTAATTTTAAAACACAGATTAACTACGCAGAAAGACTGTTAGAATTAAAGGGCTGATCAAGCAGCATAGGCTAAGGGTGAACCGACGCCAGGCTAAAGAATCCTTAGTGCAACCCATCTGTTACGTATCTGGCGCCTGCTGGTTCCTGCTACTCCCCACCAGAGGTTGCCGGTTCACCATTTCATGGCACACACAGTCACACATCACTCTGGACTGCATTTCCCATAATTCCCTATCTAGGAACCAATCACACACTCACACCTGTTTCCCATCAGTGACACTTTATAAGCAGCACACACGTTGCTGAGTATTGTTTAGCCTTTGTTTGACCATGTTGCCGTGTTCCTTAGTTCCTTAGTTCCTTAGTTCCTTAGTTCCTTAGTTCCTTGTTCCTTGTTCCTTGTTCCTTGTTCCTTGTTCCTTGTTCCTTGTTCCTTGTTCCTTGTTCCTTGTTCCTTGTTCCTTGTTCCTTGTTCCTTGTCTTGCCTAGCCTAGCCTAGCCTTGCCTTTGTTTTCGACCCTGGATTGTTTTCCTTGTTGATGAATGTTTGCTGCCTGCCTTGACCTTTGCCTGTGAATTTGACTACTCTTTTGCCTCGCCCTCTTGTATCTGTTTGCTGGTGTTTGACATCTGCCTGTACGACTACGCTCATTCTAATAAAGCCTGCACGTGGATCCCCTGCTCTGTCGTCCAGTTCCCCTTCGTTACACCACCCTTAAAGTGCCTTAATGTACTAAAACAGTGATATTAAAAGATCAAATTCAGTTTAACCCTTTTTGATGATGCATATTATATACAGGCGACCAGATTAGCCCAGAATATGAATGCAACATGTTTTCTTTATAATGGTTTTCAATGGAAAAAAAATTGTTCATTTGTTTGCCTGTACAAAGCCTTTTTTAATATCACTGTCTTACTATATTAGATCTTACTACAAACCTGGTAAAAAATGACTGGCGGGCAATGGAGGAAAGTATTGTTTTGCCCGCCAGGGGGGCGTTCCCCTCAGGGCATGACATCATGTGAAACTATCAATTGAGTGAGGAATAATAAGAATTTTGATGTCTAACTTTAAAAAAATGAATGAAGAGGAGGGTAGTGAATGACGTCCCGGGTCCCTAAAGGCCAGAGGTATGCGTCAAAGGGTTATGTCTGGGAAAAATAACAAACAAAAAAACATTATATATGACACTGAAGCATATTATTAACATAACATTGGAGGCATCTAAAAATGAAGCATTTTACACATTAACAACAACAAGAGATGTGAAAATGTTTACAAATCATTTTAGGTTCATAGAATATTGAGATCAACTTTCAAAGGATTCCATAATTTTACCCAGGCCTAAACTTTAAAATTTTGAAACAAATTCTTTAAAATATCTCTTTAATATAGTACATTGCAACTAAGATATACAAAGACAAAAATCAAACATGTTATACACTATAAGATTTTCTGTGAAACCTGTCAGCTGTGACTGCCCATAATTTGCAGACAGACTTGACTTTCAGCAACTAGTGTCATCTCCTCCAAACTGTAAATCGGGGCAAAGATCTGTGCACAAGTCGTATAGTGTATTCCTTAATGAAGTTTAACCACATTAAAAAATAAGAACTATAGTTATTATGGTTAAGTTTATGAAAAAGAGGTTATGAAAAAGACAGAGAATGTCATGGGTTTGATTTCCAGTGATTGCATGTACTTTGCACTTTCACTTTTTGGGGGTAAATTAACACTTTAAAACCTCTTATTGGTGCTATTATCTCACATAATCCTTGTTTAGATTGGATTTTTATAATTCAGTGTCTACAGAGCTGTTAAATGTTTTCATGTTCTCTTGGGACACGAGTGTTCCTCTGTCATTAGGATTAAGAACCTTCAAAGGATCAGCTAGTAAATCTCCTAATTCAAACTCACAAGCTTAGGCACTCAGAGATGTGGAGAGGGAGCATGAGTGTTTGTGGGCATTGATGAATATGAAGACCAAATGAGACGCAATATAATGTGCAAGCAGTTGGTAACGCACCAAACCAAATCCCCTGGTAGATGGCCACGAAAGAAACTCACAGATCTGAAGTCTTTCAGCTTTGTCTTTACTCAGAACCTGAGAGCTGTTTTGTCACAAGTGTCCAGATGGTTCAGTGTGAAGAGCCGCAATGGAGGGAGGCAGGGAATGGTTGTCGGAGACGATCCATCAAGTGGGAATTCTCATCCATAAGATTTACTTCCATTTGGTGTGATTTCATAGGGAATTATGTTGTTATTAAAAAACAAATTCTCATGTATTTATTTGGCTGGCACTTTATCCAAAGTGATTTACAATGCATTAGTATCCCTGAACCCTTGACTTTAGCAGTGTGGAAGGCATGCTGTACCCTTTGCGAAAACACAATTTGTATTTGTATTCCCATCTCTGGCATTTGATATGCTTATATAAAAACATATTTTTGGATAATACACAACAAAGACACAAGATATTTAATATTATTAATATTTATTATAATAAATAATATTTATTATTATATCAAATTTATTATATTTATTGTTATATCAACATTTATTATTATGGGCAAAATATTTGTTATATTTAATATAAACAACATTACAAAGCACCATGTGCCAAAAAAAAAACAAAAAAACAATAACACTGCAGTATTCACATCTGCTATTGTTCAATACGCTGCATTCATAAATATTAGAAATTTTGTATTTTTTACGATTAAAATTGTTTATGGTGCCCATAAAAATATTTAGACACTTAAAGGACTAGTTCACTTTAAAATGAAAATTTCCCCATGATTTACTCACCCTCAAACTATCCTAGGCATATATGACTTTCTTCTTTCAAATGAATACATTCAGAGTTATATTAATAATTACCCTGATGATCCCAAGCTTTATAATGGCAGTAAACGGAAACCACCTGTCTGAAGCTCAAAAAAGTGCATCCATCCATCATAAACGCACTCCACATGGCTCCGGGGGTTTAATAAAAGCCTTCTAAAGAGAAGTGGTGCGTTTATGTGAGAAAAATCTCTATATTTAACAAGTAAAATATCTAGCTTCCGCCAGACCACCTTCCATATTCAACTTACGAAGAAAGTGTAATGCCTCTCGCAGTTCAAAATGCTTATGCCACGTTCACACTACAGGATTTTATCTCCGATTTGCAAGTTAACGAGCTCGCTGACAGGTCGGGCTGTGATCGGGGGCAAATCAGCGGGTGATCAGCGCTCGCCAATCTTTGTGTGAACTACTCAACGACGCATCAAAAGAGGCTTACTGACACGTCGTCGATACCTTGCTGACGCCAGATAAATATCTAGCATGCTAAATATCTGGAGCTGTCGGCCGACTCGATATCCTGTGGTGTCACGTGTAGCGACGAGCTACACCTAAGGAAATATACACGGAAGCAGCAATAACTAACAGCAGTCTATGGGAGCAGCAATAACAATCCATTCAAATATAATTTGCCGATGTTTATTCATATCAGATACACATTGTGTAAGTAACTATAAAGCTCACTCTATTCTTCTCCCAGTTCACCGGCCACATGTATTTCGGTACAAATGGATGAATTCACTTGCTGTAGCCTATAAAGGCGGTCTGACGGAAGTTAGATATTTTACTTTATAATGTGTTAAATATGGATATTTTTCTTACGCAAAATGCATTGCTTAGCTTCAGAAGGCCTTTATTAACCCCCCGGAGCCATGTGGAGTATGTTTATGATGGAAGGATGCACTTTTTTCCTGAGTTTCAAATAGGTGGTTTCTGTGCACTGCCATTATAAAGCTTTGGAGCATCAGGGTGATTATTAACATAACTCCGATTGTATTAGTCTGAAAGTAGAAAGTCATATACACCTAGAATGGCTTGAAGGTGAGTAAATCATGGGGCAATTTTCATTTTAAAGTGAACTAATCTTTTACACAACACTGTTTTCAACTAAAAATGGAAAACTTTTTATGTGTTTTGGCAGTTCCTTTACACGACGACAACATTTTGGGAGCTTGAAAAGTGCAAGTTTTTGTAAACGATACCATTATCTTTTCCGTGTAAACTACAAAAACACAAATTTGTGAAAACGGTGACGTCATGCACATGTGTATTACGTCTTCAGTCTACAGGCGCATTGTGTTTCTGTTATATCACCAACTACTGGCCTGAATAATGCAGCGTTTTTAATCGTTTTCATGGATCCTTGTGAACGAGGATCATTTTGACAATGTTGTCATTTTAGTACATCTTTGTTGTGTAAAATTACCCTTAATAATGCCTGAATGTTTCTGCCTTGTGCATCACAATAAAACAAGTGGCAATTTATTTTCTGTGATGAATTACACCTGTGGTTACTCTGCTAGGACACTTGTGGAACTGATTTCATCCACTAAAAATCATCTTGGGACCAGCTTATTATAGGTCATTGCAAAAATGGCTGAGAAATGTGACATTAGTTAGGAGAAAAGGTCTACAACAGTGGTATTTAATTAAAGTTCTAAGAGGTTAAATCTCTAAATTTAATTTCTAGCAAAGGTTCAAAAAAGCTAAAGTTCCAAAATAAATGTTTCAGAACTCAATGTGTTTTACAACTGTGAAATTGAAAAAGGAATGTGCCTTTCAAGAACATTTTTGTAAAAAGCTGGCAACCGTAATATGATGTAAGAGTATCAAAATTGTCTTTCCAAGACTGCTGATTTATGCGGAATTGAAAATAATGAATTAATTTCAACTAGTGCTTTACATCATACAAAAGTTTTCAGTTACCAGTGGCAGTAGAAATGTTAGAAATGTATTTGTAGTCATTTTTTTTTTTTAAAGATCAGAATACATTATTTTGCTGAGTTAGCTTGAAAGTTCATGCTCTGTTGAGCGCTAACTGTGTTTGCACATTATGTGGGTATATGATTACCCTCCACAGCACAGCTGTAGAGTTAGCGAAATGCATAGAAGTATCCAAGTCTGAGCTGCAGTGATATCCTCCTCCACAGTCTGGAATGTAAGAGGGAAATAGGATTACATGGTTTCAAACCACCCATTACAGCTACCATTGTAGGGAATGACACGAAGGAGCCAGAAAATCCCAAACAGAGACAAAAAGCAGTTTTATGCATCCACATTTTCAGATCTAGCAAGATGATATCAGCTACCCAGCAGTTTGATCCAGCCCCAGAGACTCTTCATGGGGAGAAGGAACATTTAAGCGGCTGAGAAGACGTGGAGACAGGCAAAGCCGAAGCTGTAAACTGCCTGGTTCACAAGAAGCCTGCCAATCTTTCCAAACAGCTGGGCAGCATATGTCATTTGCCTATCCAGAGCTCCGGAAGGAAACGGTAGTACAAAAGAGGGTTGGGAAGAAGAATGCGATGACTCCTCAGTGGGGAAATGTGAGTGGGTGAGAAATCTCATGAGTCGTAAAACTTTAATTAAAGATTTCACAGCAAAATTCTGGTGATGAGGAAACTGGGAATAAAAACGGGTGGGCGACGTGCCCGTAAAGATAAGAAGGGCAAACAGGACAGGAAAGTTGAAGAAGGATGGTAGAAATGACAGCATGGAAAACAGAAGTGATGGGGGAAGCAGGAGATAGTGGCCTAGAGCAGTGGTTCCCAAACTGGGGTATGCGTTCCCTCTGGGGGTAGTGGTTCGTGAGGTGACTGAGGAGGTATGCGAACAAAATGCTGACTTTTGCCGTTCATTTAATTACCAAGCATGTATTTCTAATGGGCAAAATGCCACCTCTAATGTAAAAACAGGAAAATGGTAGTGCTGTAAAAGTTCAAATACATGACATCCAATGAAATTACCTCATCTTTTGCGGTCAAAACAGACTGCATTCACACAAGCAGTGTGCATATGATAGGTTGCTTGCAGAGTATGCTGCCTTAGGCCTATATCGCATAAGCGTCATGCTGCGAGAATAATAACAGATTAGATAGATTAGCTTACTCCTCATTGAAAATGATTTTTTTAAAAACTTAGGTATATTATACAGTGAATTATAAGCCTATAATTAAAATTATTAACAGTCTATAATATGTATGAACCCTCATACATCATGATGGGTTCATTTCAATGAAAATGAACCCTTATGCGCTATTCGTTTTGAATATACACTCAGACAATAAAATGTGATTTTGTAACAATGTACATTTTTTATAACATCAATTTTTAATAATTTTTTTTTAATCAATAAATACAATTTCTTATATATTAAAAAAAATGTAAAATTCACTTTTTTTTCATTGCTTACGCTGCACGAGTACCCACTACTGGCGGAACCTTTGCAATGGGCTAAATTGGAATGTCCTAAGTGTGTCTAAAAGCGAAGTGGAACGCAGCCAATATGCCATGGTTTAATGGAAGATTGCCATAAAATTGAGAACAAACACTATTAAAATTAAAATAATATAAAATTTCAGCTACAGCCAGTAGTTGGCTTCAAAGCATTACGTAGTGGCTCATTTGCCATTTCCTCATGGGTAATGATATACATCTTTTCACAAGCTTGGACGATGTAGGCAATATGGTTTATCCATTTTGCAATGCTAACTGGAGGTGAGCAATAGTTTGATAGCCGCTAGTTTGATAGCTACAGAGCTTATAGATCTCCCTCTTTTTCGTTTTTGTTCTTGCTGCCTGAAGTGACATAAATAAACATTTTGTCACTTAGAGGTGTTAGGGTTGTTTCTGACACATGAGATCCAAACAAGAAACGCTTCCATTCCAGTACTGCTTTTATTAACTTTATTTATCACAAAGCTCTTAGAGGTCCTCTTAAACTCACATTTTTGATGCACAAACACATATAGTAAATCCCACAAGCTTGCTTCCACCTGCTCATGTCCTGACATGGTCAAAAATTGTTGTGCTTGTCTACTCTCTTGTTACCTATATAATTATTAGACCCACATTCCACCCAGTGTCAAAAATGGAATTACAACAAACATTCAATACAACATAAATCTCTTGCACTGCCGTTCTCGACAATGTACCTTTGTAAAAGTGGGGTTTTAGTGCTTGAAGAACAAATATAGACACAGACTGTGCATAGAGATCGATTTACGACTCAATCTCTCTTCATACAAAAACATACCCTGCTGAGTTCTTGTTTTTAATGTTGATAATATGTTATTCAAGCAAGAATGCAATTGATTCTCCACGATTCTCCTGAATATCCACGATTCTAAACGTGACATTGATTTTATACAACAGTTCAGCAAACAAAAAGGTAACAGTATGTGACGTACATTGTGAACACAGTAATGTTTGCTCTATCTTGCAACACAATAATAATGAAAGCCACAGCAGAACTTGCACAGAGAGCGGGGACGCAGAAGGATGTTAAATGTCCCAGGGGGTTTGCTACTCTGAAAAGTTTTGGAACCACTGATCTAGAGGGGGAAAGTCAAATACAGTAAGTCTCATTGCAGAGTCCAAAATGCTACAAACAAATTAGAATAGTATAATTTCTTTGCAGAATCGTAACTCTGATTTGATCCATCAGCAGAGATAGACAGTAAAATCGGATAAGAAGTACATATAAAAAACTCCCACAGTATCCCACAAAATGAATCCCTGCTTATCTCGCTATCTGACCTTCCATTAACACACACATATATAAATAAACATACGCATCTGAGAGAAAGTTGCAGCTTTCCTGGGCCGCTGGGTTCATGAATAACTCAGATTATAAGGGAGTACATATTTCCATACGGATCACTGCCGGTTTTATTATTCTCAGCTATTCAGCTGCGAGGCGAGACGCCGCTCCCAGACTGGCCTATTTTCTTCGAGAGCCAGGAAGAAGGCAGCGGGTGATTTTGGTCTGACTTATAGCTCCCAAACAGAGACTTCAGCCCTCTTAAGTCAGGCACTCACTATAAGGCTCTCAAAATCCTCACCATGGTGATCCAACCACGACTCTCCAGTCATTTCTCATTCTGTTACCATAATAGGGAGCATACTAAATAACTTTTTAGACTATGGGCTCCATCGTCAACTGCAGCACTGTGTTTTAAGTGCCCAAGCATTTTGAACAGAACATCAAAATGACATTTCTGGCTCTTGGTGCTAAAAATCTTGAAGTAAACAGCTGAGCGAGATGATTGTTATCTTGTCAAGTGTGCTATTGTCTGAAGTGCGCACTCTGCCTGCACACTAGACACTACAGGGTACGAGGAATGGTAGACGTGAACTGAAATTATTCTGGATTCGTTATCAGGAATGCTTTATATTTTCTGTCTCCAACTGTTTCACAGGAAGCTATACACAAATTTGATTTGGATTAATCTTGGAAGAAGGATATGGAGGTGAAATGCTAATGATAATATCAAAATAGCCTCAAGAAGGATTGATTGACCCAAAGATTATATTTATTTATGTCAATCACATAAATGATAGACCAAGTCTCTGCCATAAGAATAGTCTAATGGTTACTATTTTAAATCCAGAGGCTTATGAGTGCCCAATAGGCTTGTACAAAGTTGCGCTAGCAAGACCAAACTCTTTATTTTACTGAAGGTCACAATGAAGGTACTGCCCTTCCCAAAACTGGGGTATGTTAAAAGAAGCAGGGCGCTAATGAGCATTAACACAGGCACATGCCAGCTAGGGCTGATTAGACGCCACCATCGTTTAACACAATGGCCACTGACATTTCTTGGGGCGGAGGAAGGGGAAAAGTCGAGGCGAGCTTTAGGAACCTTCGGCAAGTTAGTATTGTGCAAATTATGGCTAATTACTCCTCCCTGCCGCCTGCACTCATTAGGCAAGACAAAGGGCATATCCCGCTGACAGTCAAATTACTCCTGGCATCATTGACATCACCTTTTAAAACCAATTAAATAATGAAAAAGGCAGGATGGAAAAGACAGGTTATGGACCTTTATGGAATGACAAACTACTGTTCGAGAGCACTTTATCTTGCCCAATCAATCTAAAAAATGATGCATAGCAAAAATGATGTTAAGATAGAGACAACCATCCCTAAGAGGGCACGCTAAATTTGGTAGCAGTATAAATAATTGCTGTTTCATTCTAGCAGACAGCGCTCTTCACTTGTCTCGTCTTTAGTGCTAGTGCTAAAGCTAATGTTTATTTTCAGAGAACTACAGGCCCCAAAGGATGAAGTTGATAGCTGAACTCTTATGGAATCAAATTAGTAGGTTGAAATTAGTTTTCAAATATGAATTTAAAGCCTGAACAGCATGTGTTTAATGTCTTTATGACAACATTGCTCTCACAATAGGTACTGCAGTGCTCCAATGGGACAAATAATATCAGATTGTACTTTTGTGATTACTAAAGTTGGGGTTGAGGCTTGAACAACATTCTTATTAAGAATGTTCCTATCATTTCCTGCTCATATTTGATGTACCTAATGGTTAGGATTACAGGCCAGTATATGCTTAAGAATATTAATTTTGCCTTTTTTATTGGCATAGTAGAGTAAGGACTGAAAAGCAGACGTACATGTGCACATACACAAGCAAGGATATTGTGAGCTAACAGCTTTTGTCTTGAGCATGTGCACAACCCTCATATAATATATATATATATATATATATATATATATATATATATATATATATATATATATATATATATATATAATTAACTCTTGACCTTTATTTTATAGGACCCTGAAATGTAGGCAGGAAAACAGAGTAAACTGAATCAAGACCTAGGTTGGGATTGAACCACAGCATCTCTGCAGATGTTTGACAGAATTGTTTCAGCACTAAGAATAGATACTGATCATTTGGCAAGGTCATAGTCACTACTGTTACTAAATGATTAGCATATCCATATCATACCACAACAGACTGTTGCATCTCACATGCCAAAATTTTAGGATGACTTTGTATCCTAGATCAGGAAAAAAATCAAAAACAAAACAAAACAGTCATCCATCGCTTTTAGCTATCATCCATCATGCTGTTTGATTGCTGAGACTGGAACAAATTGCGAAGAACCTTAAGAGTCCTTTCCTATCTGTATCATTTCTGATACAGACAATCCATTTGTTTATTGCATTTTTTTTTTTTTGGGGGGGGGGGTGTAATACTATTTCATGCATTCTGACTTATTTACACTGTTAAAGAGTTGCATTCTCATGCTAAACATGGCCAAAGTTTCAAAACACGAGTTGGACGTATGAAAGAGTATTTCTGTGCCAAATACACTACTTCAGGTTTCAGACCAGGTTTTGGTGAGTTTTTTTGGAGTATGGCCTGAATGCCAGAGCGGAATTCCTTGTATGGACACTTCTCCCTGATAAGCGTGCACACACACATCACCCAGAGCAAGAGCAAGAGCACACCCATCAACGCGCTTCGTTCGGGATACGGAAGGGCTGCACCCTTTGAAGGCTGCATACATCATCGAGGCAGTCTCATTTAAGAAAATTAAGCATTAGATTGCAACGTAAGAAAGGAATTACAGTATTTTACACCTCACAATGAATATCAGTCAATTTTATTATGGTTACTTTTCTTAAATATGACATCCATAATGAAGTATTCAGCCTTCAAATGCGATCTCCGAAGGACGCAACCTCTGAATGAGACGCAGCTCCTGTCACCAAAAGAATGTGTGTTTTTGGTTGTGAGGGAAAGATTACCTTTTTTAGCTTCCCAAAGAACTCAACGTTAAGGGAACAGTGGGTGAAGTTTGTTTTTCTGGGGCAGCAACGGAGTTGTGCACGTATGTTTATTTGTTCTCATGATTTCGGTGATGAATACTTTGTAAACAAGTCCTAGTTCGGCGCTGGATTTGTAGATTGTGGGTGGTGAGTACTTACTGCAGTGAGTAAAGATGTTTTTGTTGGCAATCGGTGCGCAAGTGCATAAAATGTAAACGCCACAAACGTTTTTGTTCCCTCTTGTATTTGTAATGATGTCGCAGCTAGCAGATGATCTCTACGCAAAAGCTGCATGTGCTCGTGACTCTTTAGCTCCACCCACGGCACTGACGGCAGGCACGCCTCCATGAGCTCGGCTTTTTTCAGGGAGACTCGGTTTAGCGTATCTTTTATAAATATGATAAAACTAAAGACTTTTCGAAGATATGGATGCATTGTTACTCTAGATGTACTCAAGATTAACATGAGATTGGCAGAAACTGTGTGTTATACCCCCCCTATTAAGTCTTGCACAGGTTTAGCAAATGTTCTTGATTATTTCAGCTATGTACCCATTTATCTGTTTACTTTGCCTTGTTTGACTCCAGCACATCATGCCTCTGTCCTTGAGAACGGGGGATATTTTGGCTGATGTGGAAGGGCACATTTGCAGAGACCTCTAGGCTGAGCTCCGATGGGCTTCCGTTGTGCAAAGGAGCAGCCGGTGCCATTCAGCTGTCAAGTCTGAACTAAGCGAAATCCATTCAACAATGAGAACGTTCATTGAACATGCATTTGCGTGACAGTGACTGCAAATATAATCCATACAACATTAGCCTTTGTACTTTGGGTATCAAGAAGTCATAAAATTCATTGTGTGCAGCTCATAAATTCCTGTAAGGTGGGATGGAACATTTTTGGTTATTCTCTCGGGTTGCTTAGAAACCTAACAGCATTTAAAGTTCCATGAGAGCACTTGAAGGGCAAACAATGGGAAGACCGCCATCAATAAAATCCTCACCTACTTTTAGCGCTCTGTCTTCATTTGTCTAGACGACATAAACCAAGAGGATTTAGATAAATCAATACTCCAATGATTCACACTCGCACAACCGTGACGTCATCTAAATTGGCAACAGTGACCAATACTAAAACGCACTTGCACTGTTCAGTAGTCCAAGAGGAAAAGGGAAATGGGGTCTTTCATCAGTTGATAGACTTCCCTTGGCTGCCTGGTAACTCCTTACAGCCAATCCAACTGCGTTGTCCAGGAGTAGCCGTATCTTCCAGCCTTTAATTGCTGATGTTTACCCTTTCCTCTGGGCCTAATTTTCAGAGCAAATGATCACTTGAACTCCCACCAAATTGTGGAAATAGAGGCTGACTCCGCAAATACCAATTTGCTAATTAGCCGAACACGTCCAACACTGCTTCGGAAGGAGAAGGGGGTCATTTTCTGCCATATTTATCAGTTCTAATTTGCTGCGAAACAATTGCCATACTGCCCCTGCACCTTATTGCATCACACTAATGAACATTACACCGACACCTCTGCCACAATAATTTTTATAATTTGTTGCGGTGTATATAGCAGATTAACCTTTCGTTCATCTACGTTTCTTTGCAATACACATGGGATTGCATAACAAGGCCTGAAGTATGGTGGTAGCCTAAAGCACTGCTTCAGCATTTTTGTCAACGCATTCATTTTACACTGACCCTCTTTGCACCCGCAGCATTTTGATTGATGGGTCACACTTATATTGTACATGACAAAAGACACTGTCACTAGTAAGAGAATGCAAGTGGCATGGTCGGGAGTTTTTTTTTATTTATTTTTTTTATGCAAAGCCCATCAGGAAAGCATCGGCACAGCACAGCATGTGTTTTCTAATGAATTCCACTCATCTTGACCCTTTGCGAGTAGCTAGATAGATCAGGGGATCCAGGTTCTTTCATATTCTGCACGCTTTGTTTGACACACTTCCCATGAGGATGCCATGCTGGGGCAAGTATGGAGTTGGGCCTCAAGTCACGTCAATGTCTTTGGGAAAAGATGATGAAATCTTTTCATCTTCCCTCCTCGTGTCTCCAGGCATAATTCAGTCAGTCTGCTTAGAAACACAATGTAACTTATTTCCATGCATCTAAAATATTATTATATAATTTAGCTGTAGTTGTATCTTATTTCTCAGCTCATTCTACATGCCCAGATGAAATCTTCACCCACAATTCCACTTTGGAACGCTTTTTATTTACAGAGTTCTACACATGCCCAAATTCATGTAAGTTCAATTACATATTTGGACTAATTTGATTGCGCATCCAGATACCAATAAGAGCACTAGGAGGAAACTCACACCAACATGGAGAAAACATGTAAATTTCACATTAAAGAAGACTAGAGGTCTGCGCGGGACTGTTTTTTTCTTCCCGCTCCCACAAGGTTCTATTCCGCACGCACCCGCTCCCGCTCCCGCCTAAAATTCGTTTTGTTATCACCCGCTATCCGCATATGTGTTTGTTTTCTTCCCGACCCGACGCTAAATTTAGATTATTTCCAGAATCTTGCATTTAAACTTCCCCTAAAGAAAGAGAGTGATTGGGGATAACAAGTATATAAAGATTTGTATTTGTTATTTGTCTTATGATGCTGTCAACACCCAAAAAAAAATGTTAGAGAAAAAATGTCACAAAGAACAATAGGCTGAATATCACAGAGAAAAATAGGCT
Source organism: Elopichthys bambusa (assembly GCA_037101425.1). Classification (NCBI taxonomy): domain Eukaryota; kingdom Metazoa; phylum Chordata; class Actinopteri; order Cypriniformes; family Xenocyprididae; genus Elopichthys; species Elopichthys bambusa. The sequence continues at coordinate 16,241,926 of CM074433.1, read as the reverse complement.
AAATTAAATAGCCTACAACATGTCCCTCAAAACTATAGGCTAAGCCAAAAATACATATAAACGAAAACTGTTGGCTTACTAGCTATACTGCAAAATGAAATCCATTTTAACATCCAATAGAATGACGCTGACTGACGACCGTTTCAGAACATCTCTCCTCTAAAAGGTTGAATGTTCTCTAAAGGTACACTCACACAGACCTTTAATGCAAAGAACATATCTTGCCAGGTTTCTCAGGACAGGGAACTGGGGACTGTGTGAACACGACCACTGCAGAAAGTTTTGTTCACTTCAAGTTCAAGCACAGATGCGCTGATGTCAAAGCATCTCGGAAGCGATCGGGTTATTGTCAAACCGCCCGCTCCCGCCTAATGTACACAATCCGCCTTTCATTCAAAATTTCATAATCTTATCGGGTCCCGCGGTTCCTGCGGGAGAGGGAATGCAGACCTCTAAAGAAGACCTCTTGGCTCAGTCAGGACTCAAACCAAGCGCCTTGTCATTGTTAGGTAACAGCCCGCATTTTCCACCACATTTCTGAATTCCACAGTTATTCCCCCAAACTCAGCAGAGAAAAAAGAAACACACTGCATTATGTTGATTAGAATGTCATTAAGTATGATAACGTGTATTTTTCTTTGCTAACCAATCAAGACATCAAGGTTTATTTGGTTAGCATGATCCTTTTAGACAAGTATTTCATAATATTATCATAGATGTTTTGCCAGTGGCTGATTTTTTGTTAGACTCTTAAGGGCGGTTTACCTGACACTGTTTTCAACTAAAAATGGAAAACAACTGCGTTTTGGGGGCCAGAAAATGCAAACTTTTGAAAACGGGTTTCAGAGGTCAAGTTTTTGAAAACTATGCTGTTATCATCTCTGTGTAACCTACAAAAATGTGAAATTGTGAAAACGGCAATGACATAAACATGTGTACTACATGGGTTTCAGAGGTCAACTCTGCATAAAATGTGATTTTCAACTCCGCATAGTGTTTCTTTAAAAAGTGACATCGCCAACTACTGGCCTGGCATGAATAATACATTTTAGTTATAGTACTATTAATAATACATTTTAGTCACATTAGAATTGTAGTTGTTTTCTTGGATCCGTGTGAACGGGGATTGTTTTGACAATGCTGTTGTCTGTATGTAAATAACGCAAAGTAAAAACTTTTCTGTTTTTAGTGCGTTGTTGTGTATGAAATTTACATCGCTGTTTAGGATGGGTTTGGGACTGTATGCGTATTATTGTGGTGATCAGCGTAGTCATATACTGCTCAGGTGTTTGAAATTGATTGATTTAAAAAACGAATAAACAAACATGGCAGTTTTCACATTGTACCTGGCTTAACTGCTACTGAGATTAATGGGAATGCTAACAGATAGCTTTCTCCAGGTATTACAGATCAGGAAAACCGAGCCGTGTGACTTGAACAAACCGACAACCTCCCTTTCACTCTCTCCACTGCCTGCGTGGACACATTGACAGCCAAAAAGGCATGTGTGCGTTGACGTCATGTTTTGATGATATTCTGCGAACTCATCAGTGCCAATTAGTTCTGCTCTGACTGGGAGCACAGATAGCAATTATACACTCCCTTTCTGGAAACTGACAATCAAGATGAGGCAGTTTGATAAAGAATCGAGTGAAATGTTTTATGACACTGAAACAGATCATAAGGAAGGTATATTAACATATATATATATATATATATATATATATATATATATATATATATATAAAGTGGTGTCAAAAAGTAAAAGCTCTTTTCTTTTTTTTTTAACATAGACAAAATCTGATGATCAATGTTATCCAGTAAGATCTGAGAATGTATCTTAAGTGCTTCATTGTATTTATACACTTGCTTATTTGATTAGAAATAGTGCATAATCTTAAATATATTTAAATAATTTTACATCATATGTTGAATGTCTCAAAATCCTAAAACTTTGTTTATTTTGGTTTAAATTAGATTTCAAATCCAGATTTTTAATGTGGTCTTAGACTGTTAGACTCCACTGTGCACATTCACTGAAGACAAATATTATCCATTAAGCGCATTTAGTCAAAAATGGACCAGTGTATTAAAGGCTTCCTATTCCGGCTTTGATTTCCAGATGGAATCAAATTACTCATTTTAAAGAAACAAACGACTAGTGGTAGCTAATGAAGGGCTGGATGAAAAAGTCTTTAATCAGGCATACGTTACTCCCATAATTTGAACATCAAACCACACTCTACTCAGACAATTGTGTAATTGCCACACATGCACATGCCCAGATGAAGATTATTATAGGTGGAATGATTAACTGCTCCAGCTAACGCTTTAAAGTGTTATCTTTATATTTCACATCTGGCTGGGTATTAAAACCTTATCGACAGCCAGGTGTAAACACCATCAAATCCCTATGGATATCCACTGGGAGAGTAGAGGCCTAGACACATAGGAGTTCAGCGTAGAGTAATTGTTGCTTGGCATTCGGAAATGTCAAAAGGATCGCATTTACAAATTCGGTCAGGTACCGAGAGATTGCGTTTTATCAACATACAAATGAACAGCCTGTGATATTTTCATGCAATGTTCAGCTTCAGTCTAGAATACTAAGCCAGACGTGCTGGGGAGTTTCTGGTTGATCAATGAAGCAGCTCTGTCATGAATGATAAGAGAAAACAGTCAAATCGGAAGATAAAACAAGAGTCCAAGAGATGGATGACAGATTTACAGACAGCTGCCACCTGAAAGCTACTAAGTAGGAATGAGAAAAATCGACTATATATATATTCAACTACATATTTTCTCTTCAAGAAGCCTTGAGTGATTTAGGGTCATGGTTTCAAATATAATAGTAATTGACTTGAGATGTCTTTTATGGTGGTTATCTTGTTATAAAAGTATATTTTTTGAAGCTCTACGCTGTTTAAAGCTCTGCTGCTAAAGTATTAAAATAAAAGAATTAAAAATGTAATTAATTAAAATAAATTATTAAAATAAAAATATTTAATACTTTAATATTTTAAAAATAAATAAATGAATAAATGAATAAATAAATAAATAAGCCTTTTTATAATTAGACTGGTTTAGGGCCATGGTTGGAAGTCTGACAGTAATGGTCTTAAAATGTAATGTTAATTATGGTGAATTTGTTATGAAAAAGCATGTTTTTAAAGCAGTTTAAAGCACATTTAAAGAACTGCTAAATATTAAGAAATAAAATAATTCAAAATTAAAAAAGTAAAAAAAATCATCAACTTCTAAACACTGCTGCTATAATTTTAATATTTAAATATTTTCATATTAATATAATAACTTATTAAATAAATGAAATCTATAAAATACAAATAAAATAAATTATTCAAATTTTAATACTTAAAAAAGAATACTAATCGACTAGTTAATTGTTGGATGACTAGTTGTGTATCTGACCCAACCTGACGTGCTACTGAGGTCGAGCTGTTCCACATGTGGAACATACTGTTATGCAAGTACTTTAATTTTGTAGAGAAAGTGTGGCAACAATTATTCTACAGTCAAACTCAAATTAAAGTTGATAACACTTGATGCACAAACACAGCCTGACAAATGAAAATTTCAATTAGACAGAGAATTATCTTAGTGTGGGTTATACTTAAAGAGCTTTTCTCTTTGCCACATCCCTAATTACATGCCCAGGTGGGCTTCATAAACAAAGTGAAATGGAAAATTGTGCCACTCTCAGCCCGAGATGACATAAAAGTGAATTGTTTGCATGCTGTGGTGTGTACATAAGCTTTATTACCCATAAAGCAGTGGGCCACAAATTTTTTGAGGTTGCAGCAACTTATCATGTAACGACCACCTACGCCACAAAACACTCGTCAATAGCAGTTAAACAGACACAAGAACGGTAAATGCTCTCCACTTTTGCTGTAGCAAAGTGTGTATTTTTTTATAATTCCATTAAAAAAAGACATTTACATTTATAGCCAGTGTTGGGTGTAACTCATTACTAAGTAATTAATTACTGTAATTTAATTGCTTTTCCCTTGAAAAAATAAAGGGATTACTCTTAATTTTTTCTGTAATATAATTACAGTTATTTCTGATGTAATTAAATACTGTATAGACTATAGAACAATTCTATATAAAACAAAAGTCAATATAAAAATCTAAATTTAATGTCTAATATGATTTTAATGTAACTTCCCTTTAAATATTTTGGTCAGCTCACGAATAATTTATGCAATTTTATATTATTTATTTGAAAGAATTGAAAGGGCAGTTTCATGTCTGTGCTTGTATTGTTCAACTGGTTGAGGTTGATATGGGATTTAGAAAGTAATTAGTAATAAGTAATGCAATACTTTTTAAAGAGAGTAATTAGTACTGTAATCTAATTACTCTGTTAAATATTTAATTAGTGGCTAGTAATTATTTTTCAGAGTAACTAACTGTCACGGTTATGTTCAGTTTCTGTCATATCTGTATTAGTTCTTGTTTGTTTCTATGTTAAGAAAGGGATAATGGAATGGTTCGGGAATGGTTTGAGGAGCACAACAACGAGTTTGAGGTGTTGACTTGATCTCAATCCAATCGAGCATCTGTGGGATGTGCTGAACAAACAAGTCCGATCCATGGAGGCCCCACCTTGCAACTTACAGGACTTTAAGGATCTGCTGCTAACATCTTGGTGCCAGATACCACAGCACACCTTCAGGGGTCTAGTGGAGTCCATGCCTCGACGGGTCAGGGCTGTTTTGGCAGCAAAAGGGGGACCAACACAATAATAGAAAGGTGGTCATAATGTTATGCCTGATCGGTGTATATCCCCTGTTATGTTCATTCTGTTGTCGGTTCACATTATGTTTACACTTGAAGGTGTGGTTGTCATTATTGAGTTTATCAGTAAAGACATTTCATGTTTCTTTATCTTGTGAGTTTCTACTACAAAGCCTTTACGTTTGTGAGACTAACCCAACACCGTTTATAACACTTTACTTTGTATTATATTACCTTTGCTTCAAATTACAAAATACTAGTTAACACTGCTGCGAGGGTGTTTCTACAGCAGCTGTGGGAGTAACAGTAAATTTGACCTTTTTCTCTCTTCTGACTGCTGTTATCAATCTCCCTCTAGTTTACCCTCTTTTTGTAAGTCATGAAAACACTATTATGGATTTTTTCTTTTGCTATTTGAGCAAATGGGAAAACAAAAAATATACTTGACGTCATCTCCTGTTCACCTAAATAGTTTACAAAACTATGACGACCTCCGCTTACAGACACACACACACACACACACACACACACACTTGTAGTTTATAGGGACTCTCCGTAGACGTAATGGTTTTTAAACTGTACAAACTGTATATTCTATCCCCTTACACTAACCCTACCCCTAAACCTACCTGCATTTTTTTTTTGAATAATAATACAAAAAAAAAAAAAACACTTTAGTATGTTTTTTAAGCCATTTGGTTTACGAGGACACAGGAAGTGTTTATGTTGTAATACCTATGACATTTCACACATTTGTCTATTTCAATTTCAGTTTATTTATAAAGCACAATTAAACACAACTACCATTGACCAATGTGCTGTACAAAAAAATAAAACGACAACAAAGTCACAAATAAAAACGTCAACAGTCATATATTATAAGACATATCAAATAAAAAAATTTTTAACCTAGATTTAAAAATGGACAGAGTAGGAGCAGTTCTAATTTCCGTGTCCTCATGTATACAAGAACACACACACACAGGTTTATTTAGATCTCTGGTCACATCAAAGACCACACATACAATAAATTGATTCATTTTGAAGCCATACAACTTCAACAACATAGTCTAGAGTACATTGGGGGCATGGACTGCAGTTGAAACTTAGACAAAGTTATTCCTGTGGAACAAGGAGGTTGAGGAAAAAGTCCACCTCAATTGCTGCCAGATGTCAAGACACAAAAAACTGTGTCTGTCAAATCGGCAGAAGGACTGGCAGCTCCCTCATTCCCACCACTACAGCAATCACACTCTCCTCAGACCAGCTGCAGGAACACAAACACACAGAGAAATGTACCTTTCCTTGCATGGATAGTCCCGTCGGAAAAACCTTCCCTCCAAATTACCTGGCTAGGCGAGGGAATGAGGAGTGACTGATGATGAGTCATGTGACGGCTTGCCCTTCACATGGGGCAAAGAGATATAATGACTTTGAGACTTCCAGAGAGAAAGAACATGGAAAGGAATGTGTGAGTGTGAAGGAGCGAGCGTGAGAACGAGCGAATAGGTGCAAGAGAAAGGATGTGTGAGTGAGAAACTGAGAAAGGATGAGAAAGTGCAGAAAGAAGAGGAAGGGAGATGACAATGGCTGTCAGTGCTGAATACATGTTAAAGTTCTTATGGCTCTTTCACCCCGCAATATCTGCCAACTTCCTGTATGCATGAATCTTTTAGCCTTTCATATATGTCTTGTTTTTAAGTATAAGTCTTATAAAACATTTTGAGATTGATGTGCAAAACAAGAAAAATAACTGCCATTTGGGTCAGAAAAAAATAAACAAGACTTGATTTTAATGTAATTTTTTGATTTTTTTATGTCCTTGAAACAAGACAATAATTTCTTACTAATTAAGACAGTTATTTTTATTAGGGGCCAAGTCCCAAAGGGGCTGTAGCCCTTATTGTATCCGTTAGTTTTCTTATTATTATTTTTCCCCAATGTAAGTCTATGGCTGGGCACCCTATGAACCGTAAGTAGGAAAATTATGAAATTTGGCACACTTGTAGTGATGGTAATGAATGGTCATCTGACTAATTTTGGAGTCTCTAGGACCAACTCTATAGCACCACCACCAGTTCAAATATTCACTGAAATGGTTACAACTTTTGAACCCTTTGATCTAGAAAAATGAAACAGTACACCTGATTCCTCTCATCATGCTGATCACATTCAACATCTTACATTAAGACTCCACCCATAACAGTCATTTTGAAAAGTATAGTATTCAGTGTTTTTGTAACTCCTCCTTCAAATTTTGGCCTAAAATTGGCTCAGATTTGGACCAAGTTACACAGACAAAACATTTTTTTTTTTTTACTTATGATGTCGCAAAAATAATGAGGTTGACCCGAAATTTGTTCAGAGGCTGTATCTCAGCCAAACTTTGAGCAATCAAAATGAAAATGATCTGAGGGTGCATGCCAAATTTGGGAAACAGCACCACCTACAGGTCATGAGATCTGAAAATGGCTATTTTGGCCAATAACCTTTGAACAGTTTGTCAGAAAATCATGATCTTGGATCCATGGTGTCTATGGATTCCTCTAAAAATACCGATTTTGCCAGGATCGATTTTGTCGTAAATTGCAATATCTTTTAAATGATTTGACATATCGGCACAAAATTCGGTAGGCATGTACTGAAGGTACCTGAGAAGTTTGAACACAGCGCCACCTAGTGTTCCAGAGATAAGGTTTTTTTTTTTTTTTGTTTGTTTTTTTTTTTTTTTTTTGCAAAAATGCTTATATCTTTTGAAAACAAAATCAAATGAAATCAAAATTTCATTTCATTATGTCATTATATTTCTTGGTTTATGTCAATTCCGACAATTTCTCTTTTGTCATTTTCCAAACAATGTGACTGGCCACCATATTGAAACAAATAAAAAACAGTTTTTGCGCTTCTCCTCCTAAAAATTTTGGCCTATAGTTGTAGGACATGTTGTAGGCTATTTAATTTAGCCTATTTTTCTCTGTGATGTTTAGCCTATTATTTTGTGACATTTTTTCTCTGAAATTTTTAGGGTGTTGACAACATCATAAGACAAATAACAAATAAAAATCTTGCATATGCTATGTAACATTTTATACTTGTTATCCCCAATCACTCTCTTTCTTTAGGGGAAGTTTCAATGCAAGATTCTGGAAAAGATATAAATTTAGCGGGACCCGTCGGGTCGGGAAGAAAATCACTATATGCGGACAGCGGGTGAACACAAAGTGAATTTTAGGCGGGAGTGGGTGCGTGCGGAATAGAACCTTGCGGCAAGACCCGTCCTGCGCAGACCTCTACTGTCCACTGTAGTGACCTCTATGCATGAAAGGGTTAAATATAACGTGGTGAATTTATATACTAAATATTCATTTTGAGTTGATTCTCACTCAGAACTATGGAACTTCTGCATCTGTGTGAACATATCTTCCCAGTGGTGCAATAAGATGAGTGACAAGGTCCTGACCCAGAGACTGTGGGTTTGAGGTTGCAGTCCCATGTGGGACAACTTTTAAAATTGTATGTAATGTTGTCTCATTTCAATTCCTTTATCATCCTGGTAAGCATTGTACTAATCTTTCTTCTGATTAAATATAACATGCATTTCATTTATATACAAAATCTTCATTTTGAGTTAATTCTCACTTGAACTACTGAACCTCAGCAACTGGGTGAATGCATGTCTTCTAAGTGGCGCATGGTGATAAGCAATGAACACTTGGCTAGAAAATTGGGTGCTCATTTCCCATATGGTGAAAAGTCCACATTTTTACTGATATGTCAACTATATTCAAGAGTTTATTTGGCTCTCTATCGAAACTTGTTTTCTGTCATTTAAAAATGTTCATTCTCACCATAAATCTCTATTCTATATGAAAACAAAAGGCTATCATCTTAAGCTTAGCTACAGAATTTCCAAACAATAATATGTTTAAATTTGTGTTTAAACCAATTTTTGGTTCAGTTTTTTTCTGTTTCTTCATGTAATCCCAGACAGACTAAATTATGGTGAGATCAGATCTCCATGTGGAGCATACTGTCATACAAACTGTCAGGAAAAAAATAAATAAATAAATAAATCTTAAAAGGAATATAAAATTTCTCAATGCTTTCAGCCAAAATGACTCGAACGCACATACTGTCGCATTTGCAAACTTGCACATAGAAACGACTCAGAGGAACTGGAATGCAGCAACATGCAGCAGAACACTTTTGTTGTGTTCTGCAGTCCATGTGCCCAATTACTTCAGCGTTTGTTTTATAGCAAAACCACTTGTGATTTTAGAGTCCCACAATCCATCTGGCAGCCCATCCCACAACACACCGCAAATCAGATACACATGCATCGATCAGTGACAAACAAACATCCCATTATGCCTTACCTGGAAAAAAAACAAAAACAACAACAACAACAAAAAAACATTGCGGAAATAGCTCCCAAATGATTATACTGCAAATCACTGTATAATGACTCATGTTTTCATCAGCGAAAGAGCAAAATTAGGCTTGGAGGATTTCATTAGAAAAACAAAATGTCAAGCCATCCATTATCAGTCATAATTCAGGCACATATCGTTCAGAAGGCATGCTACGAGCATATGCTGAAAATGTAAGACTTCGGCACCCCATTTCACATGAATTGAATCAATAGCTCGAATAATAAAGTCGTAAAAGATGATGTGGAATTAGAGGTTTTCTTTTACTGCACTATAGAGAGGATGTGAACGCTGTTCATTCTTTTATGGCGACGAGTGAGAGAAAACAATACATCACTACTGACATTTAGATATTTAATCATACTTAGAGCTACAAGTAACTTGCAAATGTACAACATTTATGTGCATTTCCATATGCGTTTCATGCAGAGTTATTATATAATGAATAGAAAAATTGTTGAGCATTTGTATGTTGACCAAGTCTTAAGAAATAATTCAAGAACATGTCTAGGCCTAAATTAATTCCAAATAATATAAAGATAAGAGAAAAGACATTTGAATAAGTGAGTATCTGAAAATTAACTTCATGTTTCCTGATAATGTCCCCCAAAGATATATATATATATATATATATATATATATATATATATATATATATGAGCAATATCACACTTGTAGCCGTGTGATATAGCTATATATCAGCACAGCTGTGATTCGGCCGTAGGCAATCACAGCATGCTGATATACAGCCATATCACACGGCTACAAGTGTGATATTGCATTTATACAACAGTTCCATGGCACAAGTGTGTAAATAAATAAGAACATCAATGGAATGTCTTTAAAAACCCTCTTTTGTGAGGACCTACTTCCTTCTGCCATGGATTCAAATATCAAGTTTACAGTTTAACAGCTGAGCCCAAGCCTCTGTTACTAACTCTAAAACATCACTTTAGAACTAGTAATGAAGGAACGTTGAGTCGCTTCATTGAAACTCACTGTAATATGTAGAGTATTATGAGAGAGAGATCAACTGAGCGAGTGTATTACCTAGTCAATGCGTTCAGTTACGTCTCGTATCTGAACGCCACTTCACTGACTCACTCATAAAGACAGTCTTTGCCGCCATCTCATGGCGTATTTGTGTAACTTTCACTGAAGTCAAAATCACTAATGGTTATTGAGACTCTTTCTCAATACCAAAAAAAAAAAAATGGCATGTTATTTATATAAAATATTATTTATTGAACAATAATATTTAAACAAACAACAACAGCTTTTGTAACAGTATAAGAAGTAAAAACAGTTCAGTCAAACGTACAAAATCAGCGCTTGTCACATGTCTTGTGTTTCCCCTGTGACCTAGTTTTCCCCAGTCTGATTAGTTCATTTGATCCACCTGTGTCTAGTTAAGTATCTCATCACCTAGTTCCCTTTGTTGGTCTCTTGTATATAAATATATATATGCCTAGTGTTCTCCTTCACTCCTTGTCTGTTTTCGTTTACGTCAACAAGTATGTTATGCTGTCTGTACCCTGTTGGAATCGCCTATGTTTGATTAAACACCTACTCGTATACTCCTCTTCATCTTTGTCGTGTGTTTATATACAGCATCTGTAACAAAAGAACGGACCAAAACAGTGCTTTTTTGCAGCGTTTTTTCCTCAGTTTTTTGTTTCTTGTTTTCCTCATGGCTCTACCCGCTGTCCAGCTCCTCTGCCTGGAGCAGGGAGACCGCTTGCTGGAACTACACACCAGTGTCTTTCTCCGGCTTGCGTGCCAGACTAACTTCCCGGACCGCTCGCTCTGTGTATTTTATCACGCCGGCCTGAGCGAGCGGTCCAAGGTACGCATTCTAGCTGGTGGTCCAACGGAGGACTTCGCCGCATACGTGGAGTGGGTGCTGGTGAACAACAACTCTCCGTTCACCATCTGCCCTGCTGAGGATGACACCAGCACAACTCCACATCCAGAGACCAGCCACCCGCCACCGACTATGTGCACGATGGAGAGACGAGAGCCCACCGCAGACCGTGGAGTTCAACCTGCCGTGACGAACGAGACCGAACCTGAGGAGAGGACGGAAGGAGTCGTCGCCCCGGGATATGAACTGCAGGGTGTGTCTGACCAGGTGTGTGAGCCTATTACATCGTGTGCTGCCGAGGGAGTGTTAGTGGAGTTCGAGGGCTGGGAGGAAAGCTCCGCCCACAACCTCACTGCGGTGGATGGGATTGCTATGGCCATTGGAACTTTTTTGGATTTATTGGATGTGTTTGAGGAGGTTAATTCCCTGTGTCTCCTTTCCCTGCTGGTTCCGTCCAGCCCTGAACTGCTCATTTCCTCGTCCCACAGGCTCCGACTTGGTCAGTCGTCGTCCAGCTTGCACCTTTGGTTTCACCTGGCTCCTCCTTTCCCCCGTCTCCTCCTTCGTCCTCAGTCACACCGCCTCCATCTCAGTCTTCAGGTTCCTGGTCTCCACCTCGGATGCTCATCGTCCCGGCTCCATCTCGGTCTCCAGATCCAGCAGTGTCGTGTGGGCTCTCCGGCATGCCAGCTCCACCTGGATCTCCATCATCGGTGGCGTCTCCATCGGCCATCCCCAGGGTGGCGCTGCTCAGCTCTCCACTATGGCGTATCCCGTTCCTGACTTCACCCTGGGGCCTCATCATGGTTGGTCTCTGGACCAACATCTGGCTCCTCCTGCTCCAAGCTTCCCCTTGGCTCCTCCCAACCCTTGGACTATTTTTGTCGTTTTCTGTGGACTTTTGTTTTGTTCCTCCACCCTTCGCCCTCCTCCAGAGCCCCCGCCCCCCCCTCCTCAGTTGGACCCTATACGGGAGGGGGGCGATATGTCACGTCTTGTGTTTCTGTTTCCCCTGTAACCTATTTTTCCCCAGTCTGATTAGTTCATTTGATCCACCTGTGTCTAGTTAATCATCTCATCACCTTGTTTAGTTCCCTTTGTTGGTCTCTTGTGTATATATACCCAGTGTTCTCCTTCACTCCTTGTCTATTCTCATTTACGTCAACAAGTATGTTATGCTGTCTGTACCCTGTTGGAATCTCCTATGTTTGATTAAAGACCTACTCGTATACTCATCTTCATCTTTGTTGTGTGTTTATATACAGCATCTGTAACAGCGCTCTAGTTAGTACAGAATTTAATTTTAATATAACTATAAAGTTAGGAAACGTCTCAGGTTACGCATGTAACCATTGTTCCCTGAGAACAGGGAACGAGACGCTGCGTTGAAACACTAGGGGAACGCCACCATGTGAACCGGAGTCTGAAGCGCTTATCAAATCACTTAAATATCATATTGACTGGCGACAGCCCATGAAATCATAATGGTACAACCTAAAAGTATATAAGGGGCGCCTAGAGAACGTCATCCACTTATCGTCTGAAGCAGGGATGGGCAACTTCGATGGTGACGAGGGCCAACATTTTTTCTCCTTAATACCAGGGGGCCAGATTACTAATCCACACTCACACCTTTTACACCATCTTACTCAATTTACTTTTTATTAAGGGAATTCAATGTACAATTAATATAATTCTTTTTTTTTAAGATTTTTTGAACTGTTAAACTTGTGCAATTTTGCTAATACAAATGGGAAACTTTGTTTTCAGTTGATAAGCAATATTACCCCAACAACCAAATGTAAACATCTCAATTGCATTATCTGTAAATTTGCAACAAACAAATGTACAGAAGTCCTATTTTTGATTACAAGTCTAGAGAACATTCTCAACTCAGCCTCGTTAAAAAGTGCTTATTTAAAAAAGTTATTCCATATGGCATTACCATAATCTACATCCACATATTACCATGAAAAATAGTATTTTTAAAAATGTATAAGAACATAATTAAGTGCATACATTTCCATCATTCTTTTGGCAAAGAAATGGATTTGTTGACTATGCATTTTACCTTTGAAATCTAAGTGCAACTTTGGTGTCACATGTGTATCTTTCCTATTTCTCGTTAGCCGCTTTTCCACCGTCGGGCCAAACCATTCTCTTTGCTTTACCGTTCCATTCTGTGCCAATCGGATCTGAGCCGGCCGGTACGGATATGGTTTTGTTTTCCACTGTGGGGCTGATAATGGAGCTCTTCAGTCGTTGCCTTACTAACGCAAGAGTTTACACATGATATGCAATGTAAAAAAATGATCAGTTATTTCTTTTAATTGATTAATTTGTGTTCATGTTGCTCAAATATCATGTTTAGCAAGCTACGGAGAAGCTGGCAGCCAGGCAACAGACAACTGACCAATCCTGAGTGACGACGTCATGTCACTACTCGCATTCTAGCAGAACGGTCCAGCACAGTTGGCTAATTGACCCTTCACCGGGAGTTTGATTGACAAGCAATCTAACCAATCATAACGCCGAATCCACCATTTTGTCCGACAAAGCAGTCAGGAGTTAGAAGATTAACCTCGGTGGATTTGAACTTGAAAAATGGTGTGTTCTGATGTCTTTCCATGTTTGAAACAACATTTCTTCTCATGTTCATTCATGTTTATTTGATGCTATAAACTCAGTAAAAGCACTTTTTACCCTTTAAGCAAAGGTAGTACACGCTTACGCCACCATGCCCTGGAGGAGGCCCCACCTAGGTCAACTACTCCAGACAAACACGGGCGTCAGCTTGTGGTAATGCTCAGGCTTCAAGGGAGCATACTAAATAACCAGACCGTAGTGAAAGTTAAACATTCTGCTCAAACTAAGCAGAATCTACAGAACAACTCTCAACATAGAGAGGAGGCATCACTCAAATTGGAAAACCACTAAGGTGGCCTGAATCTACCATAAAAGCCTTTGCTATATTTTCTTTTAACCCTCTGGGGTCTGAGGCTAATTTAGGGTCCTGGAGTAGTTTTGACATGCCCTGACATTTGTGCTTTTTTCAGTTGCTTATAAACATATTAATGATAAAAGTCTCATTACACTGTATTCAGCACAAACTAGGCTACAATAATATGTGAGCAACAAGTATGTAGATGTTTGTGCTTTTGAGAGAATTATGTATATGCATGGTTTTTGAAAAAAAAAAAAAAGTCACTGAAATAAGGCCTCAAAACACATACTAAACATTTTTTCACAAGACTTTTGGGAATTGTATATTTTAGTCTACAGTTTTTTCTTCAAAGTGATGTTAAAATCATTCGGCCTACTCAGACACATAAAACAATGTATTGGTTTTAAATTTCTAAGACACTTTTTGTCTAGAAAGGCCATATGCGGGGAGACGTGAATCTTCATGAATAATGCTGTGATTCACACCTGAGGAGATTAACGAGCCCATAACGAGCCACATAATGAGCCATTCAGTCAGGTATAGGGGAATTTTACAATTAAAAGACCCAAAAGACCACATATGATGAAAGAAGACCCGGAGTCAGAGTTAATAAAAATAAGAACATTTTACTGGAGTAGTTTGCAGTTTCATCAGCAGAAGCCAACTTCAAGTCTCACAAGGAGTTCGTAAGCCACTCTGCGTACATTCACATCTCCACAACAATTATACTCTAACAGACTCCACTAACTACATCATTACTTAGGTTAAAAAGATTCTGATTGGCTAAGAAAAATAGACAAAATTAGTAATCTTCCACACATGGACAGATAGTCAGAAACGTATCTCCATCCGTTACGCTTCTAATGCTCTGATCCCTGGATTTAGGCACAGGATGTCCTCCTAGATCAGGACAAGGTGTCTGCAGGTCTCAAGCAGAGTGCCAGTTGTCCACCAGTAAAAGAAAAACCACATAAGAAAAAAAAAAAGAAGAACTTTTCTGCTTCCAGTCAGTAATCTCAGTATCATATGCATGCAGTGTGGGCCAATATGTCACTATGATTCTCAAATCTGTGAGATAAAAGAAAAAACCCCTCTGTGAGCATGCTGATAACAGGATCATATCAGCTATTGTATTAACGTTAATATAATGTCCACTCTTAACAAAAAACACGTTTTTTGTGATCACATGCATGCACATATTATTGCACAATATGTGAAGAAAATTTTGTATAGGCTTTTTATATTTTAAATTACAGTACTGGTCAAAAGATTTGACACATTACTATTTTTAATGTTTTTTAAAAAGAAGTGTCATGCTCATCAAGCCTGCATTTATTTGCTAAAAAAAAAATACAGAAAAACATGTTTACTAATGTAAGTTATGTTTAGTAGCTACACGAAACCACGCGTCTGCCCGAATCATTCACACAGAGACACAGAACATGCAGGATTCATATTTAAAGTCTTTTTGTGGCTTAATATTGACAGACACTAGTCTATATCACGATTAGAATAAAGAATTTAGGAATAAAAAAAAAACTTAGCATTCACAATCCTCAGATTGATCAAGTTTATCCTTGAAATGGAATTGAAACCAGTCATGCTCTTCCTCTGAGGTAAATCCTTTTAGAATTATTCCTCACCGCATCTCAAAACGATGAAAAGTACATGAATCTGACTAAGCTTTATACATTTCTTTCGAGCTGATGCGGGCGTTCATTCTGTTGCATTGATCGCCTCAAAATTTGGGTTTAAATGCTGTGCACGGTCCGTGGCCGCATTAGTGGATAATGAGATGACTCGCGAACGACTGACATCTCTCGCTTTTCAAACAGATTACATAAACAGAGAACATATGTTTTCAATTTGACTTACATGCACTAAAACCAGACATTTCAACGTTTCTTTAGACATATGTCTCATGTTTGTGTGATTAGTATTCTCTAAGTTACAGTTCTTTTTCTGAGGACTATCAGAATGCACTTTATTCAGAAAGAGACGACATTACGCATCATGCTAGTTTTCTTTATTTTGCAAAAAGCACAACATTTTGTTTTTTCACTTTGAGTGTACACAAATAAAAGAAGACATTCACAGATTAGAATGGTGTATAACTCTTAATTGTATGTCCAAAATTGATGGAATATTTTGAGTCTCTTTCGCATTGGTAAGAAAAAAACCACCATGGAAAATGTGGGCTCTACCACCCTTTCAAGCCTGAAAGGGCATTCTCACTATCGAAGCCAAAGGCAGACCATCAGAATCATAATTTTCTCATCATCGACCCAGCCACAGGCCTGATGTAAGAAGCGCCTGGGGTTAAAGAAGAATGGAGACGGTAGTTCTGATCACCCTCAGAGTGAGGAGATCCATCAATGATGCTGACTGCATCTTTGATGGATCACCTGCCTCAGATCTTTCTTCTTTCTGGAGTCTCGCCTTTTGTGTCCTACTCCTCCATGGAGGGGGCACACAAGAGGTGACACTAGCCTTCCTGCCTGTCTACAGCCCTCAGGTCGGGCCAGGCCCAGGCTGTCTGGTTCAGGAGGCAGACCTCAGCAGTATGCACGTCTTGAGTGCTGCTGAGCGCACCTTCGCCTCTCTGAACTTTTCCACCACCGCCTCGATGGAGGTGCAGAAAAGATCAGAAGGCGAAACCGGCACATCGAGGAGAATGTCCTTCTCTTACTCCCCGATGTCGGCCAGGTTCAGCCACAGATGCCTCTCCGTGGCCACCATTGTTCGACCAATCGTAGCAGCGGTCTGTTTGGTGGCCCGGAGAGCAAGATCTGTAGTGCGGCGCAGCTCCTCAACCACTTCAGGGGAGAGACTCTGCCCCTAGTCTAAGTCCCTTAGCAGGTCAGCCTGGTATGTCTGCAACACTGCCATCATGTGCAGAGCAGCACTAGCCTGGACCGCTGCCGCGTATGCCCTGCCATTTAAGCATGATGTTACCTTGAGGGGCTTAGATAGCAGGGTCAGAGCCTTTAGTGTCAATGTCCGCCCAGACACAATGGCACTTAGAGGTTTTTGCATCTGAAGTCTTTATATATAGTAGGCATTATATATCATATTATTTATTCTTTGTGTATAGTAAACTGTTTTTCCAATATTTGTTTGCTTAATACTCTTATACTATATATGTAATATCACGTTTTATAACATCCTGCGTGCAGATGCTGCCTATGTAGGCATTAGACAGTGAGGCAGCTCACTAGTCTGGGCCTTTTTGCCACTTGATTTAACATAATTAAATTTTGTCTGATCATATGCTTAGCGTGATCATTTTTTTCCGATCTCACAGCAATTTGTACGTATTTTAAGAGGTGGCTAATTTGTATGAATTTGTATGACCTCACATGAATTCGTTTTTTGCTAAATCGTACATATTTTAGGAGTTGCCAAATTCGTATGGATTCGTATGAATTCGTATGAATGACCTACCCCTAACCCCGCCCCTAAACCTACCTGTCACTGGGGTTTAGACTAATCGTACGAATTCGTACAAATTGGTTATGAGATAGCGTTGCACAACAGCACAAATTTAGTGATTTCTTTAGGGATGATGAACAATGTCAGATGTAAAAAATGTTAACTATTATAAACTATTACGCTGATTATGATGTAAACCGTTATGCTGATTATTTCTGTTGTTTTCATTTCCATTTTCTCAGATCCCACTTATGGTAATTTTGGGCTCAATCATCACTACAAAACCCCCAAAAAGCGTGTATTTATACTAAAAGAGCTCATTAGAGGGGAAATAACATTTAGAGGGCTTTACGAGAGAGTGACAAGAGGACGTAAGGATTTATGTGACCTGGTAATGAAAAAGATTGCTGAAGTGTCATCCAGTCCACTACTGCAATGATCCAATAATATGCTTCAAGTAGCCCCAGCAAGAAAGCTGGCATTAACAGCAATGATCACACTGAAGGGCCATCATGCAGTTATCAGGCCTGCATTAATTCTCACCACTGAGGAGATTTATGTTACCAAACCAACAAGGGAAGGAGGTTTCTGTGAAATCCACCATAGAGGCTGAAGTTGATTTGCTTGTGAATTAGGTTCACTTGATTTGCTAGATTATTTTGATTTGTGGCACAATGACAGGAAACGTCTCAGGTTACGTATGTAACCATGGTTCCCTGAGAACAGGGAACGAGACTCTGCGTTTACCGCATATGGGGAATGTCACACGTGAACCGGTGTCTGAAAGCCAAGGAATCAAACCACGCCAATCCTATTGGCCGGCGACAGCCTATGACAT
The DNA here is from genome assembly GCA_037101425.1 of Elopichthys bambusa. NCBI lineage: Eukaryota > Metazoa > Chordata > Actinopteri > Cypriniformes > Xenocyprididae > Elopichthys > Elopichthys bambusa. The sequence goes on along the minus strand of CM074433.1, from coordinate 16,223,657 downwards.
CATCATAGCATGACCCGGAAGTATATAAGCAGCGCCTAGAGAATCAGTCAGTATCAGTAAAAGTCTCGTTCCCTGTTCTCAGGGAACCATGGTTACATACGTAACCTGAGACATTCCCTTTCGAAAGGGAACTCTACTCTGCATTTACCTCATATGGGGAATGAAATACCCATGCCGCCATGCTTGAGGAGAGTGCATGCCAAGATGGCTAGACAAACGTCTAGAGAGAAACGCCAGATAGCAACTCACCCTCGGGTTACACAAAGGCTGTCAGTGACAGCATTCCCTACGGCCAACAGCCCAAGCTGAACCTCAAAGAGACTTTCCATAGGAAGCCTATCAAGGCCGCTCAAAGGCTTCTGGGACCAAATTTTCCACAGAAAGAAGGTCCCTTTAAGGGAATGTGGCCAAGGAATAGTCATAGACACAGTCACCCCAATGCCACCAGGGGGGCCGACCTAACCTGACATAGGACAAACTCAATCTTGGCCAACCCTGTCTGAATACAGTCTCAACAAACGCATTCTTCAGAGAAGACAGCAAGTAAGAGCGACTGCAAAAAGGCAGTAAGCAACTCAAACCCATGCGTAGAGACGGGCATCCTGGAGAGCAGAACTCAGCTGAATGCTATGAACACTCTTTTTGAGGGGAGTATACTCTGCTCAATCCTAGGATCTACTCATCGCCTGATTATTTGCACTGAGGAGGCTGTGCGCTAAGAAACCCTGATACAGGGGAGCACAAACCAACCTGGGGGCTGATCCTCAACAGAAGGCCTCATAGAAGCCTTCAACCAATGATCAGCTTAGAGAGCTAAGCACTATTACAAAAACAACCCTAGCAGGGGAGTACAAAGCTCAACAGATAGACCATACTGTAGGTACATAATCATGGAGGCTAGAGAGGGGCCTACAACATGACAAAAGTTCTACGTGGAGTAGAAACTACATATTTATGCTAATATACTAAGTCACAACAGTGGGAAGTCCAAGGACAGCCTGAAAAGGCTGCACACTTTGAACATCTATCTTGCTGGAAGCAAGAATAAACATGACTTCAGTAACAGCAGATAAGACTGTAAAGTGCCCACATAACAGTCCACCTAACACAATCCAACAAGCAGTGGACTCGGTAAAATAACCTTTTTACTCTTTAAAGCAAGAGGAGTACAACATACGCCATCATGAACTAAAGGAGGCCCAAAAAAACGGGCCTACAACTTTAGTCAGACACGTGGCGTCAGCTTGTGGCAGTGTTTCAAGCTCCAGGAAGGACAAATAACCGAACTACAGGGAGGTTAATAAGTCACCTGTGGCCCTGGCCAACCAGCAGTGTACTCAGTAAAACACCTCTAACTCTCTCAGCGAGAGGAGTACACTATTACATACACCAGCATGTTCTCAAAGGAGGCCCCGAGGGCCTACTACCCGTAAACACGTGGCGTTAGTCTAGTGGCCACTAAAGTTCTAGGAGCAAAATAGAACCAACCTACTTACGAGGTAGCTACTTAGCTCAACTAGAGCTAAAGGATAAACATAAACCATGCCCAAGGAAGCAAAATGTAAAAAACTCACCCTGAGAGGTCAGGCCTCGTTTTAACTTCTCTATGAGAGGCCTGACCTAGGGCCTACTCTTAGCAGAGAACACAAGTTGCTAAACTAGAAGGAGGCTAAATCCATTAGAGCCAACAACTCCTACAGTTATATGCAATATAGCTGTTGTGGCAATGATCAAGCCAGCGGGAGCTAACAGAACCCAAACTGAAAGTGAGGCTCTCTACACTCAACCTGAGTGTGCGATCCAACAGGTGATGCACTTAGTGAAACACACAAACCCTAACTGGGGAGTACAGAAGTCACCACGCTCTTAAATAGAGGCCAACACAAGCCTACTATTATGAAAACAGGTGCTAACCTGTGGCAGCACTAGAGTAAAGCTCACATACATGTAGGGCAACAGCTAGAACTCAAAGCAGACATAATGCTTTGTAAATACATGCCATCCTAAAGAGGATAATTGCTCTCACCAAACAGAACTACAGATATGTGCTGAACCCTAGAGGACGGAAGCTAAAAAGCTAACACCGTAACTCAAACTTGAATGTTAATTCAAGGGGCTCAGGGGAAAGACAAATTCATAGCATGAATAAAAGTTCTAGAGAGTGGGGTCTAGCATACACTGCATATACTTATCTATGCAAAGATAAGGGCCTACCACCTGAGATCACAGCACCAGGGAGGCTAATAACAGCCTGCTACCTTAGCTGTTAACCTCAGTCATTGCACTTACATAAACAAGGGGAAATGGGCATATGACTTAACAACTCCCTCAGGAGGAGGCCAGAACTAGGAACTATACAACCTAAGGGATAGTCATTTACAGAAGGTGATATAAAACAATAAACACCTAACCTAGTCGTAGCCTGGGCCGCTAAGCTGTGGGCCTACAGGGCCACACGCATAGTAATGCCTGGGCTTCACCTCTGAATCTCCATAGATAAGAGGAAATAAAGTGAAGCTCAACAAGCAAACAATGTCAGGCAGCACAAACGGGGCCAGAATCACCAGGCACAGATGTGGACACCTCTTCCCTCGAGAGTGTCCCGTTAGGGAGTACAGTCACAGTAAATAACAGAAAAACACAGACAGCACCCTCAAGCACTGTCTATGCGCGCTCCTCTCCCAGACAAAAAACGCCCAGAATGTGTATATCAAGTGTCAAAACCTGAGACACGGATGAACACACTCTCTGAAACGTTTGTAAGGCATAATATAAGATTCCCTTACCGGATTCGATACCATCGCCATCAGACAAAACAGTCCCGAAAGACAAAAAGATACTGATTGATTCTCTAGGCGCTCCTTATATACTTCTGGGTTGCGCTATGATGATGTCATAGGCTGTCGCTGGCCAATAGGATTGGAGTGGTTTGATTCCTTGGCTTTCAGACACCAGTTCACGTGTGACGTTCCCCATATGTGGTAAATGCAGAGTAGAGTTCCCTTTTGAAAGGGAACTGATTGTTTTTATGACTTGTTTATTTTTGGTTCTAGTCTTGATAATGAGGCTGCAACGTCTCTCTTTTTTTTCTGTCATTAAGCCAGATCTCATGAAAAAATGTTTCAAACTAGCCAAATGGTTTTAATTTCATACAAATTTATTTATATAAATTAGATAAACAATTATAAAAGAAGTGGACAAACTATAAATTAGCTATAAATTGACACAGGACTGTTCTATTTCTGACGTAGTCCAAGTGCTTTGCAACGGTCGGTTTGTTGTGTTCAGTGTAGACAGCTTTTAGCTGTTGCGGCACGGCGCGACGCGACACGAAAAAAGTCACGTCTGGTGTAGACACGGTGTGACATCTTAAAGACGTCTGTCAGATGTTTGTACACACAAAATTATATATATATATATATATGTATGTGTGTGTGTACTGCATATAACGTACAGGTTTGGAATGACATGAAGGTAAAATAAATGACAGAATACATGAGTAAATAATGACAGAATTTTAATTTTATCGGTGAACTATCTCTTTAAAATGTTCATTTTGGCATTTCAGTATCTGCATTAAATTTCTTGGATACTAGCAGATTTCAATCACTCGTTGTGCACACATGGACACACATGCTAGTAACAAAATGGGGGACTTTGCCCTAAACCTCCATTTGCTTCTGAAGATTAAAAAATGATTCTATGCTAGCATGTAGAAAATGTGCATCTGTGGTCACATAACAATCCCTTATGGCTAACTAATGGGCCTGAAATAACGGCTTCCACTCAACAAGTACAAAGTAATGAGTTTTAGCTAGCTGGCCAACAAGAGAGGAAGGGAGGGAGAGAGTTCGAGAGAGGCCAAATCTCATCATGCATAATAGATTGTGCCAACAGCCTGCGTGGAGCTCTTGAGGCCCAGTGCTTCATCATTCCTGGAACGGCGCAACAAGAGGGGACACCTGGGTTACTGAGGACGAATCTGAATGAGCTCGCGAGAGCGGAGAGGAACATACTCATCTGATGTCCTCTGCTCTTTTATCTTCAAGTCCATCCAAGCTGACCTTTTTTATGCTCTGGTATAACGACACATCTGATCTGCATTAAAAATAGTATTCTTAAGGGGATAGTTCACCGCAAAATAAGGATTTTATTGGAGTATACTCACCCTCATCTTGTTTTAAACCAGTATGATCTTCTTTTCTTTGTGAGACACAAAACGAGATAGTTAGCAGAATATCAGAGCTTCTGTTTTCCATACATGTCATTGTATGGAAACAATCCTGTGTCTCTTATGGTTGTGCACTTTGCTAACAATGCATGATCTAATAAAAGTTCTGTTCCTCACAAACCTCATTTGTGAGTGAGTTTTTAAACTCAACATTGCACAGTTGGTTAAATAACATGCAAGAATCGATGAGTGTGTTCGACTGGATTTAACCAGATTGGAGGGACAAGTTTACAGTTTATGTCAAGTTCAGGCTTACAACCAAGTTTAGGTGCTACTACATCAGTATTATTCACCCATTCCTCTGATTTTAGGGAGAACTTATTGGTAAGGTTAGGTTTGGACAAGAATGCAACAGTGACACTTTTCATTCAGTACTTTATGTACAAGAATAACTTTCCAACACAAGTCTATATTATTTAAATACCAGTAAAGTGTCAGCTACCATATACTTGTAAAAATAATAATTAGGTACCAAGTACTTATTGTGTTCATGTCATATTGCAACAGGTTTGGTGGTATAGTTAGGTTTAAGGGTGGGTTAAGGTGCAGGAAAAGGGTCAACAGTATAATTTAAAAATCAATTACAGATGTAAATTACATGCAGGTATGTTAAAATATAAGTACAATGTAATGACATTTATGTAACAATAAGAGTATTGTATCAAAAACTGTGTCGTGAGTTTACTAATGCAAGAGAAACTTCGCGGACAGCACCAGTCGGCTGCTCTCGAATCACTCTCGTGGTACTTTGATGATGACATACCTTATAGTGACGTGGCATCAGCGCCATCTTAAGTTGTACAAAATTTTGAACCGGCATGCACTGCCTTAAGTCACATACTGATCGATCCGTGCAGGGCTGCTTGAACCTGGTTGGATGCGTCCAACTTGATTTCACAAGAAAACTCAAGTATTTTATAAGTTGACAATTTTGTATGAATCGTACAGTTTGATTCATAGAAAAATAACATTTTGGGGGAAAAAAACTAAGCATGAAGGTCCACCCCTAAACCTACCTAACCCTCACTGGGGCATAAGTAGATTTTACTAAAACATATGACTGAGATCGTACAAATTCACTGCCAATATGCCAAAACATAAAGTACTTAAGGTACAGTCACATTAGTGAAATTTTGTGGGCAAAAAGTCCATTGTGAATAGCATGGAGATGTATTTGAACACAAACAATTTGGGATGATTTTCAGAGAATACTGATATAAATTTCTTAATTCTCCTCACACAAAGGTATACTTTATGGCATCAGAAGACCTGGAAAATAGTGCTCAATGGTATGAGGTACTTTTATGATGCTTCTTGAAGCTTGGTAGCATTTTCCTTGTAAGAAAACAGAATTCCGGACATTCTGAAGCAGGCCTATTGCTTTAAAGAGTTCCTCCGGAGAATACATATCCTCATAGGAAAAGAAAAGAAAAGAAAAAAGCCAGGTGTCATCTGGCTTTGAAGCCTGTCATTTTAGGATTTGTCATCAGGTAGATGGCATACAGGCAATGGAGGTTTTTTCGCAGATGCTGAGAAACTGCTTTTTTAAATTTTCTCTGGAAAACCCCTTAAGTAACAATGGGAAAGGAAAGTCAAAGCAGTTTATACTGATTAAAAAAGGCAGTCGTCTTTCAGAATTCACATTTCAAAAGGATAAATGGAAAAGAATATTACTCTAAATCTGTTACCACTGGCGTTCCCCACTCATATGGTGAGGTCCCGAACAGAGACCGTGTTCGGCAAGCAAACAGCCTTGATTTAAAGCGCCGCATGTGGATTTTATTCACACGTCTGCTCTAAATTGACAACAGGCTTGGGTAATTTCTGTCTACGTGGTCCTTGAGATAAGCTCCCCCATCACAGTGCATGTCTGATTAGAATTTGCATAGATTTACTTCATGAATATTTCCGACTCATAATGATTTGTCCCTTTAGGTCTAACAATCTGGTATTATTTATTTATTTATTCATTCATTCATTTTTTACCAGTAAATCTAAAAAATGCATCAGGCAAAAAAAAAAAAAAAAAAAAAAGTAATAAAAACATGGTAATACTACAGTAAGTTTAAAAACATTATATCATAGCAGTCTGATTTATATCATGGTACTGAATATTTACCATATTTAAATACAAAGTTTTTTAAATGGTACATAACAAAAAATACAGTATACTGTCTGTCCAAATAAACATGGTGATAAAGATATTCAACGGTTTTTACAAGATACTTAAGCAATTTTATAACAAAAAATAATGCTAAATAAAAATTATTTTAATTATCATGCAGTACATCTCAGAGGTGTAAAGTATATGAGTAAATGTAATTAGTTGTACTTGAGCATCGTTATGGCTACTCTGCAGTTTTAGAGTATCAAAAATATTAGAAACTTTTACTCTTTACTTGACTACATTTTTGAATAAGTATATGTACTCTTTACTCCACTACATTTGAAATGAGCAATGCAATTACTCATTACATATTGCATGGCACCTAACTTTTTCTGCAGAAATTTATTTCTGCTACAAAAGAAGCAACATTGCCATCTACAGGGCACTGCAAGCACTACATCTTGTGTGTGTTCTGCCCTTCCTTACCAAACTTGTCAACAAGGCTACTTTATGTGAATGCGAGTGCATTAGCAAGTAGTTGTGAATCGCTAGTGTTTTAGTGTTTTGAGATGAGGACTGCAACCGCCGATGACACCGAAACCGGCACGTCCACCCTTACAAAAAAGTATATTTCAAGTTAATTTTATGAAGTATACTTTAGTAATCTTATAAAGTATATTTTTAATATCAATATCAATGTACTAGTAGTAAACTTGTAAGTGTACAATACTGCTTGGGACTAAACTGGCCCACTTTAAGTATATAAAAAGTATACATTTAAGTGTAACAGTATAGTAAACTTTAAGTGCACAACTAGTTCACAACTATGTATCATATTTGTACTGCATCTGTCCTACAAGTGCACTTATAAGTATACTAGTAATTTACCATTTTAATACTTGTACATTTTTTTTTAGTTTATGAAAGTGCTCCTTGAAGCATACTCTCAGTAAACAACCAGTTTAGTAGTTTTATACTGCAAGTATACTTGTAAGTTTTCTTTAAGTGAACATATCATACTTATAGTTTACTATTTATATATTACTTTTGCACTTCAAGCATACTATTATGTTCCTATTTAGGTATTATTTTTTTATACTTGATATATACCTTTAATGATGATCAAAACACAGATGGAGTAGATCGAGTCCATCAACATCCCCAAAGCTTCACAGTCCTATAGCTCATCCTGGGTTGACATTTCATTCATTATCATTAGGCCGTTTTGATTTATAGGCTTTTTAATGTTTGATGGTCGCATTATTTTACATTTGCGTGAGCAATCTTCTGTCGCTTGTTTCTGCTTCTCTTTCTCCTATGTTTTGATCAGAGATTCTGTACTAGAAGAATAGTGCCCCCTACTATAACGGTAAAAACATGAATAGCCAGAAATTTCAGTTAAATGGTGGGGAAAGTTTAGATTTGAAGTAAATTCCTATGTACACTAAGTGGACTCATTCACTCATTTCATTCATTGATCCTGACCACCAGTGGACTAACCTATACAAAAAATCAGATACTCAGAATTAGGAACAACTGTTTTCTTTATAAATCAATATTTTCAAACAAAGTTTATGACTATGTAAAACTATGTGAACAACAACAACAACAAAAAGTATATTTAATTGGCTACTCAATAGGTATACTAATAGCACATTTAAACTTTTTTGTAAGGGCAGTGCAAGAAGGCTTTGATTTTTTTAATATTACTTAACATTATTTTGTTTGTCTGTTATATTGAGAGCTTTTTGAAGGATATTGATTTACTTGTGCTCTTTTTAAGCACTTGAGCTTAACTGAGACTTGATTGTCTATAGATGTTTAAGAGGCTATTGTATCAACTTTGATTTATTGCAATTTTGTTTGGATTTATTTTATACGAAATAAATATGATTGCTCTTCTCACAAATCAGCTGTTTCTTGTGTTTCACTGGCATGTCTATTTGGTGTTGAGGACTAGTGCATCTTTGAGTCTATATTTAGTATGAGTAGAACACCTAATTAGTATTAGTAATTGATAAAAAAAAAAAAAAAAAACTCAACTCAAGTTGTTTTGGAATTGGTGACTTATAACTTTGTAATGGAGTAATTTTCACTGTAAGGTATCTGTACTTTTACTCAAGTATGGTTCCCTTTCAGTCGGTCATGTTCGACGTACGTCTCTGTTCCCTCCTTCAGAGAACGAGGGTTATATACGTGTTTTCAGATACTCTTTACATCTCTGGTACATCTAGAAAATTTGATAGTTGTGTTACAATACCATGGTATTATAGCAAAAGTTAAAAGGTGGCAAAGAGTTTCATACAAGCATTCTACCTCATAGTAATTTACTAAAAGCTTGCACATCCAACATTTTGACAATCAAATCCATTGGAATAAACTTTATTCAGCAGTACCCAACACAGTAAAGTCAAACTCTTCCTCTTCTCCTATATTATACATACAGTACTGCTGAAGTGCAGATGTCGTACTAAGACCCAACGGAACTCCAATCCAGATTTTCAGCACGTTGCAAGCAGATCTTGGGAATAAATCCTGGCTGTGTTGCCACGTGGAGTCCTAGATGCTCCGCTTGATGTTCTCAACCACATGCATTTCGATGCTGCATCAAACGCATATGAGATGATGACTTTCCACCGTCTACTGTGTGGCGCCTGAATATTGTCAAATGAAAAAGAGAGAACAATGGGAGAAAAACAAACATTGTTTCTGCATTTGTTACCAAGTTCTACATTTATGTTCTGGTTTTAAAATGGGAACAGTCTCACTTCAGAAAACAATTTCTTCTCTTTACCTTGTTTTACATCAGATATCACCCATGATCAATGCAATGACACAACAAAGAGTAGGCTACTTATAGATATCATGCTACAAAAAAGACAAAAAAAAAAAACAAACAAACAAACAAAAAAACAACCTTTTATTACAATGGCAGTCAATTTTTTTTCATCATAGTGGTAAATGGGTGAATCTAACAAAAATGCAGGCTACTTTCACTCTAAAACAAATAAATTAATAATAAATAAATAAATTATATTTTTTCATAAAAAGGAAGCCTATTTTAGGACCATTAATTTGCATTTTTTTTTCATGGAAATGAAGTACATTTTACCCCAAAATTGTCATTACCATAATGTGTCCAGATCAACTTTTTTTTGTACATTAATCGGCATAAAGCAGCAGTATGACTACTGCCATGATGTTTAATGAATTATGTTTATGTTTTTGCATTATGGAAATAAGAAGTAGGGGTAATTGTCATGCAAATCTTCTAATTTCTTCAGATTGTGGGGTGAAATATGACCCAGTCGTATTCTTGATACATTTGAAGAGTTCTGAGGAGGAGCAACTAAACCGCAAAAACAAAATGCACCATTTCTTATCACAAATAAACAGCATAACATCATTTATCACAAATAAGCCTAGTAATGCCCACAAAATGGTGTAAAGCTCCCTGGATATAGCAAGTTTGACATATGTTCATTTTGAAATTCAATAGTGAAAAGTAACAAATACACCAAGACCTTCATCCGACCATCTCTAGTTTGTTTTGTAGGATATCATTGCAGTATCTGGAGAGAGTAAAAGGCTCATCCATCCTAATGCCCATGGCTAAGTAAACACAAGAGTTTGGAGACAGAACCATCTGTACGTTTTAACAAGAGGCGTCCTTAGAGGCAAAGCGCCTTTAATCTTCATGTGTACTCTGCACTAAAACTACACTCTGTAAACTACAATGTTTACTACATTGCATCCTATTAGAAATTTCAAGGGCTTAACGTCGCATTCCATGTGGAGACGAGAAAACATTGTTCTTAATGTGATCTGAACAGTTCAGAGAATTGGGAGAACATTATTAAAATAATTGAATGCCCACAATTACTGAACATGCAGCAACTGGATATTTTTCAGCTCTGAACCATTGAGAAAAACACAACGTGACATGTTTTTAAAGCCAACAATGGTGAGGGAAACAAATCTCTAGGAAAGCTTGCAATGGCAATTCTCCTGTTCATCTTGAAATCTCCTGAAAATAATGTGGAAGTAATTGACAAAGTTTCTCCTTCAAAGCTGCGTGGGAAAACAGCTAAATAAAGACACATTCATCAAGCATAAAACTCGCATTGGAAACACATCTGTCTTTCATCTTTGCCATCTCAATTTGTCTGACAAGAGAGACACCTTGTCTGCTTTGTTCCTTATTCTAAATTAAGACAAAGGGAACGTAACAGGTATAGCGTGTATAATTTATCTCGAAGAACAAATGAATCTTGTTTGTGATAGATGAGCAGTAAATGAAAAGAAAAATGTGGGCTCTCTTCTTGATCTCCAGCTGTCAGGAGGTTTTAAAGGCCGTGATGCCATTGAGGGCGCTTCAGATCCTCAAAAACGAAAGGGTTTTTATGAAGGGTGCTCTACCCAAAAGGTCACTTGCTGGAGGGTTCATGTTCTTTGATGGTAATGAGGGGTCTTGCTGAGGAGGATCCTTTGAAAAAAATACTGTAAAAAAAATAAATTATATATATATATATATATATATATATATATATAAATAAATGAGACTGTGGGGAATTCCAAAAGTGATGTGAAATGGAAACCGGTTATGCGAATCCAGAATTAAAGAAATGTTACATGTTCAATATTAAACAATCAGTTGTGAAATGTAGCCAGTTACTTCAGAAAATATTGATTTCTACTTCATTTTGTAAACTTGGCAATTTCTGCAAAAACAATTAGAAAAAGTACCAGTAACAGATGTGACCTAACTATCCATGAAAATAGGTCCCATTCACTAACAAAGTGCAACAGTGCCCGGACGCTTTTTCAGCTGCGTTGGTTCTGGAAGAATTTTTTAACTGCTTTAGTAAAGGGAAAGAACTACAATCCCATGAAGAATTGCAAACAGCATAATCGAATTAAAAACAATGGAGAAATATAAAACTACTCATTTACAAACTTTGATGAGAGCTTTTGGCATGTTTTGTTTGTTTCTGATTGGTGCAATTTTCTGTACAGCATAATGGGTAATGTAGTTTGTCATCAATTTTCCAAAGCTAAAGACGATTATTTTAAGACCAAGTTGAAATGATGCAGGCTGACGGCTTCAACAGAGGCAAAAACTAATCGATTAACAACATTGAAAAAAATGAATGGCATTTTTACTTCCGGAACCCGACTGTTGTGCTTCAGTATATAGCCTTCCAATGTAAATACTGTGCATAACCACGATTTTTGTTCGTTTCAACAAACTTGGCCACAAGTCAAATTATATTCAGCATTAATTATCATAGAACCTGTCACTATATCTTAGTTGTCTGAACCCAGAACATTCCTTTAATCCCAAAATTATGAATGATATGGGTACAAGGCCTTTACATGAAATATGCATGAACTTGCGCAAATCTCTCAATAATGAATTATCAAAGAACCCACACACATTACCGGTGAGAACACTTTTTAATACAAGATTCAAACATACAGTGTTTGGTGGTATAAATTAACCAACGCTGTTTAACATGAAAGAGAATGAATAAAGTGTTTATTCCTCATTACGTTGGTGTAGAATTCTTTACTAGGTTGCACTTCTTCACAGATTCTGTGTATTGTCAGACCTCAAAAGGAGTCTCATTTAACACATCACTGTCATTTGTTACACCTGGCCCCCAAGGTCAACCTCAGCACCTTTAGAAATGCATTGCTTAAATGTTCAACGTCAATCTTTTGTCAACTCAGCTTGTCTTTGCTATACAGCTTGCACACTTTGAAACATTGATAAAACCTGGACAAAAAAAAAAAAAATGTTCAATGAAAAGAAACAAAACTCATATACACAAAACATACTGACCCTTTTCCCCTCTTGTATTATCCATATCAAACATAAAAGCATGATATTCCACTTTTAAGGATTAAAGTTATATTCATACAGTTATTATAAAATAATCAAACAAACTGCAAATGAATTGTTTTCTGCAGGCTGAAATACTGTAAAAATATGTAAGGCTGACTTGATTTCACAGAAAAAAAAAAAAAAAAAAAAAAAAATCTATAGACATGACCATGCAAAAAAAAAAAAAAAAAAGAATATTGTGAGAGATTAAAATCATCCTTAGCTTAATGTTTGTGAAAATAACCATATAGATTTAATGTGTCATTCTCCATTGACTTACAACACTGAGCTTATACTTTACAGAAAAAAAACAAACATTCTTAAAAGGGGAAACTATTGTATTTTTACTTATTCATCATTCCTTTTACTCAAAACTGTTAAAGAAATGAATCAATGAAAAGACAACAAAATGAACTAAAGTAGCAGACATTATCAAACAACATCCATTTTGTAATCTGCATCTTTGGTTTTTCCAACTAAAATATTTATTTAGAGTTGTGCTAATGAGAAAGCAGTAGCTTTACTGCAACAGACTCATTGCTACATAGATGTATACTGTAAATAATGTATTATAACATTGAAACAAAAGAATCCGTTTCCTCGCCGATTTTGTATTCCTGTGAAAGAAAATAAATTTACTCGAGAAGCAAAATTGTGTACGATAATAAATAGCCTTTCTTACCTTATTGACAAATTGCTCAAATTTTTGTTTCAAATACTAATCTAACAAAATACACAAATTTGCTGCTTTGAAAAAAAAAAAAAAAAAAAAAAAAAAAAAAAAAAATACTGATTAGGAAAATTATTTTTGCAGTTTGCCAATGCCGCGCCAAGATGAAGTGTTTCAATGTTTTGGTACCTCTATTCTACTGTATCTTTGCAAGACCAACATTTCCACCTTCAAACTGCTCATATGTACGAAAGAAACATGAAATCAAACCTCAAAGGATTTTGGTTTACTAAAAAAAAAAATAAAAAGAATAAAAAAAATCTATAAAAGGCTAAATGGAAGCATTAAAAAAAAAAAATAAATAAAAAAAAAAAAAAAAAAAAAAAAAAAGGAGTTACGATTACACTCCAAAAATACAATCATACATAACCCATACGTGGCAAAACAATTCAGTCATTTTGGGTTGTCAGATTTGAGGAGGTATCACACATATCTTGCAGACTACTCATACTGCAGCTGTGACTATGCCAGACCTTTATTATTGCAAATGTCACTTTTGAAATCAAACCTCAAAACAAATGAGCGTAAAACACAAATCAGAAAAAAAAAAAAAAAAACTATTACAAAGGGCAACATTTTTCCTGACAACACAGTCTGCCTTTTCTATTTTGTTAAATAAATTTAAAGCAAACTTAAAGATAATCACCTAAAAAAGACCCATGAGGAAAAGCTATATAATGAATCAATTACCAAGACTAAAGATTTACAAATTGCAGTACACTATATATTTACTCTTCTTAATAAACAATTTGAGGCTGTATCAAAAACTTTATAAAAAATTAGATCATGATTTTTTCTTTTTTTTTTTTTCCCCTAGGATTTTTTTTTTTTTTTTGATGACTTTTGTAAATGAAACCAGTTCTTTTCACTCCCTCTATTCCAGGTCTTGCGCAGACTTTTTAATAACCATCACTATATATATATAAAAAATAATCACCCCTCATCTAAAACAAACGGTAATATTTTTTTTCTCTATTTCTTTTTTACCATATCTGATTTACACACGTTTGGACTATAAATACAGTTATATCCACAGGCAGAATATTATGTACAGAAGACACTTGCTGCAATACCACCAAGGCAAAATATGGCATTCAACTGCAAATATATATAATTATGACATGACATTTAATAAACAATGGCATTGTGTAGAGGATGGGTCACCATTATCAAAATCTTCAGTCTTTATTTAGAATTATTTTGAGTAGATCCAAGGCATATACTCCATAATCATCACTGAAATATATATATATTTTTAAAAATGACATAACACAAAAAGAAAAGAAAAAGAAAAAGAAACTACAAATCATCTGAAACCAGAGCTTGTTCTGATTAAATCAAGTCTTTGAAATTGAGCAATCTGTCTCAATGACTGTCAGTAGCTTGAGTTTAACTGGTGAAACAGTATATTGGTGGTTTTGACTTGAGGGTGCTGAACATTGTTCCTGCTGTTTTATAAGAATTAAGGATGTGAAGACCCCGTCAACCTGTATATCCAATTAAATTACAAGATTGCTTAATGACCTATGGGAAATATGATTAAGTGAGATCAATACTGGGCTTCAGCCTGCCAGGTCATAGGCAGAATCTGCATAGACGACTCACTCATGAGATTACCTCCTCCAAAAGTTTCACATGTCTGGCAAGAAACTGTAGCACATATCTCAAGTCAGAACACACTCTGCGATATGTTCACTCAGTGATTTAAACATTTTTTCAGCTTTTTTTTTTTCTTCAGAATTTAGGGGTGGAAAATAGTGTTCTCAGTGTGATACTTTAAAAAAGTAATAAAAATATATATAATAAAAATTAAAGATGTTCTAGCATAACTTTCAAATATACAGTGGATTAAACAAATCTTTCGTTTTGGCTACCTCTTCTTGTAGTGATTTAACTAGACATGTGAATAACAATATAAACAGTTTAATTTTGTGTTAAAAGGCAAAACCATAATGAATCGACATCCCACAAAACTGTCTGCATGGCTGTCCAAGTCTCTCAAGGCCATTCTTTTATTCCCCTTCTCTTATTGAATTTCTCTATGAAACCTTTTGCACCTGCAGTCAGCTTTATTGTCCGCTTATATTATTCAAGATTAATGAATTCAGAAGATAGAAAGAGTGCTGTTAGGCAAGGAGTTTGATTCTGAGTCAAAAAAGGAAAAAAATAAAAATAAAATAAAATAAAATAAAACAAAACCAATAATTAGTTTATAATAATAAAGCCCATCTAGACACAAAAGCGCCAGGACTGGAGGGTACATCCCCAACAGTTTAGCAATAACCAGAGTAGTCAGAGGCTGAGGTTGTTCTTGCTGTTCTTCGCAGACTATCCACTCACCCCACCCTCCCACATCTCCTTAAGAGTCCTGTTTAACAAAAACCATCCCATCACATTCAAACCCAAAACCCCAATTTGCAGTGCCCCCCTTCTAAAAATCCCATAATGCAAAGAGACAACACATTGGTGTGGAACTACAAAAGTTCCCCATCCTCCTGCTCCGGAGGTTTCAGCAAACATTAGGGTGGCACGTAAGGGGGAGGAGATCTGTACGGGGTCATGTTCTTAGGGCGGGATCCTTTCCCCTCCATTGGGACAGAGAAGGGTGGTGGTGGCTGGTAGGGAGGGGCATTAGGATCCTCATCATGTAGAGGTATGTACTCTCCCAAAAGGTCCTGGTTCAGAGGTGTTGTCTCTGGACTAGCCATGTTGGGATACTCTGGTGGAGGAAGCGGAGGCTTTTCCTCTTGAAGGATAAGGGGCATGCTGGAAGATGGGGGTGGCTTAGAGTCATCGAGCTCATCCGCAAAAATAATGGGCACTCCTTTCTTGATGAAAGTTGCTTGATCTTCGATAGTCAGCTTGCCTTTGCGCTTCTTGCGATAGCAAATCATTGCAATGATTCCGGCAATCAGCAAAATAGCTGCCACCACCACTGCCGGTATGACGGTGTGAAGATATACATCATCAGTGCTCTGTCTTCCCGCGCCTAAAGCAGGAGTAACAGGAGATTGTGTTGGATCTGGGATCTCACCTAACGGTACAAACATGAAGTTACGGCAGCTCCCTGTGCCTCTGACAGTGATATTTGATGCCACGAAGTCTGGTGCCATGGCATTACTGAATTGTAAAGAGGGTCTACCCTCAAGATCAGAGATTCTTCTGCTCAAAAGATGTATTTGCTCTTTTGGACAGGGGTTTTGCTGAAGGCTGTTGTTGGTCCACTCCACTATGATGGAGCCCTTGGTGATGTTCTTTAGCGTAACAGTGCTGCTGTTACGATCACCAAAAGACTGGGCCAGTTTCTTGACAAGAAGGATCTTCTTGTGAATGTCATTGGTAACTGTACGTGCATCCCCGTCAAACACGGCAGTAAACAACACCGGTGGCTTAACGCTGGTTCCCCATCGATTGACACGGACCTCAAAGGCATCTACTGCATAGAGACCTCCTTTGTCAGTCGCTTGCATGAAATACTCATGTTTCCCTTCATGCTCCTGGTCTGGTAATCCATACAGCAACTGGCTTGTGCTATTGAACTGTATCCAGGAATCATCCCCAACCACATCATTGCCCTTGCGCAAGGTTAGCCTCAACTTATCTGTAGTTCCATCCTCTTTGTCGAAAAATGTATCAGATGGAACCTTCACCTCAAAGTAGGTGCCAACGTAGGCATTCACCTGATCGATTGGGTTACGCAGCTGGGGTTTTATATTGCCATCAATTACAATAACCGAGGGAGTGGTGCGTCTTGGTGGCTTGGCTGTGGTGGACTTGGGTTCTTTTGGTATTGGTGTTGTCTTGGTTTTCTTTCCAGGTCTTTTTGTCGGTCTCCTGGGGGTGGGTGTTGCTGGGGTCACAGAGGTTCCAACATATACAGGCCTGGTCATGGTGGGCTGGATGCCGATAGTACTGGTGGTCTCCATTACACGTGTTGGCTGAGGGGGGCCTAAGGTTGGAGTGTAGGCAATAGGATCTTTGTTTCGAATGGTAGGTTTCACAGGAAGTGGCACAGGACCACGAACAGGTGGGGCAGAACTGTCTGAGGTAGGAGCAATAGAAGGAGAGGTTGGTGTGGGAACGATACGAATGGGGGGCTCAGGGTAAGCTGTTGGGGGGAGTAATGAGGGAATTGGAGTGGGGGTGTTGTTGAGCTGCCTTCGCACCCTTTTGGGTATATGGGGTTTTTTGTTAGCAATATGCCATCCAACGACTGGATACCCCAACTGTGCAGACATGGTCCCCTCTTTTGCTGGAACCTGAACACTACTAATATCAGGAATGCTGTTTTGATCCAGACTGCAGCCAAGTTTCCAGGACAAAAGGGCTCCATTTTCAACCACCTTCTTGGCATTTCCTGGTCCTGCCATGAAAGCAGACATGTCAAACAAACGGTTGTTGACCACAGGCAAAATCTTCATGTGCTGAAGCCCCATGCCAGAGAACTTTTTCATGTTTGCAAGTAGTTCCACCCTCTGCTTTGAACTCATCTTTGTAAGGTCAGCATCCAGAATGACCGTTAGCACAGTAACGGGCTCCTCATTGCCACAGATGAAAGGTTGGACAACATTGTTGGCCGATTGCTGGATTGCAAGCTGAAAAGGGTCTGTATCAGCATGCTCCTCTGGGTGCACCTCAATGGAGAACACATCTGGGCTTTGGGAGACTTGGCTCTCATTGGAAACCGAAACAGATATGTAGTGAACGCCCTTGTCTGTCTCAAGAGGAAGGCCTTGAAGTGTGCCAATCTCTGCATCCCAATGCAACCATGCTGGGAGCACATTCTTGCTTGCTTCTGTGATCTGTAAAATGGGAAGAGAAATAACGATTACTGCAACTGAATGACTCACATCTGAAATTTAACATAACAAATGAGCTTACGGTGATGCCAGATATGCACTGCCAAGTAAAACATGTAAAACCTCCAAGTAAATTCCACTTTATAATGTGACTAATCACATGAATTTAAATTGTTCATTTTTAGTTTTTGTATTCAATCTTTCCTGGTTGTGAGCACAGATTCAGTATCTTCAAATTCAGTAAGACAGGAGGAGTGAAGACTATAATGAATGAGCGCTCTCAGAGTGGGATAGAGCTCCCTGCGGCATGAGATTCTCCACCAGCTGGAGAGCCATTCAATGAGCTCTCAGTCAAAAATAACCAATAATGAATCAATGGCATTGCGACGATCCATTAACATAAGTCTCTTTGCAAATTCAAAAATACACCCTTTGCTTCCAGCCCCTTAATTTGATTATTAATACATCCTGGTTCATACATTATGCAGAGCCAGTGCTCATGGGTTGGGTCATTAAAACTCAATCCAGAACATAACAGTCACTAAGGGAGCAATGGTATCAGCAGCTAGGCTCTTTTTTTTTTTTTTTTTTTTTTTTTCCCCTTTCTTTCTTCTCCAATTGACAGCCTTCAAAGGTTTAGACACAAAAATCCACCAGCACCACACCCCTCTCTGCCTTTTGCAATCCTGCTTTTGAATATTTCCATCAACCAGTCAAAGCATGTGTGCGAGTTGTGAACCTATTTGATCGCTTAGAGACATTAATAATTCAGGTGGGAGTCTAATTATAGGCTGATCTATAGTCTTGTTGATTTATAGTGTGCTTGAAACATCAACACTGCTACACTTCAAATGGTACTTGGCTTGCACAGAACAGTGGTATTTTGAGGGCTTAAAAGGGTTAACACACAAAAATTACAATTTACACAGTAGCAGCTCTCAAATCCTATTTGCTTCCGCATACTTTTAAATGGCACCTTATGAGGGGCCATAAACCATAAAGTGAAATGACAATTTAGTCATCATACTGATAAAAATACTATTGTATTTTTTTTTTTTTCCCCCTCCCAGTCTTGATGTCCACCCCCATTCATTTACATTGTATGGAAAAGTGTGGTGCGAACGTTCTGCTGAACACATTTTGTATTCCATGAATGAAAGAAAGTCAAACAGAACTGTAATGACAAATGAGTTAATAATGGCAGAATTTTTATTTTTGGGTGAACTATTACTTTAAAACACAGAAATGGGCCATAGCTATCAATTACAGAATATGTCAAACTACGATCAATTGTGGAATTATCCTTCAATTAGAGAATTGATTCGGCAATGCCACTGCATCTATATTTACTTTTCACCTCATTATCTGGTAAAAATTAACATTATCATCATCATCATCATCATCATCATCAAAAACCAAGCAACCAGCAACATCTAACAGATATACAGCATTGACAAAAAAAATACCTTAGATAATCTGTTTTAGTCAAATTGATAGCATTCCTGCAATGAAACATATGGTACAGATGGCATGCGTCTACTTTGTGCCTTTTCAGACATTGGTTTAGAATAAAATGGGAGGTTAAGGCAAGTCTTCAACGCAGACTTCTGAAACTAGAGCATCAGTGGCAACACACACAGCCACTGCCACACACACTGACATTTAGGGAACCACATAGTTTCCATAGTGATGATTCATGCAACCCACACTAAAGACAGTATAACTTCTGCCAAAGGCATGTTTCTCTTGACTTAAGTGAAGAAAGCAAGGAAAGGCAGAAATGAGAATGTCAACAACAAGAATATTAGGGAGTTGTTTTTTCCTTTCATATTTCAATTGCTGCGGCAAGCCTGTTGGGATGCTTCTGAATGGCATGTGTAGAATGGGAAAGAAAAAAATATTCCTTCTTCAGATCCCAGGGCCACAAAACCAATGGACCAACAGGGTATCTAAAAATGAAAACTGTCATCATTTACTCACCCTCATGTTGTTACAAACCTTTTTAAAAACATGTTAAGCAGTATGACAGCCTCAGTTTCACTCAATCTTTTTCCATACAAGGAATGTGAATGGCGACTGTCAGTTTTTAACATTTTATTAAACCTGTTATGCTCCACAAGAGAAAGAAAGTCAAGAAGGTGTGGAAAAACATGACAGTGAGAAATTGATGACAAAATGTTACCTTTTAGATTAACTATCCCTTTAACAACCCCTAGGACCTCAGTGATAGGGTTGTAATATTAAAATTTTAAAAGACTTGATGAGAAGAATACACTTTTCCCACCTGAAATGAAGGAATTACATGGATGAATCGAAACTCCCTTCGTTGTGGGTCGAATAAAGCCGCTCATTGTTAGAGCATGCTTGTGGGGGAGTCTGCAAGAAGAATAGATCCCATTGTTGGGATATGAAGACAGCTGAAAAGATAAGATTCATAGTTCTGAAGGAGTAGGCTCAGGCATGTCTGTGTGATATTAGAGAGAGAAATGGAGACAAAGGCGGCAATGGGGGAACCGGCTAGAAACATTTGAAGAGCCCTTTAGTTTGGCCAAGATGATGTTTACAAGAAATGACTAACCCATTTTCTTTGGTTAAAAATTCATGCAACTCTACTCATCTTGGTCTCTGAATACATTTACACATGCTTCTTTAAATAAAAAAATAAAAAAAACCATAACATTTTCAGGAGCAAAGCACTCCTAATTTTGAGACAGAATGACGACAGACTGATCTTTGAAAATAACCCACTCTTACCTAGGGAAAACGGCAGGCCTTTTTCAGCGGACTGTGGAACATGACCCATTTTTCTGCCGAAAATTACAAATGAAATGTGGGGTGTGCTCAGGTAACTAGAGAGAGGGATTTGCAAAATGTTGGACCGAGCTGCCCGTGTAGCAGAAATCAAAACAGTCTTCAAGTTGCCAATGGAAGTCCATTTCTTCTAGCTTCATCGAGGTAAATGAAAGCTATCAAATGAATGCCGATTCTGTTTGCTGACGTTTTTCAGACAAGGAAAGAAAAGGTAACAGAATAAAGGCTCACCGGGAGAGCTGCTGTTTGTTTATGACAAAACTTTAAATTGCTATTCGGTGAGGAGGGAATGTCAGCTTTTGATCCATGCTGCAGAACAACCATGAACAAAGGAGAAAACAGATGCGCAGAGGGGAAAAAAAAAGAAAAAAAGAAAAAGGGGGGCAGTGAAGATAAAACTCATGAATGGCAAGCAGTATTCTTTAACATGGATCTGTATCGAAACTCTGTCACGTTATGAAAGAGGGAAAATTACAGCTCCTTGGGCCGTCATATGCAGTAACTCGACATTTGAATTCAACATAAGCCCTGGTAGGTCCTATCAAATAGGTCCTCTGCAAAATAAGGACCCTGAATAAAGAGGGATAAATACTAAAAGAGGGGCTTATTTATGGTATAAATCCACAGAGCTCCATTTCCTGAAACAATCACAAGGAGAACAGTCAAGGACACTTAACTAGTCAACCCGTAACTGCCCTCTAGTGGACATAGCAGGAACCGCATGACAGGTTCCTCTGTCGATTCATTCACACAAGCCGAGGGCTGTGTTTTGCTCCCTTTGTTTCCAAACCCACCTAAAATGAGGAATTCTAGGACCTTTTTTTCTGAAAACTAAAGACTTGTCGAGACTGCATAAAGACTGTGAAAGGGCAGTGGTGCGGCAGAGTAATTCTAGCCTGCAATGACACTGGCAATGCAAAAGCTGGTTGCTATGCAGACAGTATCATAACAAATAAATGTGAATAAGCATCCACAAGCCCTAAATGGAGTGATCTTGAGTTACATACATCTCCCAGTCAACATAAAGTGACTCATATTTCCAAAGGCATTTTATTATCAGCTGCAGGAATACAACTTTTCCACTGCCTCACTGCTGAGGCTAATTAGGTTTCAGTGCCAGTCTTTGTGCTGAAAAAGGGAGGGGCTGGGGAGAATATGAAGAATCCTGCTATCACGGACGAGAGTGAAGGATCAGGAGGAGAGGAATTCAGAGAAATGAAAAGACAAGGGAGAGAGAAGCTTGCTGTTTCTTTCATTCAAAAAGAAATAACATTAGCAGCAACTAAAACATCTGCCTCTATTTATCGAGACGATTGAACATTCGTCAATTGGCTTTGGCATTTAAGACTAGAGCTTTGTGCTTTTTTTATGTTCAAAACAGGACAAAGGGATTTTTTTTTTTTTTTTTTTTTTTTTTTTTTTTTAAGATGAGCTTGGCTCTTCTCTCTTTTAAGCATATCCCCTTGGTTCCTTTTTGATAAAATGGAGGCTAGAAATGTAAAAGCATGAAGTAGGTCAGTAACTTCAAAAGGATCTTTTGCACAGTAGGTTATTTATGAATATCTGAGGGTCCAAGTACTTCGTGGAAATCATGCTGATGGGTCTGGCGTGAACAGTGGACATGACTGACTTAAGATACTATAGAATAAACAGCAAAGACCTACTGCAATACTATACACCATTTATTCTATAAAAAAAAATAAAAAAATAAATTATATATACACATCAACTAAAAAGAGACCTGGAAATGCATTATTGGTGTTTGCTAAGGCAAGCACACATACACACACACACACACACACACACACACACACACACACACACACAATATATATATATATATTTTTTTTTTTTATTATTATATTATATTATATTATATATAAAATTATATATATATTTTTTTTTTTCCTGTGTCGGATGATGCAAATAGGTTAGATTTATATTAAAGCCATATTTGGACAACATGATCAAAACACAAAGTCTATTTTTAAGGATGCACCAATACAATGTTTTTTTTTTTTTTTTGTAATTTTTTATAACCGATACAATATTTTTTTTTTATTATGTTTTTCTTCTGATCACTGTACAATATCTATACCTCTTTGTGTAGAACTGATAATCACTCTTTTAACAATACACACTACTTTACTATAGAGAAAAACAACAAATGAATAAATATATGCAATTGTATATTATGACAATACACCAGGAAAAGTAATCTAAGACAGAAAAAAAAAAAAATTCTTGGATGCACAATTTACATAAAATCTAAACATTTAGTGAAAAACAATAAATAAGTGAAAGTCTAGTGCTAAATATGGCAAAATGTTAATAAAAACAAAATTACTATTCTATTTAATAAATTTAAAACAATTTAATAAGTACAAGAAAAAGATTTTAAATGTATTGTGAAGCTTTTTAATGGGGCAACAAGATATAATAGATATGACAGATACCAGATTTACTGTGCGCATGCTTAATAAAATGGCAAAAAAAATGCAGCATCAAAGCAGATACTGCTGCTGAGTATTGTATTGTTACATCCCTATCTATTTTTGGGCCACTAAGCAACTACCTAGCAACCTTATAGCTAGTCTCTGATAATCTTCAACACTCTACCATTTCAGCAGCCAGTTTTTGTTGTACAGTTTGCTCTGCTCCCAAGTAGTAAAACAGTGCTCTATAGTTGTAATTCATTTTTGTCCTGGCTCTCTACTTTTTTGAGACTTCAAAATTATTTATAGTTTGCAAAGCTGATGCTAAATGCTGTTAAGGAATGAAAGGGGAAGTTCATTGTAGGCTATTGGTCTGGACAAGTCTGAATGGCTATAGAAGGGAACAGCTGTAGGCAGCTTTAACTGTTGGGCGTTAGATTCTTTGGCACAGCTGTCAAGACAGATTTTCCGAAAGTGCACAAAGGGGTTTGTGGTTTCAACTTAAAAAATGCGCTTGACAGGGCAGAAATGATCCAGTGAATGTAGGATTACACAGAAGGCCTGGGAGAGCCGCCCAACATTTAGACGAGACAGAGAAACACAATGAACAGATTCAGACAGGGGTCAAGCTTTTAACAACAGTTGACATGGACTAGTTGGTAAAAAAATATCTCATCAACTGTTGGGTGGTCAACAAAAGATGCCTGGTCAAGGCTGCATTGTGTTTGTACCGTTAGCGCATTGCTTGGTTTTCAGAAAACAAGAAATACTAGCTGACAGAAGATAGGCACACACCTTGCTGGGGTTTATACAAGGGATGCTCCAATACCAAAAAAACAATACCACCCTGCATGTGTACAGTATACAGAATATTAAACAAATGAAATATTCACTCATAGCATGTTGTTCACGTTAATAAATGAATCACGTGAAGTGGATTGAGCGCATCCCTTTTTCTTTTTTTTTTCTTTTTTTAATAGGCATCACTGGAAAGTTTGTGGTGCGGTCGGATATGTAATGGCAAAGAAAATAAAACGAGGAGCATATTACTAACGTCAACTGACGGTAAAGAGAGCACACTTCTGCTGCATGCTCTTGGTTGCTACAGCACACTCAGTACACATACGTCATTTAGATTAAAACTAAATCGTATATGTAAGTAAAAACATGAACTGTTACATGATTTATGTATAATGAGTGGTTCCCTAGATTATTACAAGAACTTTTCTCTGCGCAAACATCCGAAGCTTGTTGTCTGTCTTTTGTTGATGGATGAACATTAAGGACAAAGAAAATCACTCACTGCTCTTGACTTGAATGACTTTTGTAACTTTAATGATTAATAGATTATTAAAGTTAAGACTATGCAGTGTTATTTGACATTTGATTACTTTATTCAATTTCTGTACCTGGAAATGGTGACGTTTCACTGGTATCCCAAAGTTTGAAGGGCCAGTAGAAAAAAAAAAAAAAAAAATCTTTAGCATTGAGCCCTGCTGGAGAAGCTCTAAATATTCAATGTGCTATTAAATGAAAGAAAATATGATAGCACAATAGAATGAACAGTGAAAGTAACAGAAGCTCATACAATACACTTTAACAGGCATAATTAGGCGTGAAAATAACTCAAGGAAATATCCATTTGCTAAACGAATTAAGCCAACTAATTTGATTCATAATCTTTTGGTTTCTCTACCCTGTATTTTTTATTTTATTTTTTTTAATTACAAGAGAATATACAAGCAATGAAAGTATTGATATCAGGAAAAAGTGGTAGCAGTGCATCCTTCGTTTAAAAAAACAAAACAAAAACAATTGTAGCACCAACTAACAAAACCAATTGTAACAAAAAAAAAAAAGAAAGAAAAAAAAAAAAAGCTGAAAATAAATGCCATGCCCTCACAAAAGTTTGGTAAACAAACAAATTTGTTTATGCTGTTGATCTAAATGTAAAGTGCACCCCATGCTCGCAAATCCCAGAGAGCTCTATGCCATCAAGCATGCAGACCACGTGTTTGCAAGTAG
This sequence comes from Elopichthys bambusa, assembly GCA_037101425.1. Classification (NCBI taxonomy): domain Eukaryota; kingdom Metazoa; phylum Chordata; class Actinopteri; order Cypriniformes; family Xenocyprididae; genus Elopichthys; species Elopichthys bambusa. The sequence goes on along the minus strand of CM074433.1, from coordinate 16,198,632 downwards.
TATTGCGTTATTACAGGGACCAACACATTTTATGGTCCATCAGTCATAAGGAAAGCGTAGAATAAGATTTGAGTAGTGCTTGGGGCAAAGTCACGTCTTTTGCACTGACTGAGTACACTGGCTGGGGAGTGTTGATGTGGCGCTATCTGATATACTAGGGACGATCCGCTGAGCGCCAGAGGACAAATTTGTTTGCATACATTTGCAACACATTTTGAAAAATGCCATGCACCTTGAAGGAAGAGCCTCTCACCTTTACTATGCCCCTGGCGTCCTTCGCTTTGATGGGCACCCGCATTTGGAACACCCTGCCCACCACCGCCGAGGAGTCTGGGAAGCCACTGGGCTGTGACACAGACACAACCGCTGCTTCTGCCTCACGTAGGTCCGACAGCACCGCTGAGTGCATAGACGCCTCCAGTTGCCTTACGTCGCCTAGAACTTCCATGGGGTTCTGATCCCAGGAAGCCCGCACTTCCGTTACTGTCAGCACCATTGCGAACAGCAGCACTAGAAGAGTCCTGTCCCTTTGCCCTAGCATGGGGCGTCCCCCATCCCGGAACTCTCTCAGTTTATTGCGCATGCCTGCTTTTATTTTCTCTCGCACAAAAGAGGACGTTCAGTTGAGGGGGCAGCATGCACCCCAGAGTCCGAAAAAACTGATCCTCTTTTCAAAAGCTCAATCCTCTCCTTTTGTTCTCAATTACGCCTCTTTTCCCTCCTTTTGTGAAAGTGCCCTCAGTAGTTTTGAAATCCCATAGTTAAGGGGCTGCCTCTAAGACCTGTGTTAAGAAATAGAAAGAGAGGAATTCATTAGCAAACATTTCAATAGCAAAAGACAACACTAACATGTCTCACCAATGCATCTTAAGAGTAATATATCAGGTCGGCGCTGCAAACGGCCTGAAATGGGTTACTGGTATAAGCTAGAGATGTGCAAAACTACATATTTGTTAGGGTTTACCTGACTACCTACATTTCAGGATTACCTGACCCTCTAAGGGTTTCTAAGGGGGCATTTACGTAAGACACATTCTTGCGTTTGAAATCAGCTAGACGCAACAGTCAGAGGACTCGCGATGCATTATCAAAGCTATTTTTGTACCTTATAAGTTTTTAACCATTTAAGCAATCATTTTTAAATTGAGAAATATTAAATTAAATGTTCATGACGCAAAACAATAAAATAAAATGGTGAGTCGGGATGCAAAAAAGTATGTGCAAGAGATAAACTTGAAGACTTGATTTTTAAATGTTGATTAGTCAGTTAGATCATGACCATTTTAAATACCAAGCTATCTAATAAGTGATGTATCATGACTGTGCCGTAAATCACTTTAGGTTAATGGTATAAGCCAGATCTTCGGTCTCTGCCAGTGCTGATGTTTCACACTCCTTGCTTATCCACATGCACACATACACAGGTGGATCAAGACTAATCTGATTACCATTCACAGCTTTCTCTCCCTTTTCTCCTCTCACACTGTGCTTTTCATTCCTGCTCTGCCTCATTCATCACCAAACATGTCCCTGAAAAAACACCCTGCGCTGGAAGAGTAACCTGCTCCACGAGTATCGAAAGAAATGGTCGGAGACAGGGGGTCAGTCCATAGCGACCAACTGGTTCAAACACTTCAGAGGAATGCACACCCCATCTGAATTGTCTCATGGGGAGAGCTCTACACTCTAGAGGTTTGTTATTCATGCGGGTCTTTCATTCAAAGAGGAAGAAGAAAAAGCCTGCGGTGAAAAGAGGGATGGGCTTAGTGCAGGGTGGGCTAGAGATTTTATGCATTTGAAGAGGGAGCAGCTCCATACAATGCAGCTGATTTCCCCCGAGAACTGCTCTCTAGTCCCCATGTCCAACCTATGAACGAGGGAAGCGGATACGAGAGGGGTGGGGCAGTCTCTCACGCTCTCTAACACTCCCCGTGTTCGGTGGGAGATCGAGAGGAGCTTCTTCAGAAGACTCCCAAACAACAACACTGTAGGTCCAACTCACTATCTTTTGGAGATTCATTCTGAAAGCCAGCAGGAAAGTTACTCCTATAACAAAGTCCAAATAATCAACAACCATTTTCAAAGTCAGGTTTGTTTTGCAGTCTCAACCAGATGCCGACAAAACACTGTCCTTGAATGTTTAAAAAGACATCAAATGAAAATTAAAGACACATGGTTGACAGAAAAACATGGATTCTACTGAGAGCAATAACATTGGGATGTGGAGATAGAACAAGGCATGTTTTCAGGTTATGAGCAGGAATTTCAGAGAATGTTTAACAAAACATTTCATATAACAGTGTGCAGGCCAAGGATCATCAATGGCCAACAAACTGCTGGGATGCTTTCTCCATTGATTTTCAAATAAAAAAGTTCAAATCAGATTCATTAAGTTCAATAAGCCTTTAATTTCAAGTCACCACAGATATAATCATTGGGGGTTAGCGTCCGACTCCGATCTGTGCTTGCTCTCAGGTTTAGAGTCATTTGGAAAGAGTCACTGAAGTTCCTGACTTGTTAGTTTCCAATAGGAACTTTCTTTATGCCAGTGGATAATCTATAATGACTGCTGACGTACCTCATTACAAAGACCACCGGCTCAAAAAAAAAAAAAAAAAAAAAAAAAACCACTCACTCTTCAATTCACATTCCATATCTAAAACCTGCGAAACCTGCCAAACACGTGCCTTAAATGCCACCAATCCTCCCGTTTTAAACTTAAGTCAATCTTTTTTGACATGAATTGTTGACTAAAGATGAGAACATGTTACTCCTGCTGAAAACCCAGTTACCTTTTGACAAAGTTTTTTTTTTTTTTTTTTAAGGCTTTGATTAGAAATCTGCATTAGAAAATGCCTGAAGTCTTAACGTACATAATTTATCCTGAAAGGTATGGCTGGAGGTACAGTCAGTAGCATGACCCTCTTCAGCTTTCCACACTTTTCCACTACAGTCCCACCATTGAGCATTCACAAAGAGCCAGATGAAATTGGCAGGTACATGAAAGAACTTAAACCTCATCTCCGGTTACGGATAAAGACGGCCTTTCAGCTCTCAGGAATGGCAGGCTGATCTCAAAAAGGTGGAAAAAGGGGCCTATCACAGCATTCCTCCCTTGATCAGCCCGGCACAAGAAACTACATTGGTCACAGGAACCCTGCCGCCAGACTCACTAGCAATAGACTCGGACCCTTTCAGCAGTCAAAGTCCAGAGAAGTCTTTGAAATACAAAGACAAAATGGAAATCATTTCATGCGTGGGAAAAAAAATGAGAATCCTGAAGGCCAGTCCCTACATGCCAGCAAAACTACAGAGGGCCATTGTGTTGGAGGGCCGAAATAGTCCACTGGACGCTCCAGGAGATTAGGACTTGACAGGGATGTATATAGGTTGGGGGAGAGGGCAAGCGGTAATAGGTTTGCAGACAACAGTTTAGTTGGCAAAGGGGGAAGAATGCCCTTTGCCCTGGTACCATGGTGACACCCCTTGTTCATCACCCCCCCAGGGGCCCATGCTATTGGACAAGCTTATAAAAAGGCATTGAGTCACGTATTCTAGTTGGAGCAAGTCACAGATGTTTACTTGCGACCTTCAACATGGAAAAAATAAGCCAAGGTGCCTTGTTGGATCCAACAGCACACTTTTCTTCATTACATTATCAATGTAATGTCTTTTTTTTTTTTCCCCTCTTCAGACAGACCACCTTAATTTAATCAAAAAAAAAAAAAAAAAAAAAAAAAAAAACACCCATCTACTCAAATACAAATTCATAGTTGATTAGAACAATTCTGCACTCATCTGTAACTGTATAAACTAGTCCCGTACACTTTTTTTTTTTACCCTCAGAAGAACAAATACAGAATTTACTGTTGATGCTATAAAAACCGCATTTACCAATGCTCAACTAAAATATAAATGCACCACAAGAGATCTGAAGAATACAATATAAATAAACATCAATGACTGAAAACCCAGTAACCTGAGAGAGAGAGAGAGAGAGAGAGAGAGAGAGAGAGAGAGAGAGAGAGAGAGAGAGAGAGAGAGAGAGAGAGAGAGAGAGAGAGAGAGAGAGAGAGAGAGAGAGAGAGAGAGAGAGAGAGAGAGAGAGATATATATATATATATATATATATATATATATATATATATATATATATATATATATATATATATATATATATATATATATATATATATATATATATATATATATATATATATATATATATATATATATATATTACATTAGAAGCCATTGGCAACAGCTCACTTAGGTCAGTTCATACTGCATGTCTGTATTTTCCTCACTGGTGTTGGCAAGCCACTTGATATCAAGACTTAAAATAGCTACCAACCGAAAGTACTGCCAAAACATTAAAATCCTGCAATGCTCTCACTGTCATAGTATTAGTTTGGAGAGTCCCTCAGCAGTAGCCTCAGTCTTACCCATTATAGTGTGGTATGCACCCTCAGCAGGGTCAGAGGTTATAACCACACTCCTCATTTGGCGATTGAGTAACGGAGAGCGGGCCTCTCCCTGAAGAGACTGACTGCGGTGATTAATGACTCCGATACGGTGCCATCAATAGCAGGCTATACGCGTGAGCAATCAGCCTGGATGTCCGCAGCCCCTGGAAAACCTCCAGGAGCCAATCAGAAGGTTCGCTTTTGCCTAAGCCCTGGTCAGCTCAAAGCTGACCTTCTCCACTTCGCACTGTACTCCTTCCCCACCCTGTTCTGACATAGCTGAGCCTTCTATTAATGGCAACTGCAGGGCATGAGGAAAAGAAGATAGAGGCTGGCTAAAGAAGTCATTCATGACTGGAAAACCAAGGCGACCCTGGCAACAGGATAAAAGTCGCCAATGCAGCCCAGACTCTGGCCAGTTTACATGAGCAAAGACAGTGAATGATATAAATAGAAATAATTAATTCCCTCATTTTACTCTGACTGAAACAATTAAAGTTTCTGTATATCTAAAAAGGACAGTGAGGATTCTCACACTTTAAACCAGTAATTTATGACTTGTACAATTGGAATCTGCAATTACAAAGAATGATTTCAGAGGAATTTTACTGATAAATATTTAATATTTTAGAGCTGAGAATAACTAGAAAAAATAAACTATATTAACTTCAGAATTTTTTAGAAATATTTAAATATTATTGCATGATTTGATTAATTTCTGTACCTAAAAAAAAACTATAATTTTAAAATTACATGAAATTGAGGTTTGATTCCTTGACAGTCGGAAAATGATGAAAAAGAAAAATCGCAAATACCAGTTGCATGCGGGCATATTGCATTTTTCTTTTATATCCTTGTGACTCGCCATCCCCTGAAATGGAAATCAATGAATTTGCAGTGTTCCCTAATGCAGTGTAAACGCTAGCATGTAGGCATGCCAAGAACAGCAGCCATGTTATGTCCCTTAACAATTCAATTCGTGAGATGTATGAATGAGTCTAGGTGAGCCTTTGTGGTCCACAACAGGAAAGAGCAGTATGGGGTAAATCCATATTAAAACAACAGAGTGAAACAGAATGAATAAAAAGCCATCAGCAGGCCTGCTGCAGCTGGGGATGGACCATCACACCCAGGGTCCTTTATAAAGCTAAGTGCCCTCGCAAAAACATAGGTCCATGCTTATAGATCACACATGAACCGGACAACCTGTCAGCATCCCGATACTTGAGAAAAGGGTGTGGAAGACATATTGACCCCACATGCATGCCTACAACAATGGGAGTCTAGTGCCTCCGGCTTATTACAGTGACTATCTCGAGTTTCAACGCCAACCTGTAGGCCACTGCAAAATAGGTTTTTAAAAGCCAGGCTCTTAAATTGATTATGTTGCAGTTATGTACACCCCCACATTCTCTTATGTTAATAAACGATGAACACATTAGAAGCTGCGAAAACAAAGCTAACGCATAATAGTGGCATGCTGGAATGACATAACTTGATTTTTCTGCTCGTATCTTGCATGGAAAGCAGCATTTGATGCCTCTGTGCTTAAGATGTGAAAAAAAGCCAGGGTAGTGGTGCTATACACCTCTCTAACGCATTTTTAATTTGATGACAAGCTAAAATGAATCGTGAGAAACAATTTAGGGAATTGCGCCGCTTTCCCAAACGAGAAGGAACGCATGTTCACTTTGATTAAAACTCGGTAAAGTCAGTCGTCAGCTATTTCTCTCAGATGGCAGAAGGCTTGTGAAGAGTCTGACTGTGCTCCATTTTAAAGCTTCCTTTGTTGCCTGTAATTATCTGAAAACAACAAAATTATGAGATCATATATATATATATATATATATATAAAAAAAAAAAAAAGGTCATACTTGTCAAATCCTCAGAATTTGTAGGTAACAGCATAAAGAATGTGTAGGTCTTTTTAGCATAAAGCTCTTCTTACAAACATTGCCTAAAGACACTAAAAAGAAAGCACTGTACTTCAAGATGCCTACATCCAGACTACAGGGTGTATTCTCAGAAGTTTAATAGGGAGTTGTCTGATTAATTCGATTAATGAAGTGATTTGTCCTTGGTCGATCCAGTCAGTCATTTTGGAGAAGAGCTTGAAACACTGGGACAAGAATGCAACCTGAAGTCTGGAAAATATTTGCTTCATTAAATGAAAATCACATAGGGCAAGACGGGCCTCTGTAGGAAGACCTATATGATCATGTCTGATGAGCTTCGCTATACTTTGACCTAAAATGACCATCTTGAGAGAATAACCATTCTTTACTGAATTCCCACATAGAAAAAGAGTAAACCATTGAGGGTCCTCTGGGATCTAAAAGGGCTGGTTCTCAGGCAGGTGCTCTTTAGGGGCGGATCAGATTTTTGTTAAAGACCACCAGAAAGAGAAAAAACTTCTTGGAGCAGATAGACAATTGGGGCCAGTTGGTAAAGGATACCAGTGACAGCTGGGAACCCCCAGGCTCTTAACATGTACCAGGACACAATCCTGACCCAAAAACATTCAAGAGATACTAGAAGGGCAGCCCCCCAATTATTGGCACAATTCGTGATTGCAGAGATTGATTTAATTTCCTCCTCTTGGAAACTTACAATGGTAGATGACAACCAGCTAACCTTTAAAAAGTCAACATGAAACAATGTTTGCAAAACATTTTTCTAAATGTCTTCAATCTGTAAAAAAAAAAAAAAAAAAAAAAAAAAAGATTCTGAATAACCAGATTATTTTCCAAATAGTAAACCAATAAATAATATCTTCCATTAATTATTTTTAAAATGTTTTCATGGCTCAACGGTAAGGATTTTTTCTACTGGCCCAGTGGTTCAAACTTTTACTTGCCCCACCACTAAGTAATAAATAAATTAACTAAAATAGTTTGTTTTCTTTGTGCTTGATTTCACAATACTAGATTCCAATTTTTATACCACAGCAAGAACTACTAGCCTAACGAATATAAATTTCAAATATTAAAGGCAAGTAAACAGTCAGCATGCCAGAAGCCAGAGCTGCAATCATTGGGGATGTTAACCTATTGGTAACATAAGAAAAACATAAGCAGCATACTTCAAACATGCCATACTGTCTTTAGCCACCCAGACAAAAAGGTTATTGTTGCTAAAGTCTTCACTTTTATATCATTGAGAAGGCTTTAAACAACCAACGCAAATACAGAAATGGTTTCTACAAGGTCAAATCAAAAAGGCACCAGCACCTTATCAGCACAAAAACATAAAATGGATAAAACCGCTCTGTGAATGATGAACCACAGGGTTTGGGAACCAAATCACCTGCGCTAATGAATCAGAAATGGCGATATGACAAACTGAACAAAAAAAAAAAAAAATGGGGGGGGGTGCGGTGTGAGGTGGGTGCAATAAAATCCCATTCAAGGACATAAGAAACTGTAAGTGATACAGCTCTTATTTTTGGCAGAAGCAAACCCAAAACACATATCCTGCCTTATGAATTTATCAGTATTGAAAATCTCATTCAGGATTCAGAATATCATGGCTGAAACCGTAAGATGGCCAGATGGCCCTCCTTCACACACACCGGCCTTAACGCCACTTGGCAGCAAAGGGAGGGAGTGAATCTGCAATATCTGTGAATGAGCTGCAAGGTCTCAAGGTGCTGGACTAAAGCAGTGCAATGCTGGGACTGTCACATTCAGCACACCGATATGGATGGCCAGGGAGGACAGGAGGGGTGGTGGGTTGGCAGATGTAAGGAATAGGAGGAGGAGGGGTGCTGGACTTTGCTAATGTGTGAAAATGAAGGAAAACTCACAAGGGGCCAACAATGGTATTCGGCATCTATAACAATCAGCATTTCTGTTCTTTGAGTCAATAAACCCACCAGACAAGGGCCTGCTTATCCACACAAAAGAAACGTGCATGTTTTTCTAGCATATGCGTATGTAAGATGCAACCAAAGGAGAGCTCTTCAAAAAAGATCAATGTTTGTTCAGAACAAAACAACAGTACAGCAAAACGCAAGGAACCTTTTTTTTACTTGCTGTAACTTTGATGGCAAGAACTGATCAAAGCCACTATTTTTCCAAACAGTAAACGGACTCAATGTGGCAAGAGAAGTAGGTAGTGCCCTTAACCCAAAACGGGGGGCAACAGATGGCCTGAGAGACATAACGACTGATTTGTTTAACACAAAGTGTCTCAGATCAATGGTCTGTGTCAATAAACACCTCAGAGTAGACATCAGCAACCCAACTGTGTATTTAACGTAGATGCTGAAATACATGTGGGTTTGGGTTAGACAACAATTCTCAAGGATATCTTGTGTTTGTTATGAAACAAAGAAGGCTGGAACTGTACCCTGCGGACACAGACACAAAACAGGGCAAAATACTGATAACACTGTGCCGAGAGATCTTATATCCGAGAGATATCTGTGATACTTGAGAAGACTACAGCAGTCGAAGATCTCATAGATTTTTGTTGTGGAAAACATTCTGAAACATAAGCCACATAAATCAAACACACTGAAATATTACAAAACCAGAGAAGCCAAATGTGAACAAAAACAAAAAATAATTACATTGAGAGACTCTTTTTGTATAAGAACACCCAGTGGTCCTATTCTTCTTGTCATATGCTTAAAGAGAGCTGTAGTTTCAAACTGAAAAATATGCATAAAATAACATTCACTGTACCAAATGATTTTTCTTCATTACTTTGATGGCAGAAGACTGCCACTATATTGAAATTTTACCTACTTTTAATTTCTTTTTACACAAATTTCTGCAATGAAATCAGCCCAAACCGCTTACAGACTCATTCATTCATTCATTGTGTAATTAATTTCAGTCTTAGGTGTGATATACAGCTGGATAAATTGAAAATCAATTTTATTCAATTTGATAAAAAAAAAAAAAAAAAAAAAAAAAAAAAAAACTGGTTTGAATGAATGATTCAATGACTCACTCAAAGACCTCACTTGTTTCATTACTAGATGAATCAGCTTTTTTTGAACGAATTTCTTCTTGACTGAATGATTCAATGACATACACTTGTTTAACAGTCCCTTGGCGCCACCTGCTGGTGTAATGATGTAATTGATACAATCTTTGAAGCGTCAAGCTACACGCAAAAGGTGATTTACTCTATTTTGATCACTACTGTAGACAGTGCTTATATCTGAACTTTAAATTTTTATTTTGAATTATTGTAACAGAAATAATGATACCATGTGTTTGTAAAGAGTTTGTGAAGCTGTTTTATACCTATAGCCTACATGACAACTGCTCTCTCTGGCTCAGCGCAAACGCAGATTTGAATGTTTCCGATGCCTGTGATTGTACTTGTTTTAATAGAAACAGCTAAATAGTTCCCACTTTTTTTTTTTTTTTTTTTTTTTTTTTTTTATGAACTTTACACATTCAAGAAATTTAACATTAAAATTTGATAATGTTCTGTTGTCTTGCACTGACAAAATTTGTGGTGCAACATAAACATATTATGGTTAAGTCACGGATTGGATTTTTTTTTTTTTTTTTTTGGAAAATTATTTTTTTTTCTCTCATTTTATCCATTTTACTTTGATACCACTGCAAAAACCACTAGCTTAAAGACAAATGAATAGTCAGGAAAAAAAAAAAAAAAAAAGCATTTTGTAAGCAAATTACAAGCATAGATAAATACAATATAACAATGTCTAACAGTAGTATTCAGGTACAGAAATGTAATAATTACAGATAAAATAACACTGTAGTGTTCACTGTATAAAATAAATAGATTAAACTTTGTTAAAGCTGTTTTGTTGTTGTTGTTGTATTAGCATTATATTTAAACAACAGGTCACTTTTAGACCTAACACACTGGATTCATTATAGTGAGTGTATCGGATTTCTTTCTCAACTGCATAACTATGTAGACATGCATTTTCTGTAAAGCTGTTTTAAAACGATATGTTTTGTGGAAAGCGCTTTACAAATAAATGTGAATTGAATAACACTGCGTTTACAAGAATACTTGCCAACATGGTACTTTGACAATTTTGTGTGTTTGTGTCTGTTCAAGAACAAGGAGATGCAAAAAAGGAATCAATTCAGTGTTCGTGCATATGAAATGTGCCTCTCTGTGTGTGTGGCTGTGCGCACAGATAACAGTGCATGAGCACTGAATGGAGTTCTCTTTTCCCTCTTCTTGCACTGGAATGCTTTGAAATTGCTTGAATGTGTAAACTGGCAAAGCAAAATGTGCACATGATAAATTTTCACTATGATGGTTAAACTTTGCAATTAATCCGCAAATCACAAGCGTGCCAAACCGTGGGGCCTGGTCCATATGGATCGTTGATCCACTATGATTCGTTACGCCCCTACACAAAATATTCAAGTATTCAAAAATCTAGATACTAGTTTTGCCATTTTAACAATGTATTGTTAAGTTGTGCTGATTTAAAATGTCACCAAGCCAATGTTAAAAGACAGGATTTGTCATATTTGTGTGAATGGCTGACATGTGATTCAGTTAGAATAAATATAGTTATATAAACATCAGTTATAAAGTCAGTTAAATATCAATTAAATAATCATCAGTTACATAAATTAGTAATGCTTTACAGCACATGCCCTTGTTTTCCAACAAAATTATTAAAGGAATAGTTTACCCAAAAATAAAACGTGTCATTATTACTCACTGCCATGTCGTTCGCAAGACTTTCGTTCAACTTCGGAACACAAATGAAGATCTTTTTGATGAAATTGAATCTTGATGGCTACGCAACCGACACTTTCAAGCCCCAGAAAGGTAGTAAAAACATTATTAAAGTAATCCATATGACATTCACGAGAGCACCAAAATTCGTGAAAGTTGATGACCTGAGATTTGAGGGCTGAAAGGGCCAGCAGAAAAAAATAAAATAAGAAATTGAGCCCTGTAACCAAAGGACAAACTAAAAAGACTTTAATAACTACAGCTAACTTAAGTGGTATGTTGGTGGAAATATTCAACAATGACCGATGTTTGGAAATCTAAAAACCTTGAACTAGATCCTCGACGTAATAAATGAATAAAAGTGTATGAGAAAAGTCTTTATCTTTGTCATATGGAGCTATAGAACATCATTATTTCCGTCCCATCCTTCTTTCTTACATCTGTCCTTGCCTTCATTTTTTTTTTTTTCCAACCACCCACTTTGTGCATTTCATTCATAACTAGATAATACTCTTAAAGCAATACTGTCGTTCTCCTCGAGGACAAGCATTCCTGAAACAGACTTACCTTGCCAAGGTAACTACCTTCCCACACACACCCATTTGAAAATCTGAACAATGTGAATACACCCTTTGCAATGGCAGGCCCTCTACACACACAAAATGAAAGCTACTGGGATCAGAATCGGTTGGGTTTTAGTTTACACTATGCGAGGGAGTACTTACATCCACCAAAATGAAATAACTCAAGAGCCTGGTGGTCTCAAAAAAATGAGTACAATGTCCATCATTGACTCCAGACACCAGGCAGTGTGAAGACACACAGTGGTGTTGACTTGTAAGAAATAACACTCATGCGTTCCTCAAGTTCCACAGCGGTTCTGCTGTATTTACTAGGTCAGCACTACAAGTTATGAACCAGCTGGAAGGTTACATTGTTTGTCTGCGTCAAACACACCTGGTCTGGCCCATTTCCCCCACCTCTATGCGTCTCTTTAGAGTATACATTATCAGAGGCCAAGATCTTGACACCAAAGCCAGTGTGAAAAGCACACTCTAGCCAGTGTGATGTTTGCTGTCCAAGTTGTTTAATGATTTAAGGACTGCTGGGTTAGATGAGGCCTAACTAATAATTATTGTCGGCACATTTTACAGCTTAGCTTCTGCGCTAGACACAACCCCAAAGTTTAATACTTAGGGTTAGGTATAATAACGAGCAATAACAGTGATGCTTGTTAAGCAAACATCTCTAATGAGCCATGAAAAAGGAAAACAATTTTGTTTTTCATAGTGCATGCTGCATGATTATTTCAAAAGAACAGACATCTTTGTTTGTGGAATTCATGGGAAGCTGGGTTTACAGTAAAATTCACTAGGCACTTGATACGATTCTTTAAAGCGATAGTCCACAAATTGACAAGTCATGCAGCATGAGGACACCCCCTCCTCCACACCAGTGCCATTCAAGGAAAATTAAATTGACGGATTTAAGATTCACAAGGAGCGGACAGAGCGCAGCCTGGCACATGCCCTGAATTTTAAACTCTAATCAGACCCCCTGCTTATTGCAGACACTGATTTCAATTGGTGGTGGAAGTGGGGTAGCAGAAGACAGAGACTCTGGAAAGATAACAAAAGCGTTTCTGTTGAAATGTCTGTTTTTTTAGTGTTGCATTTACTACTGAAGATTTATTCATTTTTTATTAATAGGGAGGTAAATGAGATCATCTCTAAATGTGAGAAGAAAGAGCAAGTGACCTACAATAAAAGGACGTACGAATGTTAAAACAGATCTATAACAAGCGAAAGACCATAGAGGAATATTCCAGAGTAGGCCCAGCTTTAAAAAAAAAAAAAAAAAAAAAAGAAAAAAAAAGTGTGTTAAGACTGCACGAGGGCAGTGAAATGTGCTATTTTTGCACGTCGTAAAAACAACCCACTGAAAATGGTGAGCTAAGAGTCATTCTCAACCTTTTTGACTCCAGGGCCCCGCATTAGGGCTGCGCGATTTATCGCGATTAAACCGCACACAATTTGGCAAAGGCTGCGATTATTTAATGCGCAGCTTGTCAGAGCTGTACGGCTCTGTGATCAGTAGTAAATGCTTCTCCATCTGAAAACCAGAGGGCACTCTTGCGCAGAAAATGCAAATATTCCCTGCCAGCAGCAGAAGAAAACATGCATCATATCTTTGTAGCTGAATAAACAGAAGTTTAAAATGCTTTGATTGATTAAACATGACTAATAAATACACGACTGCCTTATTCTGTGTAAGAAGCCACATCTCACAGAAGGATGCTCAATTGTCGTTATGAAGTAAGTCCGGAATAAAAACGTTATTAAATGTTGTCGGCATGAAATCAAAATTCACCCTACTTACTTTCTTAGAGCACATTACTAATCTTGTGGTGAACAATTCATCCGTACAAGTTGATTCACAAATTTTACTTTATTTTCGTCTTTGATGAAAGTCTGAAAATGTACTTCCCTACTGGCATGGCCTTCCTTCTCTGATGAGGTCAGTTTGTCATCTTGGGTAGAACATCCTCTCCAACTGTCAGTCTGCTGCAAGCCTTGACAGCGAGCTGAATGGAACGACCACTTTTCTAGTTCCAATCAATTCGGGGAAAAACAAGCACTCTATTTTTAGGGCTGCCCCCTAATGATTGGTCAACTGGAAGAGGCTTAGTCGACCAAAATTTTTGTTGGTTAGTCACAGAGAGAAGAAGAAAAAAAAAAAAAAAAAACAAACAAACAAAAAAAAAACTTGTGGCGAAGTCACGCAGTCCGTAAGGGACAGATCATTAATGGTGGTTCATTGTGGTAATTACAGTATATCTGTGAGGAAATCCAAACGTTCCCCCATCATCCATCAACCTCAAATATGGTTTATCATTTGAAACAAGTAAGTAGTAGTAGCAACTTTACATGGCTGCTCGCTCTAACATTAACCACACAAGTGTTTGTGTGGGGTGTGGAAGCTAGAGCATAGCATTCTTATTGCAAGGCATGGGGGCGTCGGTGCGATCATTTGCATTTTTTCTGATAACAGTGGAAACAACTTAAAATACTCCATTTTGGGTCATACAGATATGAGTACATCATTCAGTTCGAAACTGTAAAGGGTCTACTTTTATTTGTGTAGACTCACAATAACAATAACATTTTTGCTTTTTTTTTTTTTTTTTTGCCGTCTCGGTCTCTATGAACTGGAGCGGGTCACAAAAATTAACCGAAACTCAGCGTATAGGCTACTTGCCTCACAGACATGAGAAATACATCTATAGAAAGCTTGAAATGTGTACTTTTAAAAGAACCTAATCAAAAATAAATACTTTCTGCTTATGTAATCCGTATGAAAGGTGCATTTTTCTCCATAGGCACGTTCACTATGCTGCGGAGATGGCGAGGAAGCATTGTCAACTTCATCTTTGCAGCCGATACCGACTCAGAAAACGCAAATAATCCTGGTTCTTCATAGGAATGAGTTGTTGAAGGGGTGATATCTTGATCTTTAGTTGTTTTGTTTAATTTAAATAATTTTGCATCATCTCAGGGCCCCCTTGGAAGATTGCTGACTCTGAGGCCCCCTGGTTGAGAACCAATAAGCAGACATATAAGACACATGAACAAGATCATCAGAAGCTATGCTTAAACGAAGGCCTAGATTTATGTTTCAACTTATATTAGCTTTTAAATGCAATAAGTAGCTGAAGGTGGAAAAATAGTCCTGGCCAAATCATAAATGGTTAATATATCATTGTTTAAACAGCACAGCACAAATCACTAACTTCAAGTAGATGTTTCAAGGCCTAAGGCGTTCATGTGACCACCACTTTTGTGAATGTGCAGCTGGCCTGAATACAACTGGCACTCTTGTCCACAACCAACCTCACTCTTTACGGTTTACCAGGCTAATCTTTTAACAAACTGAGTACTTTCCTCCTGTCTAGGTGTATTTCTGAAGGTAGTAGCAGTTCTAAGCTCACTCAAGACAACTCCACAATTACCCTCCTAAAGCATTCTCGCAAAGATCACGACAGACACAGTCACACATCGGTAAACAGCAGGCAATTTGCGTGGGAGTCAAAGATCAACTCAAAGCAGCAGCTCAGAAGGGGTAAACAGAAAGCCTCCCTTTATCCAAAAGGCTGCTGGACACAAATTGGTGCTTGCAAACATTAAACAGGCCCAATGTTTCATTTTCCTCTCAAATGCTTAGATGCAACCCCCAACGGTTATCGATCAACCAGACACAACATCAGACATGGTAATATGTAAACAACATCTTTAAAAATCAATGTTATTGCATTTGTAAGCAGGTAATTTAAGTGTGTCTGTGTGAGGTGGCCTTTATCTGCCCAGTTTCTCCCATCCAGAGCTGACAACATGTCTCTGTCTCCAGGCCATCACGTTAACATCCTATGCTACATTAAACTTGCGTTTCCACAGCATGCTGAGCTACTGAATCACGCTGCCTTCCCTGTAAGACAAATCTTCCTTTCTGGTTTCCCTCTGCTGAGACCACAGGCCAGGACGTCTCCATTGAGCCCATAGAAATCCACCTGAAAAACACTGTTGCGCTTGCCGCCACAAGAACTCGGCATGTCAACCGCCGATGAAAAGCTGCTATTTTTTAATCGCTGCTTTGTGTTTGAGGTACACGGAGGAGAAGGTCACACGATGTACTCAAAGCTGTTTTCCTCCAAAATGTCAAAGTGCAGCTTTAGTCTAAAGGCCTCTGACACCACATAAAGTCTTGACCCGAGTTGTACTGCAGCATTACAACTACATGAAACATGTTTTTTTCCCCCCTTTCCCAACACTGTACTATTTTTGCTTTTTCCTCACTCTCTCCCATCTCACTCTTAAAAACTAAGTGTAAAGCTGTTGTTGCTGATATTGGTTTAGCCAGTTACGAATTACACAGCTGAACCCTGCCATTAAAGTTCTGCAGGATAACATTATATGTTGAGCTTGTAGAAGACCCAAAAACCATCTCAGCAATGGCCCTATACGAAAGAAATAACATATGTTTATATGACATACAAATAAGCATGTACACAGAAAGTCACAAGTCACACAGCATGTATTGAGCATTTTCAAAGTCATCTAAAATTTTGCCTACCTTAATAATATTGCCCAATATCCATGATAAATGTGTACTAATCAATTATAAATGTGCACTTAATTTATGAAAAATAAAATGAGGTATTTTAAAAAAAAAAATGTTTCAGTGTTTTATTTATTAATTTGTTTTAATCTGTACAATGAAAGTCAACGGGGTCCACTGTTTTCCTTTCACAAAATATTTGTCTGTCTACGTTTGGAATGACATAATGGTGAGTAAATGATAACAGAATTGCAATTCTTTGATGAGAATATTCAACGTAAATTAATTGAACAGAAATTGATTAGAAAAACAACTGAAACGGGAGCACTGAAAAACATGAGGGTTTACTGACATCAGCTGAAAGATATTAATGTGCACCGTTAAATCGTTGACAAGAAGACCAAGAACGTGTATTAAGAATGTAAACAGAGTCGAGTTTGATTTCCTGTCGACTTTAAACCTCAGTGAAAGAACTGGTCAATTCTGACATTATGACACACTAGGAGATTGCAAACTAAGCTTGGGCCACATGGGCAAAGCAATGTGGCAGAACATTAACTCATTAAGCAAACGCACATCTCCTCAGCGGGACTGCATATTATAGAAGTGCACGGTATTAGACGGAAAATCTATTTGCTCGGTGCCAGTCAGTAACACGGATATTTCTCAGCTTTCTTCTTCTCAGCTCCACACCTCTGCTGATGATGCAAGTCTTATCACAGTACCGATAGTACGCAGCCTTGCATTAGAGCCGTTTCCCGCTGCCTTTAAAGCCCCCTCCCTCAGAACAGAGCCCCAGGGTTATTTACAAGCAGTGCTACAGAAATCTAGGTTAGGCTGCAATTGAAGTGTGAACTATTGCACACTGCAGCAGACAGTGCCTCCAAAGACTGAAGCAGCTTACTGGAAAATAAACAATAGATCTGCATGACATGCTTGTGGTAGGAGCAGCGAGCCATCAACTCGGGCTGCGGCGTCATCTCAAATCCAATCACCCTACAAGATTACGTGTCTGATTACGAAAGCACTGGAGTTATGAGAGGTCCAGTGCATGACTATACACAAGCTGCACACTGGGAATTTTCTCGTGGGTGCACTTTTTCCGCTCTGCCTTGCCTCACAGTCAGCACCGGTATGGCGTAATCCAAGTTTAAGGCTTTATTTGTGCGGAGAGATTTGTGCAAAGCCCTAATAGGTACTTCACAGACTCAACCATGCAATCATATACAATAAACTTTCAGGCACCTGTCAGGGGGAAGCACCTCATACTTTGTCTATTTTTAAAAGCAAACAACAACTTAGTCACATGTGCAGGAAATGAATCAATATTGTCATCCTCTACTAATGTTTTCTCAGCACTCCTCCAGAAGGATTGCACCATAAAAGGACGTTTTTACAAGGTACACCAGGAATAAATATCTCTGTGCACTGGTTAGCTCAAACAAATTAAGGCATAAATGAACATGCAATTACAGAGCCAAGAGAGTTCTTCTCAGGGGCAAGTGAATCAATAACCCTTGACAAGTGCAACAGTACAACAGGCTAGAACATCTTCTGCAAGACGATCAGCCCAAAGGGTATTGCAATACCTGCAATCGCAATTAAATTAAGGGCACCTGAGAAAAAAAAAAAAAAAAAGAAAAAAAAAAAAATGGACTAAATTAGCCTCCCACCACAGACTTTCAATAGGGTTCCTAGTTCAATCTCGAAACGGCAATAAGAAGATGAAAATTACAGAAGGTGTTAGAGAACTTACACAAGAAAAAAGGGCAGGAAGGAAACTTATACCTGTCCTCTAATTTTATCCCCCTTTACTCACTGGATTTTCCCTTGGGAAGGAGGGGGTTGCAGAAAATAGACACAACTACATGCCAAGGCAGAGATATGGCCTTATTCCAGAACAACTCACTTTAAACCTCGTTCATATGAGATACTCAGTGACTAAACAACCAACTGACTCAACACTGAGAAAGTAATGTGGGAGTTTTTTTGTTGTTTTATAAACTGAAAACTGGATGTACAGTATAGAACGTTAAGTTTCTGGTCAGATGGTCTGTTTGACCAAATTTCAAATTTATTTTCAAATTTGACACTATCCTCTCAATGGTAAAGTAACTTGTTGTATCGACTGCATAAACTGCACAACTTTTTAAGCATCATCCATTTGTTCTCAAATGCATAATTTTTAACGTAACTATTAGCTCTGATGTACTATTACTAACATTACACAAAACAACGCAAGCAAAAACAAAGCAAAACAACATAGCATAAATAAAATAATGATACGAACTATGAATATTCCAGTAGTAATATGACATGTTTTTATTGTTGGAAATTAATGATTTAGATATTATTGGGTCAAAAAGCAGGAATTAAACAATTATCAGGTTTGCAAAGACATTTAAACATCAGTAATTATATCCAAAACAACAATATTCAATATTTAGATTAAATGTGGACACATGCAATTCAAGTGTTTTGTTGCTTCAGATTCCTGATTCTTTTGATTAAAATCATTGTAAACACGGACACAACATTATAAACTTTGTATGAGGCTTTTTCTTCCCAAACCAGTACACAGTCTCACCACTGCCTTGTTTTGGAGTCAATCATATATTCAGTTAAAACTGACTGCACTTGGAGAGCATTTTCCTGTTCGCTGATGAGCATAAGAGAAAAATTTCAAATATTGAAGGATAGCATGGAAACCAAATGTCTGGCATGTGCATGGAGGTCTTCGTGTCCCTTGACAAGAAGGGAAAAAACCCCTCACACAGCTGAAAGGTTTAAAAACGTCTCCATGGAGAGGCAGACGTGATGAACATGCTAAAAAGCCAAACAAGCCAATAAGTAAAAAAAAAAAAAAAAAATCCTCCTGGTTCATTAGTGCTACACACTGAGGTTACTTTGTTATGTCTATATGAGGACGAAGACACAAAAACAAATTCACAATACAATGGGAGTTTTACAATTTGATTTAAACTCAAATGAAAACCTTTTTCATCAACATTTATTTACGAAAGATGTCAGACACCACACACTATATTATTTACATCGTATAACAAGAGATTAAAGCCAAACCTGATGTGTAAACACGAAAAATGAGAGTGTATTAAAACAATACAATCTTCAAAAGTCTGAAAGCGAGCCAGAAACGGTTAAAAACTCAATAAAGAAAAGACGAAACCAACATCGGAAAGCAAAATCAACGCGGAAATTAAATTTGACTGTCCCATATTTAACATTACAATAACAGATTTAAATCTTCTTCTTTTTTTTCTGCTTAAACTGACGTTATTGATTATCTGTTGGTGATCAATAACACAATAACATTTGAAATGACCCAATAATGTCCTTTGAAATGGCAATAAGTGTAAATAAATAACCGGATGATGATAATAGCAAGAGATAAGAATAGTGTTATACCGGAAACGAGTTACCTTTGTCGCTTTTTCAGCACATCAATTTCAAAATCAGGTTATTGATATCGAATGATAACCAACTTGACAGATTAATTAATCGATCGCCCGAGACCTTCATCTAAACCTCCTGAAATAAACATTAACGATGGACATCACAACTATACCAAAACTGAGCTCGCTATACGTTCATTAAAAGGGGAAAACAGGAACAAAAGCGACGTTGATTCGAATCTTATGAATATGTGAATCCTGTGATTCGCGAAATGACCATTACAGCTTTTGTAACGTAAAAGCGTTAAAGCCCATCTCACGACGTGACGCGATTGACGCGACGCGGAAAAACTAAAAGACCCTAAAGAGCTTATTCGGTTATAAATCAAGCGTCCTGGTTGAACGCGTCGCGTCGGCGCTCGTTTGCGGTATAGATGGGGGTCTTACACCTGTTTGCATTTGGTTTGCATTAGGAGCGTCAGTCTCTCTGCAGCACAAACACAGCCAAGCCTAAAAATATTAGCTATAATTCAGTCCAACTGCCTCAAATGCACTTTACACGATGTCTTACCTCGTTGGGAATAGATCGGAGTCACATCGCAGCTATTATAATAGCTTGATGTCAAGCTTATAGACGCATCCGTGCGCAAGGAAGAGAAAAAATCTCGCCCTTCTACCCTTCTTCTCTCTCCATCTACACGAACCAATCTGCACACACACACACTTTCACTGTCCAGCCTCAAGACCCAACCAGACGAGCACAGAGTCGGCTACATCGATTAAACAATTCACTGTGCAACCACGAGACGCGACCAGCAGAGCCCAGATTCATATACGTTAATTTGCCCCCCCCCCCCCCCCCCCCCCCCCCCCCCCCCCCCCCCAAACCACCTTTTTTTCTTTTTTTTAAACATCCTACCAATTTTGCTTCTGGATTAAATACATTCGAGTTTCATTTATTTAACACCATTATTTTTCTATTATTTAATATTTTGTTATCTGCTTTTCAATTTATTAAAGAACCTTTTTTATATAAATTCTTGACTAAAAATAAAAATATAAAAAACTTTCACTAGATAATTAATAATAATAATTAACAATATATTATTAATTATTATTATTATTATTATTACTATCATCATCGTCATCATCATCATTATTGTGTCCTTACTGCATATCAACGTCTTTTCTATAGTAAAAGTAGGCCTACTGGTAATGATTTGTACTGCTAAAAAAAAACTTTCACTGTTCAGCTTCAAGACTCGACCAGCAGAGTATGTCCACTCGATCCCAGAGACCACTAAAATGGAGATGAATCATGATTCAATTCCCACACAACAACAAAAACAAGTAATATTTACCGTTTCACACCGGTGGAGATGAACAGACTCGATTCCGAAAGTGGTAAAATCCGTTTCAATGCTTCTTCATTGGCGTATAATACAGACTGCTGTTTAACCCAAATTTCTTCTCATCTGGTTATTGCTGGAGGTCAGTGTGATGTTTTCATTCGTTTGTTTATTCACTCGTTCCTTTAACGCTTGTCAAACGAGAAAGAATTGGAAAATGACAATGAATTATCCCTGGCAAATCCACAGAACGACTGCGCAGCGCTTGATTACAAGTTCTGTTTTGAGTCTTTATGACGAAGAAAATCAAATTAAAAAAGAAAGATAAAAATGAAACTACATGACGACAGTCAGGAGCGGTCACATGTCGAGGGTTTCGGCAGGCTCGCGCCTTGATGAAGAGGTTTCCTGAAGAAATGGTGTCTACCCAACGTATTTTATCGGAGTGTGAGCTGCTCTGCACTTGCTGTGTAACTCAGTGTCTGGGCTTTGAAGGGGTATGCAGGAGGAGGAGCAGGAGGCATGTACCTTCACACCCCACCCCTTACACGACTCCAATTCACTGCTACTGTCCACTGACTTGACATGACAAAGCACACGATAGAACGACAGATAGATAGATAGATAGATAGATAGATAGATAGATAGATAGATAGATAGATAGATAGATAGATAGATAGATAGATAGATAGATAGATAGATAGGCAACATTAGCAAATTTTACATTATTATATTTATAAAAAATGACATTGCTTATTATAAATATTATTAAAATATGTAACCATTAATATATATATATATATATATATATATGATTTATATATATTATATTATATAAAACTTTAAAAATCAGTAAATACTCTAAATACTTATAATTATTTGTTATAAAATGCTTAACATGCTTATTATTACTGAAATATTTATGTATAAATATTAATTATGTAACATAGCAAATATATAATTATATATAACCTTTTAATATTTATTAAAAATATGATGATGATGATTACATGTTAAATATTTTTGATACTATATAAAACATTTAGATATATATGACTAATTAATAACATTAGCACACGATTAATAACATTAGCACGTGTTGTGTTAGACTTTTTTAATTTATATGATATATGTATATCATATTACATAAAACACACACACACACACACACATATATATATACATATATATATATATATATATACATACATACAGGTGCTGGTCATATAATTAGAATATCATCAAAAAGTTGATTTATTTCACTAATTCCATTCAAAAAGTGAAACTTGTATATTATATTCATTCATTACACACAGACTGATATATTCCAAATATTTATTTCTTTTAATTTTGATGATTATAACTGACAACTAAGAAAAATCCTAAATTCAGTATCTCAGAAAATTAGAATATTGTGAAAAGGTTCAATATTAAAGACACCTGGTGCCACACTCTAATTAACTCAAAACACCTGCAAAGGCTTTTAAATGGTCTCTCAGTCTAGTTCTGTAGGCTACACAATCATGGGGAAGACTGCTGACTTGACAGTTGTCCAAAAGACGACCATTGACACCTTGCACAAGGAGGGCAAGACACAAAAGGTAATTGCAAAAGAGGCTGGCTGTTCACAGAGCTCTGTGTCCAAGCACATTAATAGAGAGGCGAAGGGAAGGAAAAGTGTACAAGCAATAGGGATAACCGCACCCTGGAGAGGATTGTTAAAACCCATTCAAAAATGTGGGGGAGATTCACAAAGAGTGGACTGCAGCTGGAGTCAGTGCTTCAAGAACCACTACGCACAGACGTATGCAAGACATGGGTTTCAGCTGTCGCATTCCTTGTGTCAAGCCACTCTTGAACAACAGACAGCGTCTCGCCTGGGCTAAAGACAAAAAGGACTGGATTGCTGCTGAGTGGTCCAAAGTTATGTTCTCTAATGAAAATAAATTTTGCATTTCCTTTGGAAATCAGGGTCCCAGAGTGTGGAGGAAGAGAGGAGAGGCACACAATCCACGTTGCTTGAGGTCCAGTGTAAAGTTTCCACAGTCAGTGATGGTTTTGGGTGCCATGTCATCTGCTGGTGTTGGTCCACTGTGTTTTCTGAGGTCCAAGGTCAACGCAGCCGTATACCAGGAAGTTTTAGAGCACTTCATGCTTCTTGCTGCTGACCAATTTTATGGAGATGCAGATTTCATTTTCCAACAGGACTTGGCACCTGCACACAGTGCCGAAGCTACCAGTACCTGGTTTAAGGACCATGGTATCCCTGTTCTTAATTGGCCAGCAAACTCGCCTGACCTTAACCCCATAGAAAATCTATGGGGTATTGTGAAGAGGAAGATGCGATAAATGCCGACCCAACAATGCAGAAGAGCTGAAGGCCACTATCAGAGCAACCTGGGCTCTTATAACACCTGAGCAGTGCCACAGACTGATCGACTCCATGCCACGCCGCATTGCTGCAGTAATTCAGGCAAAAGGAGCCCAACTAAGTATTGAGTGCTGCACATGCTCATACTTTTCATGTTCATACTTTTCAGTTGGCCAAGATTTCTAAAAATCCTTTCTTTGTATTGGTCTTAAGTAATATTCTAATTTTCTGAGATACTGAATTTGGGATTTTCCTTAGTTGTCAGTTATAATCATCAAAATTAAAAGAAATAAACATTTGAAATATATCAGTCTGTGTGTAATGAATGAATATAATATACAAGTTTTACTTTTTGAATGGAATTAGTGAAATAAATCAACTTTTTGATGATTCTAATTATATGACCAGTATCTGTGTGTGTGTGTGTGTGTGTATATATATATATATATATATAATTCACCTCAAAGGTATTCTATTGTTTTGAGGTCAGGACTCTGTGCAAGCCAGTCGAGTTCCTCCACACCAAACTCACTCATCAATGTCTTTATGGACCTTGCTTTGTGCACTGGTGCACAGTCATGTTGGAACAGGACCATCCCCAAACTGTTCCCACAAAGTTAGGAGCATGAAATTGTCCAAAATGTCTTGGTATTCTGAAGCATTAAGAGTTCCTTTCACTGGAACTAAGGGGCAGAGCCCAACCCCTGAAAAACAACCCCACACCATAATTTAGAGCATTATTTTAAATTCCCCCGCGACGTACGTGTCATGCAGCCACACTATGATAGGTATCGCGTTTATTTAGTTTTTCCTTTTTTATTTAAAATATTCATAAACTTGTTAACTATATCATGAATTATATGATATATTCCAATTGCCAAATATGTGGAAGTGAATGTGTTTTGTTGTTTAAACACCTTTATAATGATCATGTTAGTTGATAAAACAGAGGATCAGTCAGATTTACATCACGTAAATTCATCAATTTTTCCCGTAATACGTAAACGTAAGTGGCTGGTGAACTGGGAGAAAAGAGTAAACTTTATTGTTTCATACGCATTGTATCTGATATGAATAAAAAATAACAAATTATAATTGAATTTGTTTGGAATTTGCATTTAACAAACTATAAATGTCTTTTTTATATACGATACTTGATTTAAATGTCTATTTACATGTCTGAAACCTAAAATAAACATTATGTGGCTGAAAACACTGAATAGTTGTGAAATATGAAAAGCATGGAGCGCGTCCATCTCTGGCTCAGTGCCAGCAGCGTGAAAGCAGGTGTGAATTTAGCACTGAACGTTTAATCACACCAGTGTGATCGTATGCGTTAAAGGGTTAAAATTGGGGGTGAATGGGGGGAAAATTGAAACTGAGGGGGACAAATCAGATCTGAGGGGGCAATGCCCCCTTTTGGCCCCTCGTGGCGCCGGGCCTGCTCTAGAGTCCAGTGGCAGCGTGCTTTACACCACTGCATCCGACGCTTTGCATTGCACTTAGTGATGTAAGGCTCGGATGCAGCTGTTCGGCCATGGAAACCCATTCCATGAAGCTCTCTATGCACTGTTCTTGAGCTTATCTGAAGGCCACATGAAGTTTGGAGGTCTGTAGCTACTGACTCTGCAGAAAGTTGTTGACTTCTGCGCACTGAGCACCTCAGAATGCGCTGACCCCGCTCTGCGATTTTACATAGCCTACCACTTTGTAGCTGAGTTGCTGTTGTTCCCAATTGCTTCCACTTTGTTATGATACCACTAACAGTTGGCCGTGGAATATTTAGTACTGAGTATCACAGTACCACGCTTGAATTCACTGAGCTCCTGAGAGCGACCCATTCTTTCACAAATATTTGTAGATGCAGTCTGCATGCCTAGGTGCTTGATTTTATACACCTGTGGCCATGGAAGTGATTGGAACACCTGGGGCACGTGGAGCTCAAACCGGTGCGCAACGTTTTGCTACGGTTTCTGGGTTGAACGACATGTTTCCTGGAAACGGTGTGCAACGGTGTGCAACAGGTTTGAGATACGTTTTCTCTTGTTTGGTGGGTGTGTCAAAAATGTCAGCCCAATCAGCATCAACATGTATATAAATCACGCAGTATTAAAGAAACAGCTTGTAAATGTAATTAACATCAAAATAAATTCACAAGAGCAAGTATATTGTTTGCATATGTTTATTTACATTAATGGAAAGATAACTTAAATAATAAGATCACAAGTATAGATCTGGAATTTCTTTAAGTCTGTCTAAATATCATTTAGTAATTGCAAAGTCTTCTGGTCCATATCCTTTTCTTAGGAAGGTGTGCTAGACACTGATTAATGTAACATAAAAATACTATACTTATATTTTTCCTAGCCTATTGTATTGTGGAGTGATACTTCATAAACTTTCATAAACATAAAGGCAAATGTTGGATCACAATAATTAGGAACCACAGTTTCCACAAATCTCTTCACTTGATTGGGATGTTCTCTTTTATTCTGATTGGCAAGAGCAGTGTTTGTAACATCGAGCGTATTTTGCAGTATTAAACACGTGTTTATACTGACTTCGTCAGGCTCAGAAAATTCTTCAAAAAGAACATAAAGAATGGCCTTCTCAGCTGCCATAGTTGCAACTCATGCGTCATCAGAACGGGGTGTTCAACGCACCACCGTTTTTGTTTAAAAAACGTTTTGCAACGTTTTGTCAGGGCTGAACGCAGCCCTGAATTCAATGATTTGGAGGGGTGTCACAATACTTTTGGCAATATAGTGTGTATATATATATATATATATATATATATATATATGGAAAAATAATTATAATTATTATTAACAGATATAAATAGATATTGATATTGTGTTTCTATATTTTCCACACTTTCTTATCCCATGTTAAGGCTTAACCTTACTTTTTCCATGACTTTGACACAACATGTCTTACCAGGATAGAGTAAGATAAGGTTTCTCATTCCTCATGAGGTCTACAGGCCCCTGTATGTCTCAAACAGGTCACATAATCCCCTTAGACACAGAGATGTACACAATGTTTGTCTCAATACCAGGTAAGATATCATCAGCAGTACACCTTGGCACTAGAGCCATTTTTTAGTGAATCAGCCAGCATTTTAATTGGACAGTGAATACCCAGATTTGAAGGGAAACAAGGAAACCATTGGTCCATGGTGTTTCTATGCTTTTTCTGCAGAGAATAAGATTATCAACATCTCCACAGTTTCTCATTCTGCAATCAATATCCAGCAATTTCTTGATATAAAGGGGGCCATCTGAGAGACAACCTGGGGTGGCTATCACAGATCAATAAAGGCCATCTTTAATAAGGGTGAATGTCCCCAAGCAGTACCTAAGATCACATTTAAAGGAAATAGTCCAAAAGCATTCGGACATTTGATTGATGTGGTAACACCTGGAAGCTTCCAGAAAGGTTGATTAGAAAAATATAGCTGGCCAGTAAGCAACCTTACTGCATGGTTTATAGTAGCTAGATATCTAGCTACTATAAACTATAATATATCAAAAAATTATACAAATCACTAGTAGGCCTATTTAATCTAAATTCAAAGCTTTTTGCAACACAATCTGAATTGCTCTAGAACTGCTCCAACTGCATGTGATTAGTGGTACTGCAAAAAATCATCTTAGATATTCCCAGTGCTGGTTAGATTACTTACAAATTGTAGTCCATTACTAAATACAAATTACATGATTAAAAAAATGTAGTCAGTAACTTAATCCATTAGATACATTTTAGGTAATATTATCTGATTACTATTTGATAACCTTTAGACAACTTTTGACCTAACTTGTTTATCACATTGATTTGAATATATAGGATAATCGTGTGCCATATTGATATAAAACAAAGAATTGTTTTGGTTGTAGAGAAAATGTGAAAGATAAAAAAAAATAAAATAGGGAGAATCAATAAATTTTGAACAATTTACTGCCATTTTGTGAATATAGTGTAATTATGTAATAGGTAAAAAAGTTCTGTAGTCTGATTATGAGTATATTAAAATGTAATATAATCTAATTACAACAATTTAATTTTGGGAATCTGATTACGTAATCCAGATTACATGTAAAGCCAGGGACAGACTTAATGATTAGCTAAAGCATTCTAAGACTGAGCTCAACACACAAAGACACAATGTTTCCTTGAGCTTGCAGCCTTGGACCAAAGCAGATTTAAATACTTACACGGCATTTAAACACCAACTGTAAACACAGACTGAACGCAAATGGCTCTGACTTGCCGCGTTTGGGCATGATCAGTCGTAAGTATCAAATGACAGTCATAATCGGTTTTACGATCATTAAGTGTTTTCCCAGCTTAATCAGTTACTACCCAGCACTGGATATTCTGCTAAACATCTTCTTTTGTGTCTCTGTCCTGGAGGGCCACTGTCCTACAAAGTTTAGCTTGCCTCAATACACCTGCCTGGAAGTTTCTAGTATGCCTTGTAAGATCTTGATTAGCTGGTTCAGGTGTGTTAATTTGGGTTTGGAGCTAAACTCTGTAGGATAGTGGCTCTCCAGGGCTGCATTTAACTCCACTTTTAGACATACACTTACAAACTACCCTAAGAACTTCCTCTCAGGGATATCCCTGCCGCCATTTTTAAGTGCGTTCAACTTTGTCAAGTAAACAAGGGAAGTTTACTTGAACAGACCCTTGATGTCTCGATTTTGACCCAGGGAGTGGGTCTACTCAATATGTACACTTCAGGCAGATCCATAGACCACAATGCAACACGACTGTGACATCACAGCAGGTCGTGCTTAATTTACTCCCACCCCACACAACTCTAATGTATGAAATTGGAGTTATGACATTTAACCACATTATACTTATAGCTTAAGTCGAAAATAAATTGAAAACATCCACGCGTAACCTTTCCAACATGATTACATAATGTGTGCCGCATCGCAGAGCTAGTGCAAGACGAGCATTCTGCGCACAGGTAAGCTAATCTTCTTTAGGAATGTTAAGTATTTCAGGAAAATAAATGACTAGCATTCTCATTCAATACCTCTGTCGGATGTTTTCTTCTTGCTAATAATAATGTTAATAGATTCAAATTTTTTTATTGTAAATGCCAAATTGTGGTACACAAACTACAGTGGAGCAAAGTTATAGGTTAGTCAGAAGAGTGTGTCTAATGTAAAGTGACAAAGCAATGTCCCTGAGAGCAGTCACGTTTGCAGGGCTTCAAATCCTATTTGTTTTTTTCACTTAAGGTATTAAAAAGGAATGACAAGCCAGAAACAATACTGTTCTTGGCTCCTTTCGATACAGATTTTTAAGGGTAGTGATAACTAATACTGTACAGCTATACTGTATGCATGTCCCAGCAACCTACTAAGAACATTTTACAGAGTCACAGAGAATGAATATGCCAGACTCGACCATAAAAGGCAGCTGTAGCCTTTGGAAGAAGTACTATTAATTAAAAAATTATATATATATATATATATATATATATATATATATATTCTAGTAAACATTTGATGTGGATCAAAACCTTTCATCAAAGTTGTCCTAAAACCTTCTTCTTAGGACAACTTAGTTCTTAGGTTATATATAACTGACAATTAATTTCAGCATTTTTTACACAAATCTTAAAGGGGTGGTTGATTATGATTTCACTTTTTTAACTTTAGTTACTGTGTAATGTTGCTGTTTGAGCATAATCAACATCTGCAAAGTTACGATGCTCAAATTTCAATGCAAAGGGAGATATTTTCTTTTAAAGAATTCTCTGTTTAAGGACTACCACAAACAGCTGGTACGGACTACAACGTGCTTCTTCCCGGGTTAGTGATATGACTCTGACATTACCCCCCACGCCGCAAGGCACCGTAAACCATACAGCAATGAAGGGAGGGTGTGGGCTCTGAAAGAGGATGAGTAAAGGACCATTGACGGCTCTCCTGGATGGATCCATGGGGCTGATTGACGGAGACGGAGCTGAGCAAGGTGGAGATCACAGGGACAATAGCACGGGGTTGACATCGCAGGCCCGGAAATTCAAGGCAATGCCGCCAGCTTGAGGGACTGAGGTGAGGACGGGGGCCTGGCTGAATGGGGTGACACCGGTTGAGGACCAAGGCAGAAACTGAGGGAAAGAGGATCCCAGTGAAGCTGGAAGGGTAGAGGGCTGAGGCACAGCCAGATGCCCCGGAAGTTCATAGCGAAACCAGGGTGACGAGAGACCAAGGTGGAGCCGGAGGGACGAGGGAGCCCAGTGGAGCCTTAAGCTTTGTTTATACTTTTGCCTGGTTTTGAACCGCGAGCCTCCACTGACTGCGCATGCTCCTCCCCAAAAAGATGAGGCATTTATACTTGACGTGCTCACCGTTGAACTATTCTTTGAAACAACAGGGTGTGACTCTGAGTAATTGTTCTCTAAATCATCAGGAAGCAGAGAGGTGAAAAGAAGTAAGGTACACATGACAATGTTTGTTACACTTCACCAAACCCATGCTACAAAAGAACCAAAAAAGTGTGTAAAACCCAGTAAACCTTGAGATTATTACTTGTGACATTAGAACAAAACATATGGATATGAGAACATGCGTATAAAACTAAATTAATCAACAACCTCTTAAATATTTTCTTGCGCATGGCCTCCCACACTGCGATGACATAAATTTCGCACAGTGAGTATGCAAGCTTTAGTGATGGTGGACCACGGCGGAGCTGAGGGAGCAAAGAGCCAAGGCGGAACTGAAGGATTGACCGGCCAAGGTGGAGACCCCGGTCTGGAGGCCAGAGGTTCAGCCGGGAGATCTGCCTCACAAAGCTCAGTTGGTGGTGAAGTGGCCTGAGGCAGAGCCGAAAAGCTGGCGGTAATCACCAGTGATGGTGGAGCTGAGAAGCTGTGAGAAACCAGTGGAGCAGGTGAGTGATTGTGAACTGATGGAGCCAGCAGAGATGGAGACAACAGGACGGGAAGGTAACAGGGTGGGATTGGAATATCGAACAGGTGACTTTGAGTGAGTTCAGGGGTGGGAGCTGGCTCTGCAGTGAAATTAATCAATGGTTTCAAAGGCGTGTGGACTCTTGCGCTGGGACTAAATCCTCGCTGGATCTGGCGATATGCTCCGGCCTCTGGACGGATGTGGTGACTGGCTCTGGCTCCGGGATGGACTCTTTGTCTGGTTCTGACTCCGTGGCTGGGGGGGGCTCATGCTCGTGGTCTGTGGCGGGTGCTAACTCAGGCTCTGGTTCCGTGGCAGGCTGGGACGTCGTCATACGGTCTGCGGTGCAGGTCTTCTCTAGCTGTCTGGAACACTCTGGGCTGGGACAGTTAATCCCTTCTGGAGCGGGCAGAGGGATTGCTACTGGTGTTGGAATATGTGCCTGGGAGACTGAGATAGTGGCGTCGCTCTCGACTACTCCCACGGTGAGGGAGGATCTGCATATTTGAATTATCCAAAACAGGATTCAGTCTAAATAATCTTTATTCCAACAACAGAAATATGTAGAAGAATCTCAGGAGAAACATATACTCTTTCCACGCATAATGTTAACAATCACTGACAAAGAACTGAACAAAACAGGGGGTACTTAGACACAGAGATAACAAGGTAAGTAATTAGACAAGTGAAAGTAATCATTACCTAATGAGAAACCAAGGAAACTAACAAGGGTGAGGAAAACACTAAACTTAAAGGATATACAGGAAACTGAAACACATGAACAAAAACACAATGAAACCATACTCTAAATCCTAAATCCTTATACATGTTGTAGTATGATCATTCATATACAGTGGGTACGGAAAGTATTCAGACCCCCTTCAATTTTTCACTCTTTGTTATATTGCAGCCATTTTCTAACATTATTTAAGTTCATTTTTTTTCCTCATTAATGTACACACAGCACCCCATATTGACAGAAAAACACAGAATTGTTGACATTTTTGCAGATTTATTAAAAAAGAAAAACTGAAATATCACATGGTCCTAAGTATTCAGACCCTTTGCTCAGTATTTAGCAGAAGCACCCTTTTGATCTAATACAGCCATGAGTCTTTTTGGGAAAGATGCAACAAGTTTTTCACACCTGGATTTGGGGATCCTCTGCCATTCCTCCTTGCAGATCCTCTCCAGTTCTGTCAGGTTGGATGGTAAACGTTGGTGGAAAGCCATTTTTAGGTCTCTCCAGAGATGCTCAATTGGGTTTAAGTCAGGGCTCTGGCTGGGCCATTCAAGAACAGTCACAGAGTTGTTGTGAAGCCACTCCTTTGTTATTTTAGCTGTGTGTTAGGGTCATTGTCTTGTTGGAAGGTAAACCTTCGGCCCAGTCTGAGGTCCTGAGCACTCTGGAGAAGGTTTTCGTCCAGGATATCCCTGTACTTGGCCGCATTCATCTTTCCCTCGATTGCAACCAGTCATCCTGTCCCTGCAGCTGAAAAACACCCCCA
Source organism: Elopichthys bambusa (assembly GCA_037101425.1). Taxonomy (NCBI): domain Eukaryota; kingdom Metazoa; phylum Chordata; class Actinopteri; order Cypriniformes; family Xenocyprididae; genus Elopichthys; species Elopichthys bambusa. The sequence continues at coordinate 16,166,782 of CM074433.1, read as the reverse complement.
CAGCATGATGCTGCCACCACCATGCTTCACTGTTGGGACTGTATTGGACAGGTGATGAGCAGTGCCTGGTTTTCTCCACACATACCGCTTAGAATTAAGGCCAGAAAGTTCTATCTTGGTCTCATCAGACCAGAGAATCTTATTTCTCAGCATCTTGGAGTCCTTCAGGTGTTTTTTAGCAAACTCCATGCGGGCTTTCATGTGTCTTGCACTGAGGAGAGGCTTCCGTCGGGCCACTCTGCCATAAAGCCCCGACTGGTGGAGGGCTGCAGTGATGGTTGACTTTCTACAACTTTCTCCCATCTCCCGACTGCATCTCTGGAGCTCAGCCACAGTGATCTTTGGGTTCTTCTTTACCTCTCTCACCAAGGCTCTTCTCCCCCGATAGCTCAGTTTGGCCGGACGGCCAGCTCTAGTAAGGGTTCGTCCCAAACGTCTTCCATTTAAGGATTATGAAGGCCACTGTGCTCTTAGGAACTTTAAGTGCAGCAGAATTTTTTTTGTAACCTTGGCCAGATCTGTGCCTTGCCACAATTCTGTCTCTGAGCTCTTCAGGCAGTTCCTTTGACCTCATTTGCTCTGACATGCACTGTGAGCTGTAAGGTCTTATATAGACAGGTGTGTGGCTTTCCTAATCAAGTCCAATCAGTATAATCAAACACAGCTAGACTCAAATGAAGGTATAGAACCATCTCAAGGATGATCAGAAGAAATGGACAGCACCTGAGTTAAATATATGAGTGTCACAGCAAAGGGTCTGAATACTTAGGACCATGTGATATTTCAGTTTTTCTTTTTTAATAAATCTGCAAAAATGTCAACAATTCTGTGTTTTTCTGTCAATATGGGGTGCTGTGTGTACATTAATGAGGAAAAAAAATGAACTTAAATGATTTTAGCAAATGGTTGCAATATAACAAAGAGTGAAACATTTAAAGGGGTCTGAATACTTTCCGTACCCACTGTATATTTTTATCAATTTTACTGGTAGTCCACTGTATGAAGAATGTTTGGGTATAATATGTCACAGTTTACTTTATTTTGTTGTCCTCACTTACATCAATAAACTATAGTGTCCTGCACCTACTAGTAAAAATATAATATATATATCACACAGTTTCTGCCAATCTCATGTTAATCTTGAGTACATATAGAGTTACAATGCATCCTTCATATCTCCGAAAAGCCTTTAGTTTTGTCATATTTATAAAAGATAGATACGCTAAACCGAGTCTTTCTGAAAAAAAGCAGAGATCCTGGAGGCGTGTCTGCCGTCAGTGCTGTGGGCAGAGCTAAAGAGTCACGAGCGTGCGCAGCTTCTGCGACATCATTATAAATAAAAAGGGAACAAAAACCTTCATGTTGTTTACATTATATGCACTTGTGCACCGATTGCCAACAAAACACAGACATCTGATGCAGTTTTACTCACCGCCCCCGATCTGCAAATCCAGCGCCGAACTGGGACTTGTTTACAAAGCATTCATCACCAAATTCCTGGGAACAAACAAACATACATGCACAACTCCGTTGCTGCCTCGGAAAAACAAACTTCATCCTCTGTTCCCTTAACGCTGGGTTCTTTGGGAAGCTGAAAAGGGTAATCTTTCCCTCACAACCAAAAACACACTCCTTTGTTTACAGGAGCTGTGTCTCATTTCGGAGGCTGCGTCCTCCGAATAGGTCACATTTGAAGGCCGAATACTTCATCAAGGATGTCATATTTAAGAAAAGTAACTGTAATAAAATTGACTGATATTTATTGTGAGGAGTAAAATACTGTAATTTCTTTCTTACGTTGCAATCTAACGGTTAATTTTTTTAAATGAGACTGCCTCGATGATGTATGCAGCCTTCAAAGGGTGCAGACCCTGAATTGGGACACAGTCATTGTTGAAAAATCTCTCAGCTTCCGTATCCCTAACGAAACGTGTTGATGGGCGATGTGTGTGCACGCTTATCAGGGAGAAGAAGGAATTCCGATCTCTTTTGACGTCATACAGGACACACTCGAAAAAAACTCTTAGAATCCTGTACCGAAACCGGAACTAGTGTATTTGGCACAGAAATACTCCGTCATACGTACAACTCATGTTTTGAAACTTTGGCCATGTTTAGCATGAGAATGCAACTCTTTAACAGTGTAAATAAGTCAGAATGCATGAAATAGCATTACAGCCCCCCTTTAATACTAGCATGTGTTTACTGCCTTGAGTTTAATATCAAAATGCTGAATTTAATATTAAAATATAGTTGAATGTACTGTATTACAGTAATGAGAATCATCAAAGCAAATAATTACATTTAGAAGCAAACTCTAAAACCAACCGAAAACTCTTCAGTAATAAGAATGGTTGGAGAAAATGGGCTTAATTATCAAAATAATTGTTTTATGAAAATAATAATGACATATACAAAATATATAAATCCTCCTCAAAAGGTGCTTTTGTGCAATATATAATTTATTTTACCTTTATTGTACTGTGTGTGAAATATGACCCTGAGATTCACCCACTTTATTTCATTATCGTTAGATAAAAAATTACTGCAATTGTAGCTCACATAATTCTGTCCATCTATAATAAACAACTGAATACTGTAAAAAATCAGATTTGCGACAAACAAACATGCCCATTGTGATTTAGTTATGTGGATCATACCATATCATAGAAGCCAGCCATCAGACTGGGTCTCAGCTGTTCACATCTTCAGTTTGGCTGTATGGGATTCTGAACGTTTTTACACTGCCAAAGGATTTAGTTTGTTCACAGTAGTTCTTGAAATCAGAAAGCAGCAGCACTCAGCATTAAGCATTTGCTTGCCTGGGATATAGAGTGCCATGAATATTTAATACAGAGGATATGTTTACTGCTCAGGTTATGTTTAAATGCGTTGGCTAGAAAATGACATCTACATGCTTTGACGCATGAACGTTTGCTCATAATGCGCGTGTCTCTTTAGTTTTAGCTGCACAGTTGAGCACACACCTAGATGCAGATGGGCAAGAAGTCTGCGTTCATTTTGCGCATGCCTACCTGCGACGGACTGCTTTGTTTTCCGCTCCAGAGGCGATTAACCCAGTCACACTAGGACATCTCTGTGAACATGATGTCTTTCTGATTAATAATTTATTGCCACTACAAATGGGCTCTATACTGCATGAGGAGAGCTAGTAGACAGACAAAGAAGACAGCTGAACGCCCCAAAAACTTGGCATCATTGCTCTGTAGCAACTGCTCCAATTAGGACATTTGCACATCTTTTACGGTCATCAGGATGGCATCTGTTTTTTTTTTTTTGTTTTTTTGTTTTTTAAAGATGCCTCTGTTGGTCAATTTATTTGTAGAGTAGCCAAATATGTCTCAATTACTAGGTTAAATGAGTTCAGTGAAGCATGGGAGGACATGGCTTTGTTCATCCATGTCTGAAAAAGAAAAACAGCTGCAAAATATGAATGCTGACATATGCAATGTGGCAAGCCCATAATGCATAGCGTCATTCTGTGCGGCTTCCTTCTTAGACTAGAACATTTTATTCGGCTGCATCACACAGAAAAACAAAAACACATTCAGATTCATAAATGAAATTATCATATCTTTGTGGATGGCCTGTCCTGACATGCAATTGTGAAAATGTAGCGCTCAGCATCAATTATAACCCTGATAAGATCAGTTTTGAACATAAACAATGTGGCGCCTAAAGTTATTATTTCTTAACCTAGCAATCATATATGTTATATTGATCTATTTTTTTTTAAAAAAAAAACACTAACACTGCTATGGAAAAACATTCAGCCTGAGGTAAGTAAGTAAGCAAGCAAGGAAGTAAGTAAGTAAATTAATTTTTTAAAACAACTGTCATTTATTTAAATGATTTTTTAAATTCTTTTAAAACACTAAAACTGCATTGATACATACCTACATAAAACGATTATAACAAAAAACAATATGTCATTTATTTAATGACTACTTTGATAGAGCAGGTACTTTCAACACGCACACACACACACACACACACACAAACACAAACATCCGGCTGGAAATAACAGATTGAATCACATTAGCATCTAAATGGTGTGTCAGAGGGCAACGAATCACATAAATATGTAATCTCTGTGTTATATATCCTATTAGACCGCACACCTACTGTTAGAGAAGCTACATCATTAACTCGTATTTAAAGACAAACACTGTCATAACCACTGAATCAGAATGTGTTGTTGTGACATGTAAATTTAGTCAAACAAACAAACAAACAAACAAACAAACAAAAAACCCATAAAATTAAATGTTAGTTGCATTAGATGCAATGTGGGTGTTTTATTATGTTAAAATCTGGTTGTGATGTTTAAAATGTTTAAAAATATTTTTTCTGTATGCTTTCCTGAAGCTCAAACAGTAGAATTTCCAGCAAAATTAAAATGCATGAACTGATAAAAATATGGCATCAATGCAATGTAAATTTCTTCAGATAAAAGCATCGGCCATATGCATAAATAAACCATTTAGAGTTGAGAAATGGGCATAACAAAATACTTCAAAAATGTATTTATTTATTTATTTAGTTCTGTGCAGCTTCTTTTAAGTATGAAAGATGTGGGTCAAATTGACCCACAAACATCATAATTTTTATACAGTGTACGTTGGTATAATCCTAAATGAGAAGGAAAAAAAAAAAAAAAACTAGAAAAAAAAAAAATCAATGGTTAACCCATATTCCTGAATCATACTAAATCATACTAAATCAAAAGACAAACCGGTTTTAGCTAAATGCACTTTTTTTTTTTCTTTTTTTTTTTTTTCGGTTGTTATGTGAGAAGATTAAAATAGAAATTATCAAACTAAAAATCATAAAGAATTTCCATGTTCCTTCAAGGGATAGTTCACCAAAAAATGAAATTTCTGTCATTAAGTACTCACCCTCATGTCGTTCCACACCTGTAAGACCTGTGTTCATCTTCAGAACACAAATTAAGATATTTTTGATGAAATCAAAATGGTTTCTTATCCCCAAAAGAAAGCAATGTCTTTAGTACTGTTCTGGACCTTGAACTACGGTAATTACATTGTTAAAATAGTCAACGTGACTGCAGTGGTTCAACCTTAATGTTATGAAGGGACGAGAATACTTTTTGTGCGCCAAAACAAAACAAAAATAATTAATTTATTCAACAATTTCTTCTCTTCCTTGTCAGTCTCCTATGCTGCTTATGTTGTATAGACAGTGCAGCGCTTCCAGGTTCTACGTCAGGACATTCTGTATCTAATCTGTATCTAATCAGAACACGTTGACTCGTAAGAGATGGATATTTGGGAGAAGGCTTTAAAGGGGCAGCACCTGTCTCCTTAGCAAATTAAAGACTCATGGGATGAGGACATTTTTATTGCTCAGTAGTGAAAAGTCTGTCATCATGTTGTTCCAAACCTATTTGACAATCTTCTGTGGAACATCATAAAGAATTTAACAACATACAGCATAATTTAACAACATTCACTGAAAATCAGTAGCGTCCAATTTTCAGTGTTTTGGACCCCATTGACTTTCATAGGCAAAAATGGCTGAAAATGTTTTTTTTTAAAAATCATCTTTTAAAATGACATGAGTGTGAGTAAATAATGACAGAATTGTCATTTTTGGGTGAATTGTCCGTTTAACCTTTGTATTATGTTGGAATTCATGGGTATAATTTTTATGTTGCGGGTCAAATTGACCCTAATTGGATTTAATACAATCCATGAAAAATCACAATGAGAAAAAAAATAAAATAAAAATATTTAAAATGGTAAACCTTTAATATTAATACTTCTCACACATTACAACAAAAACTGTTTTAAATTTAACAACTGTTTTTTCCATTTGTTTAAAAAAAAAAAAAAACATTCTGGTAGAGGACCAGAACTAACTGTTGTATGAGTATTTCAAACAATTGATCTTTAAGCTGCTTTAAACATTATGAAATTATTTTGAAATATCATTATATACTATTCATTTACAAAGAAAAACACTAATGCTAAAATTATATCTTTTTATACATGGCCTTAAAATCTTCAAACAAATTTGCCTTTGATTTAATTTGCTTTTAACTGTTTTCTCATTCTTAAAAAAAAGGTGTTAATATCATTCAGCAAGTTGTAGATATCAGCGATCGGGTTCAGAAAATGCATCGCCAGACATACATTCGAGCAGCTGAGCAAACAACAAGGGAACAATGAGAACTAATCACTCTGATTATGCCTGTGCAGACGCTCACGCACAAAACCCCACTTTCACACCCACGTTCCTCACGTTTCTTCCCAATGCAACCTGAGCGCACAAAAGACAACATCTAATGGGAGGGTCACCCTCAGGTAGCTGGAAGGCTCTGATATCATATGACAAGGGGCCAAGATAAACATCTGAGTGGACATGTTGACTCGTAAAAGAGATGGAGGTTTGGAAGAAGGTTTTAAAGGGGCAGCACCTGTCTCCTTAGCATATGAAAGACTTGTGGGTTTGAGGACATTTTCATGCTGTTCCAAACCTATTTGACTATCTTCTGTGGAACATCATAGAATTTAACAACATACACTGAAAATCAGTAGGTCTGTGCAGCTGTGATTAACCATAAAATTGGGGATCAAATTGACCCGCGAACATCAAAATCATCAGAAATTTTATACATGCATTACACAACACCTCAGATAGTCAAAACTTTGCAGGCATGTTCATGACCTTAAATAACAAATTGTCACAAAAGTTTAGGTTAACTCAGTTTTGCATTTCAGGTCAAATTGATACAGAGGTTAAGTATTTTGTCTGAGATGTTCCTAAACATAAAATAAAAAAGACATACAGTAAGAGCTAGAAAATGAATGTAGGTAGTATACAACATGTCCTCCAACCAATACGCCCATATAAGTTGTTTGTCACTTCCTGAAATACAAACCATAGGAGTGTTTACTAAAGTTGCGCCCCTATCGACAACGGGACACTTTCATTTTAATGCATGAAATACGACCCATAGGAGCGTTTTCTAAATTTGCGCTCCTATCGACAGCTGAACACTTTCATTTGAACTTTTAACTGCGTCATATTTTGGGTTTCGCATAGCTCAATTGGTAGAGCATTGCAATATGCAATCATGAGATCATGGGTTTGATCCCAGGAACACATGTGTTCATAAAGTGTATATGCACTATAATTCACTAAGGGTAGGTTTAGGGATGGGGTAGGTGTAGTTGTTAATAAAAAAAAAAGAGTTTTGCTAAATGGAAATAGGGCAAATGGTGGGTAAGGGACCGTGTAAAAAGTCCACACATTGCATCTAAATGAACACGCATTTTGATTGGTAATGACGGTCATACGTCATTTCATGACGACAGACGTAACACGACGTCATTATTTTTACGCCAGCTAGAGGGTGCATGACTTTAAAACGTAAATATAGGCCATAATTTTGGAGGAGGACAGTCTCGTAGTATTGCTTAGATCATCGAGTTGATATTGAGATCTTGGAAACTTCTGAAAGTCTACAGTATGTTGGTACCTAGGGTCTGTTTCCCAGAAGACAAATCTGAGAAGCAGGAGACGGAAGAAACAAATGAGATATCAAAGAGATCTTATTCATGATCTTTCTATTCAAAGATCTGTTTCGTATGATCCTTCTTAACCCTATTAGTTCCTATTGAAATGCATCTGTACCTGTAAATACCTGGAGGTAACAGGATCCGCCCTAACTTCTGCAATGGGAAAATTGGTAAGACCCTCATTATCCTACATGTAACACCCCTCGATCTTCTCCTTTTCATTCCCTTGGGGCGCAAGGATGGGTCACTAAAGTTTCTAAGTGGGGCGACATGTGGAGCCAAGCCATTGATCTTTTGTTTTGGAGATTCCACCAAAAGCCCTGACCTGACATTGGTTTTTTCAGCCAATCTGTGGAATTCCAGCCTTTTGTAGTCACCTGAGGCCTTTCTTTTGAGAGAAGCATGTACGTCCATAGGGCACCAAAACTAGAAGCGTCTCACCTTGCTTATCAGTTGTTCTTTCATTAAGAAGCTTGTTTATCCCCAAACATTCCCCTGCGTTTAGTAGAGACCAAGGGAATGCTTTCTTAGTGCCAAGAGATCCCTTAAGGGAAACCTCAAAAACAGCACCCTAAAGCCTTTGAGCCATGGAGGCATTCCACAGCAAATTCAATCCCAGACGGTGTTGCAAAATGTAGTCACCTCCCTGAGACACATCTGAAAGGGGTTAGAGTTTTCGTAGCTGTGCATATCATTATTCAGCCTGAAAATTACTGTCATTGTGCACTGGAGTGGGTTGCAAAAGCAAAGCCCTTAACTCTGTTCTGCGTTATATGATGTCACTATCTTTGTAAAGCAGAAAAAAGACACTCGGGGGACTCTCTGGGTGTTGGGCGTATTCAATGAGCCATAAAGTAAATAGTAAGTAATTGGCTCTTTTGAATCCTTTATGGGAATTCTTGGCCGTAAATGCATTTTTCAACCAGATTGTGAGCGAGCTACTTTGAGAGGAGTGTGGCAGATACACTTCTTTGAATGCAAGCCTATGATCCATCGATTTGAGAGTAAACAAGTGCATCTTGGAGTCATAATTTACATTTTGTTAAACCAACATTTGCAGCCTCACTCCCAACAGTCCTGTCCAAAGGCAAGGCAAAAATCAGTTGCCTTGGATCTCGGCTATCTCACAGTGACATTTTAGTGAAGCTCGGGGCTGTTTGTGTGTATCACAAGCTGATCAATTCACAAATCGTAGTTCCACTCAGTAGGAAAGGACTTATTACTTGCCTGAGACCACAATAAAGCCCGAGCTCTAGCTGCACCGGAGCCCTACAGATGACGCAAAATGCTGAAACCGGCTGTCTGGGAATGTCAAGTTTGCCCAGACTACAGTCATGCGTGTACACAAGCCCGAGAGTAACGTCTCTGTTTCTATGGTGATGATTTTGTAGTACAGTAATTACATTAGATTGCGATCACTGAAATTAATTAGATGAATCGCATTATGAGATGGTAGCGTAATGCTGTTTCGCTGATATTAAATCTAGCCCTGCATTAAGTGCTATTTCTTGTCGTACACTTGTACGTTATTATGAATAATAAATACATATTCAATTCAATTATGCAAAATCACTTTTTAAATTCCAACCTTATTATCAGAGATTCCCAAATGCCTGTTCAAGACCTCCAGGATGTTGATGCCTATATGACTCGTAATACTACAGGTACATGCTGTACTTGAGGGATTCAATTGAATTTAATTCAATTGAAAATGTCTGGAATTAATTTGCAATGCAAATCTTGTGGGATAGCAACACTGCTCTAGGTCGAGGAAAGGACTAAAAGTGAACATTAGAGGTTAAAATGATGGAATGTTGCTAGGCAACATATAATTTGGCTCTGTTATCTTGTATGCATGTCATTACCCCAAATTATGGTTCTACATTCTAATTATATGTTTAATTGGTGCATGTGAACGCAGCATCATGTGAGGCCAAAAGTGCATGTTTTTTAAAGAGGGTCATGGACGATAACTGCCAAACCAGTACAATAATACTGTTGGATGGGAGAGAGCGACAGGAGAATTTTGTTTGTGACATGGGCGCAAAATGTCTTTCAAACATTTAACTGATTGGCCTAAGTGGATAAAAAAAAAAAAAAAAACTACATCTAGATGATCCATTCATTATTGTTTGCACTCCTGAAATACACATAACCAAATAAAATGCCAACTTCCCCAACAATAGAAAGCGCACTACCATTTTTATAATTTCCTATGTGTAGTTGTTATTGAGCAAAACATGGTTATTATTGCCAACAAACATTTTTGGTCATTTAAATAAAGCTGAAAAAATAAATAAAACAAGAATTAAATGAAAATTTTTTATAGTCAAATAAATGTTGTTGAAGGACTAAAATACTAACTGGAAATTAATAAAAATTAAAATAAAAACAAACAATCAAACACACACAAACAAGTAATGTTTAAAGCTCATAGCAAAATTACTAAAAATGTAACTAAAATTAAAACAATACTGGAAATACAAAAATAAAAGCTAATTCAAAATATAAATAATATTATATATGATGTAAATAAAGACACAATTACACTGTGTAGTTATATGAACAAATCTTGTGCACTACAACCATCAAAATTAAAACCTTAATTACAAAATTAGAAATGACTAATGAAAATGTTCATAGAAATGACCAATAGAAAAAAAAATACAAATAAATTAAAAATAATTCAAATGAAATTATTTAATAATGACATCAACCTGTTTATGTTTGATTATACCACTAAAAAGTACATGTTAAGGGTCAGATGTGGTGGAAATAGTTCCTTAAGGTAACAACTGCAATTCAGTTTTGACAGTGTAAACATCTACAAAACAAAATAATCAAGTTCAGAAATAATCACCATGTGCTAATGTTGCTGTACTTAATTACCATTTCAAACACAGCCACTGAAGAAAGAAACCAATGAAACTTAAACAACTGTGTAATTGGGAATTACACCTTTGTACATCCCAAAACCAGCACTAAATTATTAAGGTGTATACCTTCTTCAGAGCCCAACCTTAGTCTTGTTGGTCTAACTTGTTCTCTTGTTAAAACAAGACCACCTATAAACAACACTCTGCCCAGCAACACCAAAATAGACTTGCTGGTCTTGCAGAGTTTAGCACAAACTCTAATTCATGTGAAAATGTATTGCTACATGTTCCCGTTCACTACTGCTGTTTAAAAGAAAGCTAAGGCTTGAAGCTGATTTGTAAGACTTGCTTTAGCCAAGAAGGGGTTGAAGGCATTGTTCTGGAAAAAAAAAATTAACTGCAGCTCAAGCGCATCTGTTTGGTCAAAGCAACACAATCAGGACTGTGGCATGAAAGGGTGGGGGAGTGCAAACCTGTCAGCACATCTAAATAACAATGACCAGCCAATAACAGTCTGAAACAGAGGCAGCCTGGTGGCATAGGGCCAATCTCTTCTCACTTTGCAATTACAAAGAGCAGAAGGTTTCGCGTAATCACACCATTGATCTACTTCAGAACGTCCGAATGTCATTGATCTGGTTTAGGGGGATTCTAAAAGAACACTTTGAGATGTTTGAGGCATGTTCATTTAGTATTCTATATCTTTGTATCTGGTATGGAAGTCTGCAGTCTGTTCAAGGCCTTACTCCCACACTTTGACTGTGGGAGTATGTGGAATTCATTGGGTTGGATGGTAGGCGAGGTTTCAGTGGGGGTTGACCTTTCCTCCATGGTTCAATAAGTTTTAAGCAGCCGTGACTGAGTTACTTAGGCCTCAGTGCCATGGAGGGGGTGAACAGGTGGTCAATGGATTACCACAACCATGAGAATGTGCACGGACGCAATGTGAAATCAATGCATTTTGATCTTGAGCAGAAAATTACCCAAAAGCAAGTCGTGCAAAAGGATTAATTTCTGAAAAATAGGTTCCTGCTCTTAGGCTTTTAAACATGACTGATGGGACAGAAGCAGTGAAAAGTGCCTCCTTGAGTGCTTTTGGAGACAAAAGGTAGAATATCTACAACCCAAACACAGGCATTATTTCAAAGTTTCACGAGCTAGAACAACTCGCATGGGGCTTTGAAAACACCTTCAAGAAACAGAGAAAGAGCAGTTTGACCAGAGTTTGCTGTCTGTTTAGATTCTTTTACAGTTTACAGTGAGAACCTGGGGTACAACATGGATCCCCACTCATGAATCATAAATGTAGGGTTTGTCAGACTGAGCATGTTACATTCCTGTTATACCCACAAATCAGCAGTATGTCCGTGGAAATTATGAAATTTGTAAAACATGAAAACAACCCGTATACACTGATCCAAAAATGATCCAAGTCATCTGTGGTATTCCTCAAAATACAGAACAGTAGGACTACCATGTTACTATGGAATATTTGGCTCTACATTTTGTTAATTTCCTTTTTGTTTTTTGCTAATTGAACTCTGATGATTTGACTGAGAATATCTGGTTATACTTCTTGGCTTTGGTTAAAATTGAACATGCAGGTCCAGATTTGACTCTATGCCTAAAGCTGTAATGATCTGGAAAGGGAAGTCTGGATTTGCACAGAGAAGCAGGAACCACACTGTCCCCATTCACAGGTACCTGTTTTACTAGTGAGAGACATTAGTCATGACACCCCTTGTGCTTTTTCACCAAGCTGAGACTTGGCGCACAAAGCGGGGCGTATAGCACGTATTAATTACCACTGAAGAAGACATTTGCTCATCTCACCTGACGTTCCAAGGGATAAATGATGTGGAAGTGGACCGGACCTCTGATAAATCAGTGCCCAATCTGTACAGAATGATTGCTTGTATCTGTGGCAGGCCTGCAGTGGTTGACTAGATTAGACAGGCATATGGTACAAGTTATCATGCAATATGAATTTAATAAAACAAGTACCGTAAGCACCTCTTTAAGCGTCTGATCTGTCAGGAGCACCACTTGCATGAAATTTCCACCCATCCTTGAGGGAAAGGTCCTTGGTTCTATGGTTTTTTTTACTTTGGTACACAGGAAGCATTTGGTGATTCCTTTCTAAAACAACACTGCAGAACATTCTAATGATACCAGTTCCAAATCCAGAGGGTTAAATACCCAAGTGTTCTGTTTAGAACATTTCAAACAGCTCATTCAACAGACGTGAGTGTGTTAACAGAAGAAGTGCTGAGCTGCCGATGCGTGCAGGGACAACTTTCAATGTCAGAAGGACAGACGCTCCTATGAATCTGAATGAAAAAGAACACTGACTTGACAGTAAACCAATGTAACTCCCCCTCTTAATGATTTCTGCTATTCTCTGCTATTTGTTTCATTATTCTTGCTTCTGAAAACATCTCTACTGAAAACAAGGAAACAGTTGTCAGCAGTACAAACGGTAGTCCTGCTATTGCTCATACGGCAGCATTGTTAAGGTCATCTCCTGGGTCTCATTGTCATCTCTGCTGTAAAATAAGTCTTTGAACTTCTACCATTAAGTAAATTCGAGCCCTTCAGTAGTGATGACACGGTCTCATTATTGAGGCTTCAGAGTGTAGCACCAGATGCACTGACCCTTGGGGGTGTTCGGTGACAAGGTTGTGGAGATGATGTATATCTTACTGTGTGATCTGCTCTCATTTTACTGCCTTATTACAGACTAGAGTCATTCAACTTTGCAGAGAAATTCTTGTGGAAAGGAGAACTGTAAACACTATAGCCAAAACAATCTCTTCCTTTCTAGTCAGGGGAATATATTATTTCCTTGTGAATCATCTATGTTCACTGACCCTTTCATTTGTTCTCACCTGCCTGTGACATGTACTGTTGAGTTAGTTCACTGTTTATCTATAGCACCAAGTTTTATACTGTACATGACCCCCCACCATATTATATTAACTTATTTAAATGTACAACTTTCAAGAACACAAATAGTGAAGCAGTAAATATATAATTTTCTATAATTCTATAATATATATATATATATATATATATATATATATATATATATATATATATATATATTTTTTTTTTTTTTTTTTTAATTCTGAGCAAGCACAGCAGGATAATCTTTTTTTTTTATAGCAAGCATATCATCTGATTTAGAGCAATTAATTGGAATACATAAATCCTTAAAAAGATAAAATAATTCATTATATTATATTAAATTCCAAAAATGCCTTATGCCTTGTTAATTTTTATGAATTCCATCCACTCTAATCAATAGGAAAAAGCCTCAGGAAAGCTTCTTTACACAAACATCTCACAAACAGAAAAAGGTGGACAGTTGCAGGCTGCTTTGTTTGACATTTTTGGGCATGAACGCTAGACATGGAAAAATACAGTGTATTTTAATACCTTTTATCTGGGCTGCTTTTCGAGCTTGCTGAGAGCCGTATGGGCATCAAGAGGAATATCTACTTTTCCAGAATCTGAATCTGTTTTTTGCAGTAATCCTCTTGTTTCAGAGAGTAGGCCTTTCGTTTATCTTTGTTTTAGGAACCACTTTTGCTATTGTCTCTTCATACAGGGGTTATATCTTCCTCTAAGGTGTCAATATGTTGGGAAGTTTCTTTGAGCACACTTTAAGTCTATTGAACCTTGTATCTCAGTGTAAGCATTCCCTACGAGGCAATTGATTTTAGCTTCAGTGAGCAGCCAATGGAAAAAAAAAAAATAAATAAACACAATGTCTGGTGGAACATTAATAGGCTCTGTGTCGATTCATTCAAGACCTTACAAGTAATTTTCACTGAGGTTATGAAATTTCTATGGAAAAAGAAACCAGCAGTAGCTCTGAAGTTGGCGAGTTAAAGTAATGAAACAAAAACCTCAAATAATCTTCATCTTCACAAGCAGGGCACATGTACCTTTCACCTAAGCTTTCTGGAACCGAGAAATCAAAATATGTTTTGATAATACTGAGGTATAGGTGGGCCATTTCAGGAATGCATGGCTGAAATCCAGCTTACCTCACAGGTGATTTCAGGTTAAGCCCCGCTGAGCCCACCACAGCAATCTTCATGAAATAACTATAAACCTCCTACGGATTGATAAGAAGCCCTGTAACACCAAACAGTCTGACCCAAAGCTTTCTCGCTTATTCCAGTCTCGCTAATGTAAAAAGCCAAAAACATGGGATTATTAATTTCCCCAGATTTTAATCTTTCCACCAAGGTTCAATTAATCATGAAACATGTTTGAGGTTTGTATGATTTCCTGCATCTCTCTTTGAATGGTTTCACATATTGTGTTCTTTCAGGTTCTCAGTTGGTGGGTTGCGAATGAAAAATGGGACATAGATTTGTTCTAATACACTGTACAACATGATCATAATTTTAATATAATTTTAAAATGCTATGGTAAAAGCCTGTTGATTGGTTAAAGGTATGTTCACATGGTGAAGAACTGGAATAGATCTTATTGGACATTTCATGTAGTTTTACTGTAAAACATTGTTAAATGTAGTTTTTGCAAGTGAAAAAACAAAACAAAACAAAAAAAAAAGTAAATTGACATTCCAAGAATTCTCTACATGACTCTTCACATTTGATGGATTTTTATTGAAATAACATCCATAAATAGTAATTTCTTATCAGTTATGTACATTAGGGTTCTAAGTGAAATCTTATGTTGATAAAGTAATGTTTATTGCAATATTTTAGTGTCGTGTTATACTGTCATATGTTGCTACCGTATTTTTACAGTAAAGTTCTGGCCACCACAGTTGCCCTTTTTTAAGAAAGGGAATAAAAAGCAATTAAGCTAATAATAAAACAAAACCAGTTGAGAACGGCTGATCTAGGGTGCAGGTCAATTTATGGTGGTCCAATCAAGGACCATCCACACTAGGAACAATATATACGAATCGATACCAATACCGATCATACATTGCAGGCATTGCAAATGGGTCTCAATTTTCTGTATGCCGTCTTTGCAATAATACATTGGTTTTTTTGTTAGCAAACATTAAATGGCCTTTGTTTTTGCAATTCAGCAATGAAATCGCAGTCATTTTTAATTGGAAAAGTCTCTGTTGTCACGGTGGCATTTTTCTTAGGAAAAAGCCAATGTGGTACCAACCGAGGCTGGGCCTGAAGCACATGCCATTAGATTAGCAGTGTGTTACTGTAGCTCCACTCACTAACAAGGCCTATTTATATTCCTCACACAGACACTAACAGTTTTATCCTTACTTAGTTAGTGCTTTTGTCAGCTGAAGCTATCTGTTCTATGCCTCACAACAGACAAATTTAGAGGAAGAAAAACAGGTCTCTGTGCGCCTGAAAATACATCATCACATGCAAATACGGCTGATAATGTGAGACATAGGAGTCCAAAGGGGAGAGATTATCAACTATTTAGGCGCCATGGGCCCTAGATGCAAAGAACCAATTGCTTTCTGTTAACGGTGCTAACCAATGATATCGCAGTGAGACTCCCATGACTCCACGCTATCAGGCCGACTACATTCTGTCCAATTATCAGCAGCACGGATTGATAAGAAATAAAGAAAGAAGAGTAAATTTTCCTCTGCTTCCATTTACCTGACAAATAATCAATTTACTTTCAAGTTCAGAAGTATAGACTTTAGCATACTAATCACACTATATGACTAGAGTTTATAGACAAATAATTGAAATATATCACAGATATGATACAAAAATGCATTCTGTGTGACTGGCTGCTAAATGTACCTCTTCTAGATAGGTTCAATGATAATGAAATGTCTAAAACAAATGTCTTTGAAATAACTTCATCTGGGGGCTTTTCTCTGCAAACACTGTTACATGTGATTAATTGTTATAAATTAAAATAATTTGCATATCATGTAAATAAACTGATTTATTTTAATTAAAAAAAAAGGGGGGGGGGGGACTTGTTGCCATGTACTTTGAAAAAAAAAATGTATATATGCGTTTCTGTTTAAAAGTTTGTATGTTTAATACAAGATTTTTTGTTTTTTAAAGCAGTTTTGTATGCTCAAGGTTGTATTTATTTGATAAAAAAAAAAAACAGCAATATTGTATGATATTATTACAATTCAAAATAACCGTTTTCTATTTGAATGTGTTTGCTGAATTTTCAACATCATCAGTGTCACATGACCCTTCAGAAATCATTTTATTATGCTGATTTTCTGCTCAAGAAACATTTCTTTTTATCAATGCTGAAAAAAAAAAAAAAACTGTGCTGCTTCATATTTTTGTGGAATAATTCATGAATAGAAAATTCAAGAACAGCATATTTTTTTTGAAATAGAAATCTTTTCTAACATTGCAAATGTCTTTTCTGTCGCATTTGATCAATTTACTGCATCACAGCTGAATTAAAATAATCATTTCTTTTTTTTTTTTTGCAAGTTTTTCATTTTAACAAAAAGGGGATCATAAAAATTGCATGTTGATTTTTTATTTAGTATGTAGTGCTCTGATTAAGCTATTTCAGTTTGTTATTAACATTTTGCAGATTAAGTAGGTGCATGTAAACTTATGACCAGTTATACTAATTATAGTAGCTATTACAAAAGGTAGCAAGCAAGTATGATGCAATAGGAGAGTGTTAATCAGTGTTTCCTCTGCTAGACATAAAAAAGGTCAATCTGCAACACCAGATCCTGCCAAGGCTGAAACTCTGCGATGAATGGTCTGCTCTTTCCTCAGGTACAGCTGGAGCCTGCTGTGTTTGCTTTGACTCTCGCCCAGAGTCTCTACCTGTAGGAAGGTCATTAGGAGGGAAGGGAGGGAATGAGTGCATGCGACCTGAGAGAGCAAGATAAACAGAGGTAGCTTCGCTCCACTTAGCCGAGCAAATAGTCAGGATATTACAGCAAAGGGGAAAACTGTCACCCGTGGCTCACTAACCAGCTGTTTGGAATTAGGTGCAAATAAAGGGACTAATTGATTTCCATTTTCACAGAGAACCTCTTGCAACAAGCTAATTGGTATAGAATCAACCAGATTGTGATGAATTGTTGCGGCTTAGAGGAAAACAATGAACTTTAAATGAGTGAATTTTACATCTTCTAAGATGAATGGCTTGTTGTCAGGCCTGATCCGGCCTTCTTAATTTGAACACTGGGCAGCAGCTGGAAATGCAATTGTCACATGCTGAAGTGGCATTTACTCTTCTCACTTACACACAAACACATCCCTCTGTTGTCTAAAGCTGTAGCCTGACCTTGGAGTTCCTCAAACTTCATTGTCAGTGTGGCATTCAGAGATGGACTTATAGCTTATAAGCTACTGCATGTCGGGACCGGATCTAGGCATCTATCCTCTATCTTGCCCACCCAATCAGAATTTAGGCACAGATAGTGTTAATCTTTTTTTTTTTTTTTTTTACGATTCGGGCATTGATTAAAAACAATATGAGGCTAGCTGTATGTTGAGAAATTTGATCAAGGGCTGTAGAATTGCCCAACAAATGAAAAAAAACAACACCAGAAATTGCTGTATTTTTCTTTTATTAGCTGAATGTAATGTTGGGGCGTGTAATACACTCACAAGGTTGCTTCAGTCTGTAGCGGAAAAACAGGCTGAGAAAAGTGCACAAGCGAAAATGGGCAGAAATATTTGCATGCTATCAAGGTGTGAATTACAGGGAGTTTAATGCATCTTCATGAATACGTATCTTCATATTTACTTATGAATATACATTTATATAACTCTTGACTAATTTTAAAATGTCATTGGCCACCACTAAAATGGATTATAACATTGCAACTACCTGAGCAGTTGAAATATGCTAGAAAACCTAGCTCATTTAAGAACTTGCATTTATTGCATGGATGGAGTAAATGTTTATGTAAGTGTTTAATATGCATATGCATAGTTTAGATGAAACCTTCCCCTCTTTGGCTTGCTGTTGATGCATATTAAACTGATTGAGGCAAACTGCATAAATAACAACACTGAAATAAGAACATGCTTTTTATCTTTCAATCAGTTAGGGCCGGTTCACACAGAATGCATTTTTCTTGTTAAAAACATGAGACGCAAAGTTGGTGGAACGCAAAAAGACCTTCTTTTTTTTTTTAATTTTAACTTATTTTAACTTGAGCATCATGTTTTTAGAATGCCATGTTATGCACGAGATGCTGCAAATGACGCAAGCACAATGATTAAAGATCTACTGCGTCCGTCTACTGCGTGTTTACAATTCAATGAAATGGACGAAAAAATCTTTACACCATGACCAGTGTTGGGAATGTTACTTTGGAAATGTAATAGTTACACTACGTGTTACATTTAAGGGTAACTTGTAATCTGTAACCTATTTCAATTACTTTATTAAAGTAATGTAACTGATTACATTTGATTACTTTTTGATTACTTTTCTAAATTTCTAACGAATGTTTTCAACTGTTAATCATTTTCAAACATTTAAACCAGGCAGGGTTAACCTTACAGTAGTACTCAACACTGATTACTGTCAGATTTCTCAAAATCCTTCATCAGTTGAATTAAGATTACAATAAATTATTTATTAATTAATTATCTATTATCTATCAATTAATAAAGCACAGCCACCACAAAATCAGACTTTAACACCTCTTTTTACTCACACTGAACAAAATTATAAACGCAACACTTGTTTTTGCCCCCATTTTTCATGAGTTGAACTCAAAGATCTAAGACTTTTTCTATGTACACAAAAGGGCTATTTCTCTCAAATATTGTTCACAAATCTGTCTAAGTCTGTGTTAGTGAGCACTTCTCCTTTGCCGAGATAATCCATTCACCTCACAGGTGTGGCATATCAAGATGCTGATTAGACAGCATTAGGGTCAAACCGAAAACCAGTCAGTATCTGGTGTGACCACCATTTGCCTCACACATCTCCTTCGCATAGAGTTGATCAGGTTGTTGATTGTGGCCTGTGGAAAGTTGGTCCACTCCTCTTCAATGGCTGCGAAGTTGCTAAATATTGGCAGGAACTGGAACACGTTGTCGTATACGCCGATCCAGAGCATCCCAAACATGCTTAATGGGTGACATGTCCGGTGAGTAGGCTGGCCATGCAAGAACTGGGATGTTTTCAGCTTCCAGGAATTGTGTACAGATCCTTGCAACATGGGGCCGTGCATTATCATGCTTCAACAGGCCACTCGATCCACCACGCTGACATCAGCAAACGGCTCACCCACACGACGCCTTACACGCTGTCTGCCATGTGCCCTGTACAGTGAAAACCGGGATTCATCTGTGAAGAGAACACCTCTCCAAAGTGCCAGACGCCATCGAATGTGAGCATTTGCCCACTCAAGTTGGTTACGACAGTAAACTGCAGTCAGGACGAAACCCTGATGAGAACGACGAGCATGCAGATAAGCTTCCCTGAGATGGTTTCTGACAGTTTGTGCAGAAATTCTTTGGTTATGCAAACCGATTGTTGCAGCAGCTGTCCGGGTGGCTGGTCTCAGACAATCTTGGAGGTGAAGATGCTGGATGTGGAGGTCCTGGGCTGGTGTGGTTACACGTGGTCTGAGGTTGTGAGGCCGGTTGGATGTACTGCCAAATTCTCTGAAACGCCTTTGGAGACTGCTTATGGTAGAGAAATGAACATTCAATTCATGGGCAACAGCTCTGGTGGACATTCCTGCAGTCAGCATGCCAATTGCACGCTCCCTCAAAACTTGCGACATCTGTGCCATTGTGCTGTGTGATAAAACTGCACATTTTAGAGTGGCCTTTTATTGTGGCCATCCTAAGGCACTCCTGTGCAATAATCATGCTGTCTAATCAGCATCTTGATATGCCACACCTGTGAGGTAGATGGATTATCTCAGCAAAGGAGAAGTGCACACTAACACAGATTTAGACAGATTTGTGAACAATATTTTAGAGAAATAGGCCTCTTGTGTACATAGAAAAAGTCTTGATCTTTGAGTTCAGCTCATGAAAAATGGGGGCAAAAACAAAAGCTGCATTTATAATTTTGTTCAGTGTAGATAGTTTTGAGGTTAAATACAGATTTAAAATTATAACAAGTTGTTTAATAGCTATGATACTGTTTTTGAAATCAAATCTTTGCAACGGGAAACACTAGCATCTAAATGCTTTGGGAGAAAAAAAAAAACTATTAATTTTAACAAAATATAGCATATACATAAATCCAAATGAGAAATAAAACAGTTATCAAATAAGCATGTGTCCTATTATGTGTCCTAAACTTCTGAAACATTGATGTCTCATATTTTAGAGCAGTCAATGCAATTTGGGAAAGAAATTAATAAAATCTGACAGATTCACCAACAGATTACAGTTACATTTATTTTGTAATTAAATTACGTAATTACGTTACATGTAACTAGTTACTCCCCAACACTGACCATGACCTAATATTACCTAAGTGATAAAAGCTACCTATGCCTGATAATTTTCACATTTGTTGGCCACATATGTCATTTCATAAAAGCAAAGAAATTACAACTCATAAAGAATAACAATTTCATAATGGTTGCTTTTTTTTTAATAAGTTAAAATGACTTATGAGGCCGACACATGTGACCGCTGGATGGTGGAGCCTTCAAAATGAGACAAAGCTTATATTTTGTCAGTCACTTTAGCTGTGCCCCAATTTCAATGGCACAACAGAGGCTGTCCCATTTTGAAGGCTCCTTCAAATGCAGCCTACAAATACGTCCTTCATTTCCTTGGCCACAAAGGATAGAACGATTGGATCCTTCATGGCCCAGCCTATCCCAAGATTCATTGCACCCAAGTTACTTTTTTTTCTTTTTCTTTTTTTTGGAAAATGCCAGTTGAATGTAACTTTCAAAAAGGTCCAGTACAAATATTACTGCCGCTCATCAACGGCTATGCGACAAGAGCAGTCATTCGTAGGCTAGACCATCCCATTTAACAATGCTCGGTTTGAGCTTTGCTGACTTTGAAGGTGTGGCCTTTCAAAGGATGCAGACTTCAAGGATGCTGCCTCTGAATAGAGACAATGCCGCATGTGATAAAAGGTATCCTTTCCATGCTAATCCAAGTTTTATTACAATGTTTAATGTTAAAATGGTTTAACATTTATTAATTAGATTATATACTTATCCATTTTGTTGCGAGTGCAGTGAGCTTGTAAAGAGACTCCGCCCACATGCTCTTCTGATTGGCTATTATTTTTTGATTGATTTTGTCTCTTCTTGTAGTCATTTTACATCTGGAATCTTATTGCATTGTGTCTTAGGACACAGTGTAAGGTATCCCCACCGGCCCCAAAATCTCATTGTACCAAAGTACTGCTTCTCATGTATATTAAACATCAAATATAGACTAATTGTGGAAGGAAACGTTGGAGACTGACAAAAGCCCTTAAGTTCCATCTGGAGATGGAACTTGAAAATACAGTTGTTCTCTTATAGTTTTACACCCTTCGGGTGCATTACGAAAGAGAACAAATAAAAAAATAAAAAAAATAATAAAAAAAAAAATCCACCAACTGAAAAATCCCATCCCACACTGTTCTGAGAAAAACTTGTCTAAAATCTTGTTGTGACTTGTTAGCACACACTGTTATACTCACATTAAAAAGTCCTGAACCATGTCTAGGAACAAAATATCATAGAAACTTTGAGGGTGAGCACTTTTAGACCAGCACTAAAACTTACTCACAGCACCTTGCAACTGCATTGCAACACCCTGGCAACTATCCACAACACCCTGGCATCATGGCGTTCAAATTTGCACGGGCAACCACTCCCAATTACTTCAGAAATCTTGTTTACCATGCCACGGTTTAACACTCACAAAAGCAATGTAGCACCCACAGAAATGTTCTAACAAAAAAGGTCTGAAAAGAGTTTTTGTCCTTTATCCTTTGAGTAGGCACAGAATCTCTATTCTTAATTATCTTATCTAATGCTTCTAGCAGAGGAAAAAAAGTAAAAGCAACACTTATTGACATCTTCCAAAAACTATTTTATCTCTCCACTGACACTCCTTACAGAATCAGTGACTGGGTTCTCAAGAGTTCCAATGACTTGGTGATTCAATCATTACAATAAGACAGCGAATGACGTAGCCTTGTTGAGTCAATAGATGGTAGTGATTCATGTTAAAGACACACACACACGCACACACATTTCACAAGCTGGGCACAGAGAAGCTATTCAGAAACGCCACCGTCCAATATTCTCTACCCCAGTGAACCAAAGATACAGTGACAGAATCAAATGTCACAGAATCTAAGAAGGAAATTAAACAGACTCTGAGGTCTATTTAGGATATTAAACTAAGCCAAGCATGACATCTTCAAGAGAATTTAGCTAATCATAGGAAGCATTTTTTAAGAGTTCTCAAGCACCTACTTAACAATATTGAGCAGCTTTAGACTCTGAGAAAAATGTGAGTGAAGGCTTTTCAAAAAGGGAAGGACTTAAATATTGTATCAAGTAAAGGATCTCTGAGGTTTAGCTGAAAAACTGAAATTCTGTGGTGAGCATAATCCTTGAGAAATTTGCTAGTTTCGACATGATTTGCAAGGAGTAATTGAGGAATTTAAATGCCAATCTAGGTTTTTCTTAAAACTGTATTTGTTTCAAGAATGTCTCAAGGAAAAGTCATTTCCACCAACTGAAAGCCACTTACACTAGTCTTGTGTAGCCAGACTTTTACTTGGCAAACTTTGGCAAATCCAGTTATGAGTTCTTTTTTAAAAGCATGCATTGTCTGTACAGGTTTCCAGACTGACTGCTGCACCCTCACTTCCAAAAGCAGATGCCAGTCAATTGGATTAGAGCTTGCCAGATCAAGAAAGTGCTTGCTAGACCAATTTTTTATAAGCCAAGTTTCCATCCGTTTTTTGTGATGTTTTGTTTTACCTTTCTTTTTGTCAGCATTGAAAACTCCAACAGTCTTCCTTAATTTGACAGAACTGCAGAGATTTTCCTCATCCCTGTGATGCACCTTTGAACTACAGAGAAACTATGCTTGTGGCAACACCACGAACACGGACACTGCATGCATGTATTCTATAGGCCAATTCTGTCATGTGACACCAGATTTATTTGTTAAAGGCCTTTTTCTTGACAAAAAGTGTTTCCAAACCAATTTTTTTGACATTTGAAGTATCGACATAGAATTTATGCGCTAAAGATAAACGGATAAAGATCATGTTGACATTTGAGAAATTTTATTAACAAATGACATGTCCATTAGCTATAACGCTAAACATTTTGAAGCGCTAAACCTTTTTTCAGAAAAAAAAAAAAACAACCTTGGATGGAAACCTGGCTATAGAAAATGCTTCATAAATTTGTCACATCACAAAAAAAAAAAGGCCACGTCTCAATGAAAATTAATGACTTCTAGTCACTTTGTCGTTTTAAATTATCAGGTGTGTTTGCATTTACTTCAGAAGTTTGATTAGTACTTATCTTTTTAAAATGTTATTTAATACTTTAGCCCTACTGAAATCATACAAGGTTTTGTGCAAGGTTTAAGACAAACCGACCAACATAATTTGATTGTAGACGTCTACATGTTAGCAGCACTACAATTGAACTTGCTCCAAAAGTATATAATCCTTTAAATATTTAATTACAATAATTTATATTTACTTACAATAGCTATAACAGCACATATAAAAGTACTTAATGTTAGTATGTAAGGCACTTGTGTAAAGGCATCATGGAATATGAGAAGATTCATGATTTATGCTTTGCCTATTATAAAGTTTGAGACCAAATTAAATTCGGTCTTATCAGTCAGACCAATGCTGCTTTCTGTGTTGTTTACAAAGTCTGATTTTTTTTGCATACAGAGAATGAGGATATTTCCAATTCATCATACGTCCCATGTCTTGCCTTCCAATAGCTGTTTTCTGCAGAAAAGTGTGACTTTCCCCTCTGCCAGATATAAAGACTGCATGCAAACACATTGCACATTATTTATAGTACACAAACTGACCCACATCCATGCATGAGCAATGCATGCCCCAGTCGTCACTAATGATCTCTTTCTACCCAAGTTAGAAGTGGTTGCAATTGCTTGCAGGATAGCATTTTGTGCCATTAGACTATCCTTTCACTGACCTGACAAAACAGTGCCCGCATGAGTGAAATTCAGATGGAAATTCATGGATGAGAGTCCAAAGCCTGGTGGCTCAGAAATGTTATGCTGCATGCATTAAGTCAGATAAGATTCAGACATCTTAACACATCCCAGAGTTCACTAGCTTGCCAGTGCACCAGTTCAAAGATATATAATTTACGCAGTGAACATGTCATTTTCAATGCACTTAAACTGCTTGAAGGAATGCGGCTGATGTTTTGAGGAGCCAAAAGTCCTTTTCATTTTCTGAAAAACAGATGATTTCTGTCTTAGTCCTTTTTAATTTCATGCATGCCTTTCATGTTATAATTCATCATTAAAAGCATGTTGAGCACACACAATGCATTGTATGTACACTGATTTCAAAGCTTTTCTCATCAGAGCGGATGTCAGCAGATCGGCAGTTTAAGCACAAAACAGAATGAGGATTAATAGATAAAGCCTAAGCAAAGAAAAGGCGAACTGAGACAGGAATGACAGTGCTCTAACAGAATATAGTGGTTAGATTACAATCGAAGAAGGGTGTGAATTACACAATGACCTTCTAGAGGGTTGTTGGGCAGTGCTTGAGGTGGGCTGAGCCAGTACTTCTGCACTATTCTCTCGCACCAGAAGGTCTAATAAACCATTGGTAATCTCTCTGTTCCTGCCACTCTCACTAGACAAATGCTGTTAATCATGGAAGCCAGTGTTTTGAATGCTGGCATTAAATTTGGTGCATACTGTAGCTTAATTTGACCAAGAAACCTCGTTATGAAGAGACAGTGTGACTAACATGAAAGTCTACCACACTTTGCTTGATTTTAAGTGACATTTATTCCGGGTTCACAATATTTGTGTCTGTTATAATAGTCACTGTGTCAGATTATGCGATTTTGACTCTTGTCGTGTCATGGATAAGAAACATGTCAGACTACACATTGCTTCCCGAATAGTCATCACTTGCTGTATTTAACAATCTGTGTGATGTCATCGAGAAGGCGGAACTAGCGTCTGACTTCTGGAAACAAGTGTGTAAATAAACAATGTTTCTACTAGCCTAATACTAATGCCAGTACTCACTAGGCAGAAAACATTGACGGTGAACACAATCCACCGTGCCATTCGCCGTTGCCGGCTAAAACTCTATAGGTCAAAAAAGAAACCATATCTAAACATGATCCAGAAGCGCAGGTGTTTTCTCTGGGCCAAGGCTCATTTAAAATGGACAGTGGAAAAATGTTCTGTGGTCAGACGAATCAAAATTTGAAGTTCTTTTTGGAAAACTGGGATGCCATGTTATCCGGACTAAAGAGGACAAGGACAACCCAAGTTGTTATCAGCACTCAGTTCAGAAGCCTGCATCTCTGATGGTATGGGGTTGCATGAGTGCGTGTGGCATGGGCAGCTTACATATCTGGAAAGGCACCATCAATGCTGAAAGGTATATCCAAGTTCTAGAACAACATATGCTCCCATCCAGACATCGTCTCTTTCAGGGAAGACCTTGCATTTTCCAACATGACAATGCCAGACCACATACTGCATCAATTACAACATCATGGCTGCGTAGAAGAAGGATCCGGGTACTGAAATGGCCAGCCTGCAGTCCAGATCTTTCACCCATAGAAAACATTTGGCGCATCATAAAGAGGAAGATGCGACAAAGAAGACCTAAGACAGTTGAGCAACTAGAAGCCTGTATTAGACAAGAATGGGACAACATTCCTATTCCTAAACTTGAGCAACTTGTCTCCTCAGTCCCCAGATGTTTGCAGACTGTTATAAAAAGAAGAGGGGATGCCACACAGTGGTAAACATGGCCTTGTCCCAACTTTTTTGAGATGTGTTGATGCCATGAAATTTAAAATCAACTTATTTGTTCCTTAAAATGATACATTTTCTCAGTTTAAACATTTGATATGTCATCTATGTTGTATTCTAAATAAAATATTGAAATTTGAAACTTCCACATCATTGCATTCCTTTTCACAATTTGCCCATTGTCCCAACTTTTTTGGAATCGGGTTTGTATATATGACTAAAATAAAACATTACCTTGTTTTAATAGTACTTTCGTCACGCTCACTAAGCCTCATCAATAGGGCACTCTGGAGCAGGTTATGTTCAGAGAGTAAGTTGCTATGGCTACTTACATATCTTGAAAGTTACCTCCGTTTTTGGAACCAAAAGTTAAGGATGTCCGCTTTCTATCCTTAAAGCATTAGTTCACTTCAGAATTAAAATTTCCTGATATTTCCTGATGTCATCAAAAATGTTCATGTCTTTCTTTGTTCAGTCGAAAAGAAATACGATTTTTGAGGAAAACATTCCAGGATTCTTCTTCATTTAGTAGACTTCAGTGAGGTTCACCGGGGGGATCGATCGCTTTGCTAGAGGTCCCTTATTCATAGTCTGGGATCATGTAGAGTCCTTTTAAGCTGCACTGAAACTGCAATTTGGACTTTCAACCCAGTGAACCTCACTGAAGTCTACTATATGGAGAAGAATCCTGGAATGTTTTCCTCAAAAACCTCAATTACTTTTCGACTGAACAAGGAAAGACATGAACATCTTGGATAACATGGGGGTGAGTAAATTACCCCCCGCCGGTAAACATTCTAAAAAAGAACAACACACTTTACTCTTAAGGGAAAATGGAATTATTGTGCTTCTGTGACATGACAGCATGACTCAGTAAAAGGTGAGTGAGGAGTCAGCCGTACACATGAAGATTACGTTGAGTTGGCCACTCACCCAATCGGACTGCAGAGCAAAGAATAAACTGTCTCTGGCTGGTGGACCATCTCAGTACTTGCATTTATGAGACCATCTTCCCCCTGTCACCATCAACACTATTATAGCAATTCCAACGGGTCTTGATCTCAATTTTTTACCACATTCAACACGTTTAAAATCCAATTTTTAAACAAAATTACATTTTTGAACTGTGACTAATTGTAACTACCAGCTACAATTTACAGAGAGCAATTTCCATTTTTCCCTATATCCTGCCTCTCTTCTCTATATTAAGTAGTGAAAGGTTAGCATGTATCTGCCTGCTATTTTAATGCTAATAACACATGCAAGACTCGTTTACAAATTTTACCACTTATTAACTTCTCGTGGGTTGGTTCTCTTTGGATGGCTGCCACTGCTGCAGATCCAGCAAGGAATGTTTGATAGGAAAAATACAGCTAATAATGCTACAATGTATGATAGTAGCATAGCCCAAGGCTAAATCTCTTTATTCAGGCCCAGGCTATATCATTACTAACAGAAAACAAACTAATTTGGTTACAAAACGCTGACAACTAAGACATAAGGTTGCTGAGAGTGCAACTTGTGAAGGCGGAGAAACTGTTATTAATGCTCAGGCTTGTTTTGTTTTGTTCTGGTGCTAGTTGTTTTTGCTAGGCTTAAAAGGCGTGATGCCTTTCATTTAAAGGAACAGTAAGAGTTCACCCAAAAATGTTCAAATCATTCACTCACTTCCATAAAAGGGGACATACAAAGGGATATTTTGAAGAATATGTTGACCACAAATTCATTTTTGTGTTCCAAAAAGAAAGTCATACAAGTTTGGAATGACATAAAGGTGAGTTGTTGATGACGCTATGTTTTTAGCTGAACGAATACTTTCATGTAATACTTTTCACGTAATGGTTTTTATACTGTACAAACTGTATATTCTATTCCCCTACACTACCCCTACCCCTAAACCTACCCATGACAGAAAACATTCTGCATTTTTTGAATTTCAAAAAAACACCATTAGTATGTTTTTTAAGCCATTTGGTTTACGAGGACACAGGAAGTGTCCTCATAAACCATGTTTACATTGTAATACCCATGTCATTATACACATTTGTGTCCTCATAAACCATGTATACTAGAACACACACACACATGTTGGGTTTCCATGTTTTATGGGGACTTTCCATAGACATAATGATTTTACTGTAAAAACTGTATATCCCCTAACCATAAACCTACAACACAAAAAACATCACTAAGTATGATTTATAAGTTGGTTTACTCATGGGGACCAAAAAGAAAATTCACCAAATAAATTAAGTCATACAGGTTTGGAATGATGTGGTGGTAAACTGGAGAATTTTAATATTTGGGTGAACTATCCCTTTAAATGTACAATACTGCATGGATTATTTTTCCACAAAATTACATGTATAACAACACCACAGATGAGTCATAATAGCAAATGTTCATCTCTATCATAAAAAACGTGTTTTAAGTAATGCATTGACATTTTATACTAAAAGACACTGTTTACATTATATCCCTGTAAACGTATTTCCGATACCTCTTCTCAGGCAGTTGAAACATCGCACCTCACTATTCGTCTGTTGCTTTGTTTGGATTTGTGCATGTAATCCTCTTTGCGGCTTAAAATGATACGAAGTCAGAGAGCCAAAAACCTCTGTCGCATAGTGCTTGGTTAGAAAGAGAGGAACTAGGAAGAGCAATTCAAATGGGATAGCCATTTTATCAGATGTCATTTATCAGATATTGCAGTTGTAATAGGGACAACATTCCTGGACTTATTGAGCCCAGTTTAGAAGAAGATTTTGAAAAATCTTTTGTCAAAATGTAATAACTTGCTCCGCCCCTGAAACAACTTTCCTTTGAGCTGAAGTCATCAAACCCTCTTATTTTTAACCCCTTCCCTTTCAACCACCTGGTTCCATTCTGGTATGTACTGTAACACCCACTTTTCATTCCTAGTCAATAGATTCAGTGCCACCCTAAAGTTTTTCTCACTGAATATTGTTTACCTCTGAAATATGTCCCATTGTGGATGGAAAATTCTCAGACTATTACCCAAATTTAATTACTGGAAATTTGTTTTCATTTTTTAGCTAAATGAAAATCTGAATATTTAACTTTATTTTTTAAAGTAAAAAAATATTTTAGGTGCATCACTGTAAACAGTATTTTGGCCTGGAAAAAAAGTGAAATGATCATTTAAATTTGAATTTCCACACAAAACACATTTTTATGTTACCAGGCAAAACATTTTTACAGAGATTTTTATTTTTAAATTTGTTTTGCGGCACATACAAAATGTTTCCTTTTGGATTGACATGGAAGACTGTTTGCACAAGTCTCAAAACACTAAAACACTTGCACGACACCCTGGCTAAGCTGTTAGCGAAGGTTGTCAAACCAAACAGCCAATTTCACAGACAACGGCAAAAACACAACCCACCCCACCATCATGAATGGAGCGTGAAGAATCTAATGGCTCACACCTCCCCATATGTTCTAGAACTCAGAATGCTAAGTTACTAAAACAGACTTCCAGAAGTCGGGAGGGTCTGACATTCCCACATTCCCAGGCCGACAGATTCGTCGGATAAGAGTCTCTCTACATCATCTGATAGTCATCAACACTTTTCACCCGCATCTCACCTGCCCTCATTTCTCAGATGTTCATTTTGATTAGCGTAAGACTGAGAGCTAGTGCTAGCCTGAGGAGGGGGAAGGGGGCTGCAATCACACAGAAGAAGGAGACAGAAGGGGCTGACTAGCTTCAAGCCGCCACATGCTGTTGGCAAACATGCCTTGAGAATGTAAATCTGTGGCGCTTCCACCCCCTCCACCCCCCACGGCTATTTCACTGTCATTTTAGCCCCTTTTCTCTCACTGAATGCTCAGTGCTCATGGAAATGGACCCAATGAGCACTTTATAAAGCCAACTATTGACCATGCTAGGCCAAAGAGGGGAAAATGCAAATAAATATCACCCCTATAGAAAAACAAGACAGTGATGAGAATCTTTGATTATGATACTTTGCGTCTTTTTAAATTAGCTCCTTTTAGAGACTTGCTAACCAAAGGTTAACTGTTTTGTATAAGAAAACACAGTAAAAATGCTATTTTAACTGAAGTCTTGTAATTTGAATGTGAATAAATCATTGCTTAGAGCACATAAGATACTTTAAAGTAATTGACCTGGTTCATGCTAGTCCTTAGTTGTTCATGAGTGTTCATGTTCATTTCGGCGCAACAGCCATACACATCTGACGTATGTCCAAAAAACGTTAACTTCCGTATCTTTGGTAAGGATAGTAACCAGGTGAGTGTGAGGAGACGGGGTGGTGGAGTGATGCAGAAAAAACTGTTGAGGAACATCAATGAGTTGGCCACATATTTATAGGCCTCCTCTTATGCTGATTGGGTTGATCATTTAAACGTTGCTTCTCCTAAACTTTGTTAATAAAACAATTTATAGTGGTGTTAATGACATCAAATCTATTTTGAATCTTAACATGCACGCAAATTAGATTTTAAGAAATAAAATATGGTTTTATAATCTTTTTTGAAGTTTTACTGGCCAGGGTCACTATGAACTATGCTTTATGTGAAAAAGAGTATTCAAAATGTTTTCCTCTTGTGTTCCATGGAAAGTAGCACATCGGCATATGGGATTTTGGTGAACTGTTTCTTTAATTTAGCTCTGCATTTTGGCAATGCATTTCAATCATTTGCATAATCCTATGCTTTCGCATGTTGCTCTGTGAGAGTATAACATAGAGACGAATCCATTATAATTCAAACAAGTCTGAGAGAGGATTAAACAAGGAGAGCACATGCAATACTAGAATAGAGATAAACTGTTTACTTATATGCAAATAAACAAGTGATTCATGTGCATTCCAGCAACAGTGAATGCTCTCAAAATGCTCAAACATGATTCTAAATATTTAGTTTAACCTAAGCATAGCAATTAACCTCCAGCCGTCTAGCCGCATCAAATTCAAAGCTTTTCTGCTGCTGAAATCCTAGTTGTCACTTCCATGTCATTAAATCCTTTAAGTTTATGTTTCTTCCCCTCGGACAAGTAGTCTGGGTAACATCTGTTTACATATAGAGGTGCTCAGATCACTTGAGGCATAATACCAGGGGACTGATTTTAGATTAAACAGAAGGAGAATAGTACTTTGAAACACTTCCCACTGTCCTTTATGGTTTTATAACACCTCCGTTTAGATGTGGCCAAGCCTTTCACACCTCACCCCACACCCGGTAGTGTAGCAGCTGTGAGTCTGCAGTAGTCGGGTCAAAAATGCTTGATTGAAAGTATTCCTGATTGTATATTTTACTGTATACAGATTTATCAGGACTCATCAATGAGGACTATTTTCATATCAAGCCAATTTTGCATCTTTTTTTGCATCAATTTTGAAAATTATGAACAAGTCAGTCATATTTATACCTTATGCTAATGGTGTGTATATATATATAAATATAAATGTTACTAATAACATGTAGGTCCAGTCACAATGTTGACTAATTACTCCCTAAACCTCATTTTCAAAAGGACCCTTGCTGTCTAACTGGGTAGTTCTTTGCCAGAATAAGCTGCGATGTGTACAAGTTTTTTTTTGTCTGGCTTTGACTCCTGTGAAGTGAACTGAGATCTAAAGAGGAGCGAAGCAAACAGGCCATCCTAAGAAGGGAATTACACTCAATGGCGGCTATGTGGACATATAAACGAAAGAGAAAAGCGCCGTCACAACACCACAGGTGAAATATGTGGTCTTAACTAATGTTGAGCGACAACATTTGCCTTTCCTGACCACTCTGACAAGCCAGGATGATGACCCTGTGTTGGGCGAGGGCCTGTATACATCACAGCCAATCTGTCAGAAGTGTAACTAGGCTGTATTCATATTTCATGGCCATTTCTACAACCTGTCCGAGTCTACAATGATTAATCCAAAAATCCTTTCATCGAGTTATAAAAAATGTATAAAGACTCGCTGAATGACTCAGTTCAACTTGTGGGCAAAGACAGAGTTTGTTCTCTCGCAAGCTTTTTAGATGCTCATATTAATAAGTATGACACATTTAAAAATGGAAAAATGGAAGTATCAATATCAGGGTCTTTGTGCAAATTTCATGGTGAAACCGGCGAGCTGTTTTTTGAAACATGGCAGCTGGTTTCCTGTTGGTCTAAAATGGTCATTAGCTGGTCCAATCCGGTCATTAGACAGAGCAATCTGGTAGACCATCTCGGACCAGAAGGAAACCAGCTACCAGCTGGTCACAGCAGGTTTTTTGGAACATCAACCAAGATGAGCTTGGAAGAGCAATACCAGCACACTCTCGTATTTTACGTTTTGGCTAATTGGTGGCTACTACTACGGACACTGCAATGGTTGCAAAATGGCTTCACATTCCTTCATAGCCTCTTCTTTAAAAACAGTTCAACATATAATTAGGGTTGTCAACATTAACGCATCCGATTAATTCACAATCCTTAACACGTTAAAATTATTTAACACAAATAAGTTAATGAAGCATGCAAAATTACATCAAAATTTACATCACACAGTTGGATGATTTCAGGAGTCATGAGTTTATTACACTGAGCATCTACAATGGCGTAAGCACCTGTAACTCTGGTAAATTGAAATTTCTATTGTAACCCTTTAACCCAATTTTGCTTCTCTGTTTGTGATCAGATCAAAGCCGCTAAACTCCGGGGAAGTTTTCAGTCCAATTATCCAGTAAGCGAATGCATTCAAATAATCAGTCCAAAAACAGTGCTAATGTAAAAAAACCAGGCTCTAAAATCTTAAGTTTTGTTCTGTAATGTTTTTTTTTTTTTTTTTTCTTTTAAGCGGGCTTTGGTGTGCATAAAATTATGAATTCACCAAACTTGAACTTTGGAATGCAGCAAAATACGAAACTTATTCTCTTTATCTTGCTTTTCCTGTCTCCCATATTCGCATGTGTATTAATGGATGTCAGTTGAATGAAAAGTGTAGTGCAACTGTCCCTTTATTCATACGTTTTTGAACTGCTTTGATTTGCTAATGCCCCGATGATAGTTAGGTTTAGTGGTGGTTCATACATACTTTTTTTTTATTTTATTTTTTTTTTATGAATCATATGAATTCATACGAAATCGTATAAAATAGTAACGTTTTCTCATGAGTTACCAGCTTAACTCAGACTTTCCTGGGAACATCAGACTAAAACAAGTTTGAATGAAGTGACCTTTAAATGAGAAATAGAATTCAGAAACTGAGGCTTATGTTGTATTTGCATTGTTCCGAATGGAACCCAACATGACTCCTGGACAAAAATGTCAGTGCCTCTGGATTTAAATAAATAGTTTGCAGGTTTCAGGCCTCTTCTATCTTGAGCCTATCAATGTATGAAGGATATATTTGGATCTTCATGCTTATGTTTTTCTAAAAACCGTACATTTCCCCATGAATCACATCATACAAATTCATTCAAAATCGGCATCTTGTAAAATAGTTATATTTTCTCATGAGATCAGGTTGGATAAAAACCATACTACCGTGTTCCAAAACACAGCTACCAGCTCAACTCCAACTTTCCAGGCAATATCAGACTAAAAAAAAGTTTGAATGAAGTGACCTTTAAATGAGAAATAGTATTCAGAGACTGAGGCATTACGTTGTATTTGCGTTGCACAGAATGAAACCCCACGCAACTCCTGGGAAAAATGTCAGTGCCTTTGGATTTAAATAAATAGTGCAGGTTTCAGGCCCCTTCTATTTTGAGCCTTTCAATATAAGAGGAGTTTTCCGTTAGTGAATCCAAGTTCCTAACAAACCAGCATGCCAGGGGTCCCAATGGAAATGAAGGATATCTTTGGTTGAGAGCTTGCCTAAGCTGCTAGTGTCTGGAGTGCTTTCCTCTCAAAAAAATTGCTTTAGAGCAATGAAATAGAGGAAATGGATTTCTCATTTGGGAATAAGTGCTGGAACTTCTTCCACTAAACAATGAACGTATTTCTTTCTTTACCCTCCCAAGATTTGGGAGGGTAAAGCTGTTATCCTCCAGCAGTGGCATCCTTCAAAGAACTGCAAAAAATCCCAAGAAATAACTGTGGATTCCTGCTTACTTCGATTCAGTAGGACTAAGAGCCTGTTGGCATTTTCTCCTACTCTTTATCTCAATGTACTCCCAATTGAATCATGTCTAACCAATAGCACTGAAGTGATAAACATTGGATGAAACTTAACTGGGCAATTGTGGTTTTCCAAAAGAATAAGAATGGATGTCTTTGGTGAGAGCTGAGTTGCTAAATTTGCTATTCAAACCAGGCACTCGGAGAGTATAATTAACTCTAATTCTCCTCACAGTTGATCCCTTTGGTGCGCTATTTATCCAACCTGAATATTTTAGCATGGTGTGTCATGTCTTAAAGTAAAGTCACATGTTGAGAGAACTTTTTGTGACACATTAGTCCAGATCCAACTGTTGCTATCAACAGGGGGAAAGTTAAAATTAATGACTCTAAAAATGTCATGTGGTGTAATGATCACCTTGAATACATGTGAGTGTACAGATCACAATCTTTATTTTCAAAAGGTTTTTAAATATTTTTTCAAAGGATAAAGTATTTTTTGACTAATTTTTTTTTTTTTTTTTGGGGGGGAGGTGGGGGGTGAGTTGCACCACATTACATTTTTACTAACCTTGCCTTGTCATAAAATGTCAACACTTTGACATTATTCAGACTCACTGACATTGACACACAGTCATGAGGATCAGGAGTCCTTCCATGTTTGTGTATGTTGGTTGCACCACATGACTTTTTCAATGGTTGGTTGCGCCACATGACTTTTCACCGGAAACCAACATTATGTAAGCATGCTCTCATAGAATATATATTCAGCTGGACTGAAAATGCTACCTTGAATTTGGATGCCAAAAGAACGAGACATAATGTACTCTAAAACACCTGTAGCGATGCCCCAAGCCAGAAGGACATTAAGAGAGACAGACAGAATACATTAATAAGCGCTCAGGCTTGCTGCCTGTCACATTATTCAGGAGTCTGTCTGCCAATGTCCTCATTCCTGGTATGTGGTAGTCAACATTATGTTCCAGGGAGGCAGGGATCTCACTTAAAGATGACTCAATTACATTATTCTTGATCGAAAATTTAGTCTTCTAATCTACAACATAGTGGATTTCACCCATTACAAAATAAATAAAACAAAACATGTCATGTGTTTGGGTCATGTTTTCAAAATTAATAAAATTGCATATTTTGCTTATAGAAAATAAGGTCTACTTGAAGGACTTTTATGCTTTTTTACTGTAATGAATATCTTCATCGATAATCATCATTAATTTCTTAAAGAAAGTGAAGCCTAGTTTAG
Source organism: Elopichthys bambusa (assembly GCA_037101425.1). NCBI lineage: Eukaryota > Metazoa > Chordata > Actinopteri > Cypriniformes > Xenocyprididae > Elopichthys > Elopichthys bambusa. The sequence goes on along the minus strand of CM074433.1, from coordinate 16,131,047 downwards.
CTTCTGTTGTATTTATTGTTAATATTATTATATGATTTTATCTTTTATTTGCATAATAATGTATTATTATTATTGAAAAAACAGATGATGATAACATACAGTATAACAAATAAAATAGGCTTCATTATATTTATGCAATAAATAAATAAAAATATAAAATAATAAAACAAAATATAAAATAAAACAGATAATAATAATAATACTATTTACATGTGGTGCATATTTTTTTAAATATCTATCAGCTATTATTCAAATAAATGAGAATATAAACAATATTCTTAGGATCACAGTGTTGAGTAACTAACAATGCCAGTAACAACTATATTTTTAGTATTAACAGTCACTAAGCTGTTTCCAACTTTTTTTCTGAAAAGTAGAGTTGTAATGTGACAAAACAGTATTTGCTGTCTTTTGTCACATTAATGTAATGTTTTACCAAGTCCCTGCACAAAGTTTAAGGTGCAGGTAAGGCTCTGCTATTTTTTGATGCTCACTATGTTCCCTTAACAAAAGTTCGGAAACGCGAAACATAAATCACGTGAGTCGACTCACTACACATAATGACACACCATAGATTTTTTTTTTTTTTTTTTTTTTAAATACAAACCATTATTTAATTATATTTCAGCATAAACATGCATCGACAGGTAATGAACATAATCTAGCTAACAATTATAATTTATTTACAGCTGAAATGTTGCACATATATGTAACAAGCAAAGTATTTATCAAAATGTACTTTAAATAGCCTAACATTAAAATAATAAGAAGAAGAACAAGAAGAAGAAAAAGAATGATATCAGTTATCAGTTCTGCTGTTGTTCATAAATACAAGTAGTGATGTACAATGAGGACATTTTCATGTCGCCAGAAATAGTGTCATCAGTGTCTCAATGTATATAGCGAGCCAGAGTCCTTACTGTCCTTACCAGTGCCCGAATTTGTGTACAAAATATACTGATTCACAGCTTAGGGAGCTGATTGAGACACACTCTAAGTGTAGGCCAAGTCCAATGTTAGCATGTATGCTAGTAGGTTTAGTGCTGTCAGTCAACATTTATCAAAAACCCTCATAGTGCTAGCTGAAATAATAAATTGTCATTTAATAACTATAAACAAAACTGTCACTAAAATAGATTAAATGTAGCTAGCTTTCTGTTAGCTCGTAGTAGCTAAATAACTCCTAGCTTAGCTAATTCCAGTTTCAAAGTAGCTTCCACATCCCTGCAAAAGCCAAAAAAGTAAGAATGAAATGACACAACATTACTTCACAAAAACATTAGATAAGCGATAAACATTGACCTTTTCAGGAGGAATACAGTCCTTGTAGGTGAGGTTAACAGATGGGAAAAGTATTTAATTCAAATTCCATCTGCTTTGGTGTTTACAACAGTCATCCCTCCTTCACCCCAGCCGTTCGCTCATTCTCTATTCTGCCTCAAATCATCCGTAACATCCCCATTGTGTTTTCATTTCCTTTAAAGCCCTTAACCTGCTTCTAAATGTGTTATAAATAATTGATCAGCCCAAGGGAAACTATTCTAAGTGCACCCATGGGAACCGGGTCAATAAATCTGACGGGCAACAATGCAGCCAAATGATTCACAACATGGCGAGTAAAATGTGATGTGGCAAGTTGCTGACCACAAGGCTATGCCACCCAAGGGATTGAGAGAGGAATGCTCCCATCTAAGGAAGCTTCAGAACTCAAGATGAAATTTGTTGTTCATTTTGCCACCCTTGACCGCATCTATGACTGCGTTTACACTGGCATAACAATTCTGATTTTTTTTTTTTTACATCTGACATAGATCGTAATTTGTTGCACATGTGTAAACACAAAAATCCGCACAAGATCAGATTTTTCTGCATCTGATCTCAGCCACTTCCAAATTATTTTAAATCAGATACATATCTGATATCCGACCTATGTCTAAACATGCATATCTGATTCCCCTTGGAATTCCAAGCCACAAGGCGTGGGCAACACATTTGCCCACTAAGATAGCTTTTTATGTCGTATTATGAAGCAGACTATGTCTATCTAGATATCTTTTCCTAGAGAGAAATTGCGTGCACACACACATTCAGCAGCTGGTTTTCAACCTATGCCCGGTTAATTTAAAAGAACAATAAGCTGCACTACTGAAAGCTACATTATATTTCTTACCTCATCAATGAGGTGATAACTTTTCTGTTTATTATTATTATTATTATTATTAAACCAAAAGCTTCACTGGGTACTTCACTTTAGAATTCTAGATCTAACAAGATTCTAGATCTGCAAAACATCCATGACAGTTGTTAACGTATCCATTCTGGCGGGCAATCATGGCCACTCGACGTGAAATATATAAATCATTTTAATAGCACGGCCATTCAAAACCCGAAGGTCTACCATGTGCATAGTAAAGCTATCAATGTCAATCATTTTTGGTAGGAATTAACGTACAGATATCGGATACCAGTCGCGTCTAAAGTGAATGTGAACAGACGGCCAAAAAAAAATCAGATATGGTCAGAAGATCGGATCTGTGCATTAAGACTTGCAGTGTAAACGCAGCCTATGAAACATATTTAGCTGATCTTCTCTGGGAAATCTAGTCCTGTCTGAATATAGCTTATGCATACATTTATTCTGTCATCTCTGTGTATGTTATTGAGGACCACATGAAATATGTGATGCAGATTTGCATACGCAGCCCACAACTGGCCAAAAATAGCGCATTTGAATTGCATAATGTTGTGGCCAATCATTAAGCTGCCTCTTGGATGCGGAGGCACGTTGGGATGCTTTAAAAAGCCGTTGCAGAACAATGGAAGGCTGGCTTTTCTCATCAAAAGCCTGAATAGCGAGAGAGGAAAATAATCACTGTTATTAACGTGCGCTTTCATTTCTAGGGAGTCTTTAATGAGGTTGGCTAAATTTTCCTACAACACCTCCTCGCGTCATTCAGGTAGAGGAAGCTTTCATTGTGTTGATGAAGCAGTTTTTTTCTGTCCTGTCTTTGCATTTTGTTTGTTCACTAACTCATCCATCCATGTCTAAAATATATATGTTCTGAGTGGTTTTTAACAGGTTCCTATGCAATTACTAGGGTGTTCTTGGTGTTTTTTAATAAAGTGTTTAGCAGTAGATAAGGTGATCTGGGTTGCTGCTAGTGCGTTGTTATAAAGTTGTCAAGGTGTTCTGGGCGGTTGCTAGGGTGTTGCTAAGGTGTTCTGAGTGGCTTTTAACGAGGTGCTTAGCAGTAGATAAGGTGTTCTGGGTTGCTGCTTGGCCATTGCTATAAAGTTGTCAAGGTGTTCTGGGCGATTGCGAGGGTGTTGCTAAGGTGTTCTGAGTGGTTTTTAACAAGGTGCTTAGCAGTAGATAAGGTGTTCTGGGTTGCTGCTTGGCCATTGCAATAAAGTTGTCAAGGTGTTCTGGGCGGTTGCTAAGGTGTTCCTTTTTTTTTTTAACAGGTTCCTATTCAGTTGTAGGTTGTTCTTGGTGTTTTTTAATGAGGTACTTAGCAGTAGATAAGGTGTTCTGTGCTGCTGTTAGGCCACTGCTATAAAGTTGTCAAGGTGCTCTAAAATAATTTAAACATGTTGCTATACAATTTCTAGGTTGTTCTGGGTGGTTTCTAAGCAGTTGTGGTTCCTAAGGTGTTGTGAGTGGTTGATAGAGCGTTGCTATGCGGGTTCAGAGTGTTTTTTAACATTGGTTCTATGCATTGCTTGTGTATTCTGGGTGGTGTCTATGCAGTTGCTAAGGTGTTCGGAGTGATTTTTAATGAGCTGCAATGTGGTTTCTAGGGGATTCAGAATGGATTTTGAATGTTTCTATTCATTGCTTGGGTGGTCTGGGCGGTTGCTGTGCAGTTGGTAAGGTGTTCTAACTTATTTGCAACAAGTTGCCATTTGGTTGCTAAGTTCATAACACTTTGGTAAGATGTTCTGAGTGATTTTTAATGAGTTGCTGTGGTTTATATGATGTTGTGGGTGGTTGGTAGGGCATTGCTATGTGGTTTCTAAAGTGTTCAGATGTTTTTGTTGTTGTTGTTGTTGTTTTGTACTTCTGTGCATTGGTTGGATGTTCTAATTGGTTGCTATGCAGTTGCTAAGGTGTTCTAAGTAGTTTGCACTACGGGTGTTATGGGAGTTGCTATCACATTGCTACAATATGTGGTTGCTAGCATGTTGCTATGCAGTCGCTATGGGGTTTTGAGTGATTTTTAATGAGCTGTTATGCATTTCAGTGTTCTGAGTGTCGTTTAGTTGATGTGCCAGTTGATAAGGTGTTTTTGGGTGGTTGCTAGGACATAGCAATGAGTTTACTAGTGTTCTTAGTGGGTTTTAAAGTTGCTATGCATAAAAAATTCTATTTATTTTCATATAAATAAATATTAAAATCATAAGTCTGATTACTTAGAAAACAAATAGCATTTCGTCGCCTCATTAAGCCTCATGATTTGGTGTCCCTATGTGTTCTTCACACAAAGAGGGACTGAGTAATAGTAATAGTGAAGCTTTGCTAGCTGTATTAAAAAAAAAAAAAAAAAAAATGCTCAAATCCCACCAATCTTAATCTCATGAAATCCTGTTTTCATTTATATATAATTTTTAATATAAAATATCCTTGCTGCCTCACACATTCTGACAGCAAACCATTCAGCAGACAATATTTTACTACATGGTGCATTATGACAGCCTCAAAACACATTTACATGTCACAGACTGCACTTTTTAACTGAACTTCATCTTAAACAGATGGAATAACTCAATTCTCTTTCCTAAAATACTTTAAAACAGGCAACACAAATCCTTCATGCTTCTCTAGATGTTTAATTTAACCTTTAAGGCAATGCTGTCTTACATACATTACATGCCAGCCCCATGGGTTTGTGGGTAATCCCTAAACAAGCCATGATTGCAGCCAAATGCTTCTGATTGGATTAAACAATTCTTATCAGACAAGTAACAGCACTTCCTTCATGTTTAGTTTATGTGCAAAGTCTGCTCGTCAAAACATGGCCTTATAGTCATGAAAATATGAATAAAATTAGTTGGATATACCTCACATTTATGTCTGTGTTTCATAAGGTTGCAAATCAATGACTCATAAATGCAGTTAAAATGGAGAGAAAAGTGGTTTTGGATTTATTCACATTTCAGTGGTCTGAAGCCTTGAAATGTCAGGAAATTTTAAAAATGTTATTTCCATGTTTGAAAAAGTGAAGATAAATTAATTTAAAGCTATCCTCAGCTCTAAAATATTTAAATCCAGTAAAATGTTTAAACATTCTTAAAACAAGAAGATTTACTTTAAAAGCAAAAGTGTTGGGAGAAAATGTTTTCCCTTTTGGATTTTTATTTATTTATTTATTTTAATTTATTTTAATTTAAGCATAAACCATATAAATGTTGTGATATTTAAAATTATATATAAATATTGTGATATTTTCGAACAAATCAAATCATACTAATTCACTGTCAACTTATAAAATAGGACTGTGTTGGATGAACCAATCAGAATCAAGTATTTCAGGCTACTGTGTAAAAAAGTGTTTTAAAACTACCATTCAGTACCATTTAGCATCTGTTTTACCCAAGCAAGCAGAAAATAACACCCTTCCTCTCAGCATTCAAACAGCCTCTTAAGTCAAACATAAAATTTCATGTCTGTCTGGATTTCAGTGCTGTAAATGCATAAAATAATAACTATTCTCCTTCATAAAACTGTAAATTCCTTGTAGCCTGTCATGAAACATACATAAGCCCTTAATAACCTCTCAAAGGTTTCGTGGTGCAAGCATAATTTTACATTGAGATGGCATTTTAGGATTTCTTCTTTAATGCACTAAATGCCAAATCATTCACTGAAACTGCTAGTTGTCTATTATTGACAATCACTCTCAGGCAATTCTCAGGCAATAATCTCACGGTTATGCTTCTACAAAAAGCTAGTATTTGCAGGATAAGGTCATACTGGAGGTACTGTACACGGCCAGTATCTGCCTGGTACCGCATTCCCCCGAGACCCTAATGTCTTAACAAAGCGATCATGACGAATATCCAACACTAAGTGCTGAGTCTACACTGACCTGAGAGCTGCTTTCCTCTAAGGCAGGAGTTTATCTCCTCCTCTGAGGTTAGTGGAGCATCATGGGCTGCTTACAGACCTACGGCCCGTTTGATATTTGAGATTGTTTCTATTCTGAGCTTGGAGACATGGAGACACTGCACGGAAGATGAGATGAGGGAGATTTAGACTTGACTGAGAATGAGAAAACCCATACAAATTGTTCTCTGTGTTTCTCTGCTCTCTGTAGTCCATGATTTTTAATAAGAATCTGGGTCAGGGAACATTTTATCATGCCATCATCATTATAATAATAATTACTACAGGATTATATCTAAGATAATATACTAATCTAAAATAGTGAAATAAATATAAGATTTCAATATGTATAGTGTGAAAACACTATACATATATGGGTGATCCTTCATTATTACTATAAAAAAAAGAAAAAGAAAAGTTTTTGAATGACTCACATTGTACAAATTTATATGAAATTGCCACCTCGTAAAATAGTTATGTTTTTCCTGCAAAAGTGCCTTTTAAAAAGCATTTAATCCACAAGTCTCATAGTTGAAGAAATTCCTTCCAAATTTTTAGATTTATATTTTTCTGTTCCTTGCTGTTTTTCTCTCTACTTCACAAGGTCAAATAAAAAAGGACTGTTGCTGACAGATTTTCACTCTGATGTTAAAAGTAAGACAGTGTGGAAGGTTAAACGTGTCTATCATGACAAATCAGACTTTATATGTTCTGAGCATAAGTTTAGGACAATGTGCTGACACAGTAATTCCTTTGTCATGATACAAAAGATGAAAATAACTGCTCTTCTTCTGTTCCAAAGAAGACTAAGCAGGCATTTACTGAACATTATGCCTGATATATGCACTATGCAATTCAGAATGCAACGCGAGTATGTTGCATTCTCAGTAGTGCCACAAGAGGCACTATAGTGAAAATTAGCATAAACATCTACATCAGTTTTCTCTTTCAGGTCAATTACGATCAACTGTTGGATGAGAATCTAGTACAGAAAGCTACACTAGTTGGCATGCTAATAACTAGCTATCGAAACCGTAACATTACTGTTACAGTAATACTGAATCTAAATCTTGACCCTTTGGGAAATCACCTATTTAAAAAAAAAAAAAAAAAGAAAGCGACAGAGTTCGTAATAAAACAAGAATCAACATTGGCTTGGCTTTTCGGAGATGGTGAGAACTGAGGGATTTGAAATGTTGTGATGGAGATGGCGTTTTTGTTACTCAACAGGTGAGTAAGATATTTTATTGAACAGAAAAATTGCCATATGTAGCTCTCTAACGGAGTTCATTGTAAAGCATTATCTATTGTGAAGGGTCATTATGGTTGTTTCAGCATTGTACTGGAATTTATTTTCAAAGAAGTACTGCTATTAATGGGTTTAGGCCATGTGTCCACCAAAGCATTTATAGCCAGCTGAAAACGCAAGGCACTCTGCTTAAAACGCCTATCTGTGAGCTCTTGAGAGCGCTTCAGCAGCGCAGTGGTGTTTTCAATTGAAAAACTGATTTTGCAGGTAATTTGCAGACTTAAAATGTTGAGTACTTGCTATGTATGTTCGGAGACCAGCAATATTAATTTGTCATCCATTTTGTTCTGTTCTCTGCTTGTTGATGTTGTTGTACAGCAAGAATGTTGTGACAGTTGGTCGGTGTTGTATTTGTCCCGCCCCTCCTCCACTCTGATTGGACGGCTGGCTAAAAAGTGACAGTGATGAGCGCAGCGTTTTACTCAAAGTTGAACATTCTTCAACTCGAGGCGATGGGTAAAAAAACACAGAGCTCTCAGTGCTTGAGCGTGAAAAAGACGCTCAGAGCCTCGTTGCGCTCCTGGCTTTTAAAAAAACGCAGCGCTCCCATTGAAAACAATTGGAAAAGTACGCTGACCGCTGGAAAAACGCTTTGGTGGACACACGGCCTTAGTGACAGTAAAGTCTTCAGCTAGTCAGCTTGAGATCCTTTCCATCTAAACTGGTTATATCACTTAACCCTAGTAGTGAATGTTTTATGAGCAGTAGCATAACCATATTCACCCGCACAGTCACACAGAACCGAAGGACAACCAGAACAATGCTCTTCCGCAAAATGCATGCAGTTTTACATAGTGTACCTTTAAAACATGGTAAAACCAAGGTTCTTTTCGTGAGTGACATGACAGCATAAAGAGTACGTTGTCAGGTGTATGAGTGTGTCTGTTTTAATTTTGCTAGGCTAAGGCTCGATACACAAGAGTAATTTCTCACCTGGCATTAACTGGACGACTGACTGACTCAGTAAATTCAGATCTGGGTAATAAGCTGCCTAATGAATCCATATTTAAACCCAGCATACTTAATAAGGCTGAGGAAAATAGTCAACCTCAATGTTTTTAAAGATCAATCATCTTAAGTGATAAGTGATAGTGTGCTCAGTATGAAGAATCCTGTCATCGTTTAGGCTACCCATCTAAAACCATTTTAAAGTGTTCATGGTACATTCATGTACTGATCTTCGGATCTTCCGAATTTTTCACTGATAAGAGATCTTCCAAATCTCAATCACACTTGGGTTTAGTTCAAACATTTTGAGAATTTAGACACGGGTGCCAAATATTGTTGGTTGTTTTGTGTTTAAAAAATGCAATATGCCAATTTGAGGTTACACCTTAGTGTAGGTTACACCTTATTTTAAGGGGACGTAGTTACCTACTCAAATAACTACATGTATTTACTATAGAGTTACAGTTAGGATCAAGGTTTGGTTTAAGGTTAGTTACTTATAGTAACTAGTAAGGTTAGTAATTATGCATAATTTACTGTTATTACTATAGTAAGTACAAGTAGTAACGTGTAACTACGTCACCTTAAAATATAGTGTTACCAAATAGTATGACTTAATGAGACTTATATAACATGTGAATCATATGGACTAATTTTCTTATTCATTAATAGTGCTGTTTTTCCTATTTGTCCTTGACGCATGGTAGTTATGCATGTATGGAAAAGACGGGGTTAAACACTTGAAAAGAATGTCATTGTCTTTCAACCATACAGGTTTGGAACGGCATGAGGGAGAGTAAATATTTGCCATTTTATATCTTTAAATGAACTATTCCTTTAATGCTAAACCCTGAAAACCAAATAAAGCTGCTTAACTTATAAAAAGACTACAGAAAATGTGCATATCGGTTCATTTGTAGCATTTACTATGCTTCAGATATCTGTTTTCAGTCCTGGAAATACCACTGGAACTGTTATTGATAACAAATTGTGATTTTGATATCTGTAACACCGCCAGCCAGGTGATCCGAGAGCTGTTGGCTGTTATGCACCGTCTAATGTTGATCCAAATCACTGTGGTGGGTATAGTCAGTCTCTTTGTAGTTGTCTCTTTGCTTGTTCTCCCTCCTACCATCTTTTTTCTCCTGCCAGACACCCATCTCTCCTGCAATATTCTCACCTCCATTTATTTTTACGCCACAGTTTAAGCACCTGTAATTCGAGCCAGGAGACAGCTGCAAGTGCCGGCCGCCTTGTCCAAATACGTAGTGCCGAATAAAATTAGCCAGCGCCTGCTATGCCGAAGAGACACCAGGGATCTGTGTCGGTCCTTGTGAGCAACCGAATCCCAAAAACTAATCCTAGATCAGATTTGACGTCACGATGTAATGATGAAGATTTGGTGAGGATTTGATGAGACTGATTTGAGACCTGTCAGATATGGAATGGTAAACACAAGACCACACAGAGAGAAGAGGGTGTTATGGATGAAAGGCACCCGGTGTCATTTTCCACTGTCTGACACGCACACCACAGGGGGACAACTTGATTACATTATGGGTGTGGTGGTCCAGTCTCATGTTTTCCTTTCCACAAGGAAACGTACAGTATCTCTTTAAAACTGAGCAAGACCTCCTAACGGAACACCACAGATTGACGACATACCTGTGACGCAAACCTATGACAAACCCCTCCAGGCATGTCTCAAAGTAATGTAATCATCTCTGCGGAGAACCTACCTTCATAATTCTACTTAATCTTACAGCACAACACCCTGTGGATTATTGGACAATTTGACAAGGTTTGCTTGCCAGTGATGAGTTTCTGGAAGAAATTTGAAAATTTCATTTTCAATTTAGCAGAACAAAAGCCAGCCATAGAAACATGTCTCTGAAGCATCAGGCCAGACTTTTAATGAATGCCTTCAAAATGATGATTCAAACAGACATCCTTGGCTTATCTTGGCTGTTACAATGCACAATGTTGGTCAAATAACCTGCATGTTTTTTTTTTCTTCTTGTTTTTGTTTTGTTGTTGTCGTTGTTTGTTTTTTGTTTATGTTGTTCAGAAAGAATGTGAACTCCCAAAAATACTAAGAACACAACAATCCCACACAATTTTTTTTTTTTTTTTTTTATCTCAGTTGTGTTCCCAAAATCACCCCAAATCCCTTATGTCGTTCCAAACCTGTATGGCTTTTTCATATTTCTGCAGAACACAAAATAATGTATTTTGAAGAACATTTAAAGGGTTTTCGTGCATACAATGAAAATCAAAGGGGTCCAAACCACTGAACCCCACGAATGTTCATCAGGGGTGTCCAATCCTGCTCCTAGAGGATTTGGAGTTTAGCTCCAACCTGCCCAAACACACCTGCCTGGAAATTTCCTGACAAGCTTAATTAGCTGGTTCAGGTATGTTTAAAGGTTAAAGCTACAGGAAGGTCTTTTTTTTTTTTTTTTTCAAAAATATCTTAAAACATACTCAACACAAGTACGTAAACACATGCTTGCCAACTACATAAACGGAAAACAAAAAAATAAAAATAAAAATTATTTTTTTACGCTGAAATAGTCATTCTGACTACAGTAGTTCCTTAATGTTATGAAGCGAGGAGAATACTTTTTGTGCGCAAAATCAAAACAAAAATAACAACTACATTCAACAAATTTGTCTCTCCCTGTCATTCTCCTACACTAATTACGTTGCAGCTCTTCCAGGTTCTACATCAGAACGCTGGCACCACGAAGAATGCATGTGATGCTGACGCAGGAGCCGGCCAATACTGAGCCGCCATTTGGACATAAACACGGAAGCTCTGAACTGAGTTTACTGCACCAACTGCACGAGACTGACAGGAGAGAGATGAATTTGCTGAATAAAGTCGTTATTTTTGTTTTGTTTTTGCGCACAAAGTATTCTCATCACTTCATAACAATAATTGCTTTCTGTTGAGGATAAACATTTTTTTTTTAAATACATTTTTTTAAAAATATCTTAATTTGTGTCCTGAAAATAAACGAAGGTCTTACGCGTTTGGAATGACATAAGGGTGAGTACTTAATGACAGAAATTTCTTTTTTGGGTGAACTAACCCTTTAAGCACAATGGGGCATTACTGTCAACTTTCAGGTCAACCATTGTCACGGTAGAATAGCAATTTGAAAGGATACTTTGAGCTAGTTTGCTAACATATTGACACTTACAGCAAGCCATCTGAACATATCTGGTTTAATGGGAAAGACAACGACAAAATCTAAAACCAACTCTATCACCTCCCGTGTACAAAAGCTACTATCAAACTATCAAAGTAATGCAAGAACATGAATGTGAAATATGACCATTAGTGCCTAAGTTAGCATATTTGCATAGAATCTGTTTTTGGCCTGTCTCTTGCATCTCAAGTTTGTCTTCTGACCAAAATACCCCGTCTCACATTTTGTGTCTCTAGAGTTTCAGAAGAGATTTCTGTCAAAATTTTTGATGGCCGAACAATTCAATTTCTCCTGTGTACAAACTCACATTATACCTTAGCCTACTTGTCTGGGTCCCTCATAAAAACAAAAACTCTTCATTCCATCCTGAAGAGAAAGCTGCCATCCCCTGTAACATCCAGAGTTTGGTGCTGGGGCTCTGAGTTTGTTTAATAATGCCACGTGCCGCTCATTTCACCTCATCTATGTGGGCCTGAGAGATAAAACAGAGTAGCATCTATCATGTTGCTGCTGATGTTTGTGAAGCACACTAAAATGGAAATGTGACCACAAAGTTAATGAGCTTTAAAACTCTTTTAATAGTTCAAGTAATCTCACAGCTATTCACAGACAAGTGAGCTCAGAAAATGCCTCAGTGGGAAATATGTTGTGGAGGATTATATTCCTCCCCTGGCTGAATGAACTGGTGACCCAGAGGAAGAACAGGATAAGAATGTTCTAGGAAGGGCTGGATTGGGCAGGAGGGAGTGTGTTTTTATAGTTGTTGCACTGCTGAAACTGCATACCTGCAGACTTGGTTTATGCATTTTTCACTTATAGAGGGGTGGGACAGACATGTCCAATCTTGCAAACCAATCAGCAAACATGGTGGCAGCTACATTCTTTAGGTTTTCGAAGCAAGAATTTCATATTTTGCAATAGGTAAATATGGCATGTCTGTTAAATGAATACAGATTACTAGATGCCACAGCTGTGGCCTAGCATTTAGTGCTCACTAAAGGCCCGGGTATACTTAATTTCCGCATTCCGCTCTGTCTAGCGCACAGTTGAGTGTGCAAACTATTGAAAGTATACTCCATTGACCGTGAACGCAGATGGATGCATTCGGTATGTGTGAGCAACCTAGTGGACCTTTTGTTTTTAAGTGCTCAAATCACTCACATATGCACTGGTGCACAAGGATGCTGTGAACAGACGTCGGTGGACTATGCTGGTGATGAAGATTACATCATGCGGACTGTCGGCGAGCCGGAGCGAAAGAATGCTTTTGGCTTAAACCTATGCTTTATGCAAGGTGCCCTGATTTGTGTTTGGTTAAAGTTAGGACTTTGCCAGCCTGTTAACAAAGCACAAAATAGCACACCTTAAAACGAGTCACTGAGACATGGTGCTCACGTGGGCCTTGCTGGTTCGAATTTCGCTCAACTATTCCAAATTTTGTTGCTTAGCTCAATTCCTGTATCATTTCTTGTCTTGTATCTGATGTATGATTTGCTAGATGTCAGAGTGGCCTAGGGGTTAGTACACATATTAGTGCACATATTTTGACACATTGAGCTGTAGTGCTTATGCGAGTTACATGGGTTTGAATCCAACTTGCAACATTTCCTGTTCCTGTTCCCCTTGTAATTTCCTGTCACTTTCTCTTTAATGTACCAGTAAATATAAGTGAAAAAACAAAATGTTTTCAATTTTATGCAGTTATTTTCCCTTCTAAAGTGCATGATGGTCCTCTATTTCACCTCTGTGTCACATGCACTCTGCTCATTAGCTCACATACAGGAGAAAAAGAAAACAGGTAAGCTTCTCTAAGCTCTTCAGATGTCTGGAACTCTCCCAAGTCTGTTTTTCAGTGGCAGTTTCCAGCCAAAAAGAGAAAAGCACTCAAAGTGAGTGCCAAATTGGTGGCCCATGAGAGGGCCAAAGCGTGTCAGTCTATCCCCGCCACTGAGTAAACCAGAGTGTTTTTCCAAAGCTCTAGAAAGCCCAACCTCTGCCTTTGAACTTGCATCTTGAAGGAAGATGCTTACTATCCCTCAAGGGAAGCTGATCGCAGAGCCCCCCCCTGTGCTGGGCTACATGTATGGGGTTTGACTGGATTCATCTATGACACCGGCCCTGATCTTGCCTGTGGCAGCCAAATTGCTGGCTCTGAGCTCAGAGCCAGTAGAGGAAATTCTGGAGAAAAGCCCACCAGAGACCAGTGTGAGCGAGGACGCTGCACTTTTTCTCTGGCTGGACTGTTTATCTATCAAAGCATGGCAGGACGATGCTTCCACAGCCATGATTTGGTCCCAGGCTGCCTGAGGAAGGAGAGTGGCAAGGAGGGATTGTCCTTGGCTGGATGGGGAGAACTGGTGTATTGATTTCCTTTGGGTGTATGTTTGCTTACTCATATTTTTATATTTTATTATGTTTTTGCTTGGTTGCAGAATGCAGGATGGTTGAGCTCAAGGTAAATTTAAGGCACTGGTTTCTTTGAACAGTGGAGTAGTCAATAGAGAGTAAATTTTCTTTTAATTAAAATTACACAGACAGACAGACAGATAGATGATAGATAGATAGATAGATAGATATAAATAAAACACAACTTACACACACAAATATATATATATATATATATATATATATAATATTTATCTTTATTAATATTAATAATTATTTCATAGCTATCTGATATCCTGCTTGATCAACCACTAGTACGGAACCACAAAGTCATGCAAGACGAAAGTCATGTAAAAAAAAAAAAAAAAAAAAAAAACACCAAAGAAAAGTTACCTAACCTCTGATGGGGGGGGGGGGGGGGGGGGGGGGGTCCATGTGTCACTGGTCACATATGTGTCCCACGTCAACAGGAAGTTATCCTGCTGATGTGCATCCACCCACACAGGTGGAGGTCTGGGTGGAATTCAATTAATATACACAACAGGGCGTCTCTCTAAATATCCCTGCAGATATGCCCTTCTTCCATTGCGTCAGACTAGTCACCTTGTTTGCTCTCAATGAAACAAATAAAGTGGGAACATCAGATCTATAAAGTGATTTCTGTGTACTGGCAATGGCGGTGTCAGAGGGAACCACCTTTCCTCTCTGGGTACGGAGGGTAGCACTACTCTGTCACACTTTTAGCAGGTCGACAAAAACAGAGATAACAGTGAAATGGAAAACTTGTGACTCAGCAGTGGGGTATTGGAACAGAGAAAAAGCTAAACTGCAAACTGTGACTTATTTCTGGTTGGGCAACCGCTCTGAAAGGGCAAAGTGCATATATATATATATATATATGTGCGTGTGTGTGTGTGTGTGACCCGTGCTGGCTAAATGAGTCTGAAAACGTATGGGCCAATTATGAGCTACAGGCAAAACAAGTCAAAAATGTTGATTTTGGTTGAATTTGAAATTTTCACAAAAAGAGTTAATTAGGTTCCTCTATTTGTATGTTTTCTGAGAGAAGTACCTTTCCTTTGTCCATGAAAAATGCTGTTTTTCTTGGCTCGCTTCACCATTCACGCATCCCCTCAGCAACTTCCTCAATTGTCCAAGATAGGTAACGTTTTAAAGCGCAGCATTCCAATTTTGTGAATATTCCTAGCAAATTTTTGATAGTGTGAGTCTGAACCAATGAAATGTGATTTTAAAACTCATGCTGATGTAAAAAAATCGATCTTACTCACGCTGACTGACAGATCCGAAGCGATCGCACAAAGACGCCTCAGATAGAGTGTGATCCCGATATTGTCCCGTGTATGTTCTGTTTAGTTCACCTTCTGTCTTGTCTGCATAAGTCCTCGTTAGTCACTATGGTTTCTAATTAGTTAAGTCTTGTCAGCTGTTTCTGTTTAGTAGTCATCACCTGTGTATTTAAGTTCCTGCCTGTTCTGTGTTCATTGTCGGTTATTGTTTGTGTTTTGTTGTTGATGTAACCTGTTTCCTATGTGTATCACCAGTAAATGCTATTGCTATTGTATTCTGTGTTCATCATCTTCCTTCATGGACTACGCATTACAGAATAACGACCTCTCTAATACGAGAAATAAGTACTCACCAGCGGACTCACCAGCACTGTGTTTCCTTCTCCTCCCAGAAAGCAGGCCGTATCTGGAGTACCTGGCCTGGATGCTCCAGAATGGCCATCGAGGTCGTTCCAGGACCGGCAAACATCAAATCCCCCGAGTCGACGCAAGCGGGTCAGTCTACCTCAGAGCCAGGAGCAGATCTAGACCTGATAGATCTGTGGTCCACAGATCATACTCCCACCTAAGTTCCCACCCTCGAGCCTTCATCTTCTTCGCCTGTATCCCTGCCTGACTTCCTGATCCCGTCTCCATCACTGGTCATGACCAGCCCCGTGGATCCGTTGGTACCACCGGTGCCATCAAGCTTTTCGGCTCTGCCCCTGCCGCTCACTCTGTGCGGCTCATTCAGGCCCATGTCTCCACCTCGACCCATCAGCCCGTCACCATCACCTCAGCCCACTGCTTTACACTTGCTTACACTTGATGTAACCTGTTTTCTATGTGTATCACCAGTGAATGCTATTGCTATCATCTTCCTTCATGGACTTCGAGTTACAGATATACACATATAAACAGAATTACAGTACTTAAAAATATTGAAGTAAAATATTGAAAACAAGTTGAATACATATATTTTCCTATAGTTATAGGTTTTGCAAAATTAGGTGTTACTACCAGGGATTATAAGGTATGGTTGCTAAGTGATTTTGTTTTGGAACCTTCAGAAAACTTTAACTCGATTTTTCTCAAAATTGACTTTGCTGACTCTATCGACTTCAAACAGGTGTAGCTCAGTAGTTTTTCTGTCGGATTCCAACAAAGATTGTGATTTTTTTTTTGAAAATTTGCACAAATTTGTGACTCATTTTGCCAGCACGGGTCATAAATATATATATATATATATATATATTGAAATTACAAACACACACAAACACATTTTTAAAATGCATTAAAAATCATCTGACTAGCATGTGTAAATATGTCCTCTATGGCCATATTGTTTAATTGTCACAATAACTCAGTGCTCCAAGCTTCACCTATTTTTCTGCCACGCTACCTAATTTTATTTTATTTTTTTTCTCTCACGAAAGAGCGTTTTTCTGCTCAGCACTTTTTTAACGACTCTTGCAAGGCAGGGGCAATCGTGTGTTGCCAGACCAGGGCAGAAGAGTGATGTTCCATTATCTGCACGCAGCTGAGAAACGGATTTCTCCGTGGGAGCACGGCTTTGGAATGGGACAGGAGGCTGAAATACGGTGACACCCTCAAGCAGGAAGCAGCTAAGCATGACAGGGGAGGTGGAGGGGAAGAAATACAGTGAATGCCTACCGGTGGGTGAGCAGCCAGGATGGCTTTATTGTTGAAGTGGGCATAGTATGAAACCACATAACAGGCTGCCCACAGTCATAGAGCTCAGCCGGTCATGCAAGCAAAATTGTTGCATTCGCCTGAGGATATTTGCATACATTCGCAAAAGCATTGAAATATCGTTTTTCCTCACACCTCAACATTTTTACAGGCAAACGCAAAAGTTTGTACAAGCAACGCAAAGTTTCTTGGGTGAACTGAAAAGTTTTACGAGCAAACAAAAAGTTTCTCAGGGGAACACAAAAGTTTTGCAAGCAAATGTTAAGTTTCTCGGGGGAATGCACAAGTTTTGGGAGAGAACGCGAAAGAAAAAAATTGCGAGTGTACGCAAAGTTTCTCTAAACAAATGCAAAAGTTGCTTGGTGGAATGCAATATTTTTGCAAGCAAACGTAAAGTCTCTTGGGGCCAGTGGATTTTTTTTTTTTTTTTTTTTTTGTGAGAGAAAACAAAACCATTGAGATATTTTTTTTCTTCCATGTCATTTTTCCCCATTACATGACTTAATATTTCTGACAATAAAATTCCTTATGAAGAAAATTGTGTTGCGCCAAATGTATATACAGCTGAAAAGGTCAAAAAGTAGAAAAAGGATCCACACACGACGAATAGGGGAAAGGCTCTCCAACCGTTTGTTTGTCATGCTTCATAATGGCCTCTATTGAAGCATAATAAACAAGCAGTTGGAGATCCTTTGCCCTATTCATCGTGTGCAGATCCTTTTTCTAATTTTTGACAATAATATTCAAAATGTTAAACAATTATGTAAAAAATATATAATATTGTGTTTATTTATTGCGCATAAGTTATATAACACTTGTTTTACTAAGTTAAATAACCTGTTAGCAAAGTAGTTCAATGGTGTTTAGCCAGTAAAATTGTTTATTTTATTAGATGTTATTTTGTGGGTTTTAATGAAAATAGCCAGATGGAAGGAGCTGTCCTCTGCAACCAAGGAGGATATAGTTATAATGGCTAAATCTGGTAAATCAGTTGGATATTGCTCATTTGTAGGATGTGAATGGTCACAGTGTCCACTGAAAATAATTCAAAGCACAGTGAGACCACTAGCATGCAGAATGTAAAGTGCTGTGGTTGGTCAAGGAAGACTAGCGTGCATTTTGACAGGAGGATGAACGACACCTGAATGTGGACCACCTCAAAACAGCTTCTAAAGACCTGGATGAGACCTCCAACCTCCAATTTTATCTTGAACTGTAAGTCAACGGCTACAAGAGGCTGGATTGAGAGTTTGTTTATCAGTAAAGAAACCATTTCTTAGTTTTATCAACTTGCATCAACAACTTGCATTTGCCAAAGAACAGAATGATTGGATTATTGAAGATTGGAACCGTAATCTGCAGTCTGACAAGTGAAAATTGAACAACCTAGCACTAGATGGTGTCAGGTAATTTTGTAGGAGACAACTGGAGTGTTTTAATACCAAATGAATGCATGGCACCATTAAGCACGGAAGGAGAAACTCTTATTGAGGAAGCATGTCTTGCTGGCACTTGGACCTATACTTGGGAATCCAAGAACACAATGCAGCAAAGTGCAGGATCTGTTTGGAGATCAAATTTCCTTTAGGAAATTATAAACCTAAATTGTGATAAGTCATGCAGGTCTTCCAAAGAAGCTCAACTTTAGGAAGAACTTAAAGAGGATTGGAAAGAAGTTAAGAATGACACAAACACAAAGTTTAGTGAGTCAATGCCCAGGAGAATGGCTGCCATAATCAAAAACCAGGGAGATCCAACAAAATATTAATAACTAATTACATTGTAGTCAATGCATTCTTTATTTCCTGTGAGCTTTTTGTTTTTCTATGCTTTTTTTTATAATACAATAAAACCCATTTTTAATTATATGCTGGAGTTTGCCTTTCTTGCCAAATATTTGTCATTTTCATACCTTAACCAAGTTTAGTGTATCCTTCTTCCCAATATAATATACTCCTCATATTTTGATTGTTTAAACAGAACCTGCGGTGCCATTAAAAGCAAATATTGTGCAAAAATAATTTGAAAAAATCCCTTTTGGCCACTACTGTACATTTACTAAAACAATTAAAATGTCAAAAAAGATTAAATGGAAAATAATGTCAATAAACAAGTACTAAAGGAACTCAGGTATTATGGTGCAAATTTAAGAAGAAATGCACAGCTATTGAGTGTCCTGACTCTACAACATGTCAAGCATGTTATTTTGTCTTAATAAATGAAGAACAAAAGGTGATATTAATATTGAGGTCACTGTGCGAGAAAATATAAAGATTTAATTAGAGACTCTAATCACCATGTTCTTGACTTTCCATGTCTCTCTTCACAACTGTGCTGGAGTCACACACTCCCCTGATACTCATTTAGCGGCAGTAATGCAGTGACCAAACTTTTTAGTTCCTTCCATTTTCCGCCATCATCAACTCCTTCCTCTACTGACAAAATCTGCTCCTCCCTCTCATAAGACCGGGCTTGCTCATCTCCAGTCCAGCGCTGCATAGATTAATTGAGATCCTGTCATCATTATCTTGTTGTGTCAGTCTTGCCTGCATTACCCAAGCCCCCTGGTTTTTTTTCGAAACGCAGCTTTAAACGAACGGAATACCAATGAACCCTTACGGGCTCTTTTTCAATGCAGCCTGGGCCTGGTGATTTCAGAGGAGTGTGGAGACGCTTCCGCACGCCTGCCTCGTCAGCCCGCCATGTCTCTTTCATCTGGGAGGATAACTGAAGCTGCTGTCAGTTCTTAGATGACCTGCTTCTGCTTTTTCAGTCTGGTTTGACTCTTTCATATGGTCTGCATTATATTACAGTTTTATACCGCGGCATGGTTGAATGCTTGAATCTGATTGGTTGACAGATGGTCCAAGGTGTTGAATAATTATCTATAATAGCACAACTACAAACCCGATTCCAAAAAAGTTGGGACACTGTACAAATTGTGAATAAAAAAGGAATGCAATAATTTACAAATCTCATAAACTTATATTTTATTCACAATAGAATATAGATAACATATCAAATGTTGAAAGTGAGACATTTTGAAATGTCATGCCAAATATCGGCTCATTTTGGATTTCATGAGAGCTACACATTCCAAAAAAGTTGGGACAGGTAGCAATAAGAGGCCGGAAAAGTTAAATGTACATATAAGGAACAGCTGGATATAAAAAGAGCCTCTCAGAGTGCCAGTGTCTCTCAGAAGTCAAGATGGGCAGAGGATCACCAATTCTCCCAATGCTGCGGCGAAAAATAGTGGAGCAATATCAGAAACAAGTTTCTCAGAGAAAAATTGCAAAGAGTTTGAAGTGATCATCATCTACAGTGCATAATATCATCCAAAGATTCAGAGAATCTGGAACAATCTCTGTGCGTAAGGGTCAAGGCCGGAAAACCATGCTGGATGCCCGTGATCTTTGGGCCCTTAGATGGCACATCACATACAGGAATGCTACTGTAAGGGAAATCACAAAATGGGCTCAGGAATACTTCCAGAAAACATTGTCGGTAAACACAATCCACCGTGCCATTCGCCGTTGCCGGCTAAAGCTCTATAGGTCAAAAAAGCCATATCTAAACATGATCCAGAAGCGCAGGCGTTTTCTCTGGGCCAAGGCTCATTTAAAATGGACTGTGGCAAAGTGGAAAACTGTTCTGTGGTCAGACGAATCAAAATTTGAAGTTCTTTTTGGAAAATTGGGATGCCATGTCATCTGGACTAAAGAGGACAAGGACAACCCAAGTTGTTATCAGCGCTCAGTTCAGAAGCCTGCATCTCTGATGGTATGGGGTTGCATGAGTGCGTGTGGCATAGGCAGCTTACACATCTGGAAAGGCACCATCAATGCTGAAAGGTATATCCAAGTTCTAGAACAACATATGCTCCCATCCAGATGTCGTCTCTTTCAGGGAAGACCTTGCATTTTCCAACATGACAATGCCAGACCACATACTGCATCAATTACAACATCAAGGCTGCGTAGAAGAAGGATCCCGGTACTGAAATGGCCAGCCTGCAGTCCAGATCTTTCACCCATAGAAAACATTTGGCGCATCATAAAGAGGAAGATGCAACAAAGAAGACCTCAGACAGTTGAGCCTCTAGAAGCCTGTATTAGACAAGAATGGGACAACATTCCTATTCCTAAACTTGAGCAACTTGTCTCCTCAGTCCCCAGATGTTTGCAGACTGTTATAAAAAGAAGAGGGGATGCCACACAGTGGTAAACATGGCCTTGTCACAACTTTTTTGAGATGTGTTGATGCCATGAAATTTAAAATCAACTTATTTTCTCAGTTTAAACATTTGATATGTCATCTATGTTGTATTCTGAATAAAATATTGAAATTTGAAACTTCCACAGCATTGCATTCCTTTTTTATTCACAATTTGTACAGTGTCCGAACTTTTTTGGAATCGGGTTTGTACAAAGAAGGTTTAGGTATGATGCATGAAGATCCTCCCCTAGCCCCACCCCTAAACCTAACGCCACTGGGGTGTAAGCAGATCATACAAATTTATATGAATTAGCCACCAATTCATCAAAACGTAAAATAGGTAATAACAGCGAACTGCATGGGAAAAAAAGGATTCACATTATTCACATTTTCTCCTTTTGTGTGTCATAGAAGAAATATAGGTTTGCAACAACATGAGAGACAATAAACTATGAAATAATTGTCATTTTTGGGTGAACTATCCCTTTCTATTAATAATATTCTATTATATGAAGAATAATACTGCATCCTGTTTAGCATGTATGCAAATAGACTGCTGCTAGTGACAGTATGAACATTCAGGTTTGTTTTTGCAATGACTGATATCGCCTCACAAGTGCATGACAGACAAGTTCTAGTTATAAAGTTATGCCGCTGTTGCCTTCAACCTTTGAGCTCACCCTCATATAACCCTAACCTTATTACCATGAAGTACGAGTCATGACTTATTTGGGTCACACTAGAGGGTGACAGCCTTGAAGAAAAGATAAGCAGTCACAGACACAAAAAAAACTATAGCCTAGCATATGAATCGACTTATAGCTGCCACTTCACAGACAGGTCCACGTGGCCTTGCCCTGGTGATGCCCGTATTACCCACAGAAGTCTGAAACCAGCCCCAGCAGTTCTTTAATTACTTCATTAATTTTAATCAGATCCAATTAATTACATTTTCCGCGGCCCGGTGGAAGTCCGAGGCCCAATGACCGCGGTAGGGGGACCTTGCAAGTCTCCTGATGCATAAAAACGTTCAATTCCATAAAAATCAATTATTTCTGGGAGCCAAACAATGACTTTTGCTATTCAGTAATTATTCCCTGCTCACATGCTATCTGATTTAGTGCTTCTGCGGCACTTAAATGCTACCTGAACCGCTCCTTTGGTCTTTAACCACTATAAGCTTGCCATGATGTTACAGAGACCCACCAGATTTTGCATTTCATAACTAGTTCTATTGCTTGGCTTTGGACAAAACAATAAATAATTATTTATATTATATATATTTAATTGTACTCTTTTAAATTATTATTATTATTACTAATGTGTTAATAGCATCTAAAATGTAATAATTTTGTGTATGACCAAATTTAGAGACATTCTGTAATGTATTCTGTCTGTGTCTATCTATGTATCTTTATCATTTTTTCATAATTTTTCATCAAAAAACGTTCCTCTTTGTATGACATCACCAAGCCAACTTCTTCCTTAGCCCCTCCAAACAACTTTTAATGATCTAAACTAGATGGACAAAACTAAAGGTTACACTTTATTTTACAGTGCCTTAGTTACATTGTAATTACTTAAATAAGTACTGAGTACTATTAATTAACTACTTACTATAAAGTTACAGTTAGGGTTAGGGTTTGGTTTAAGGTTAGTTACTTGTAATTATGCATAATTTACTGTTATTACTATACTAAGTACATGTAGTAACATGTAACTACGGCACTGTTAAATAAAGTGTTACCAAACTAAGTCCCGCCTTAAATTTTATCTCATTGAATATCATATTTCACAATTACAATGCATCAGATTACAGACATGAAATGGTTGCTATCACTAAGAGCGATTTAAAAAATAAAAAATAAAAAAAAATAAAAACTTTTCAATTTAGTCACATTGTAATTCAAAAACATTTTTGAACATACCAAAAACATTTAGCGTTATGCAAGTTATGCAATAGCTATGCTTGGAACTCTACAGCAGTAATTATTATGAAGGTTTAGAAGGCATGGATGAAATTATATCAATTAACTGTGACCCAGTCTCACCATATCCACTTCAAATAATTCTTTTCCCATGAATAATGACATATTACTGCATTAGACTCCACACCACTGATTATTCACACCCACTATA
Organism: Elopichthys bambusa; assembly: GCA_037101425.1. Lineage (NCBI taxonomy): Eukaryota > Metazoa > Chordata > Actinopteri > Cypriniformes > Xenocyprididae > Elopichthys > Elopichthys bambusa. Next base: position 16,107,728 of record CM074433.1, on the reverse strand, counting down.
TCCACAAATGATAAAAGCTGCAGTAATTTATTGCTTCCCTTTGACTTGCGCTACATTATCAGATGGCATAGATGTTTTTGGCCTCAGGTAAAGGGTCTCATTTCAATAAGCAAATAAGCCATTAGAAAATAAGCTTTTCATAATGTTTCTGTAATAACTATACTATTCATCTCATCTTAATGTGCAATTCCGCCTCATTGCCAAGACAACATAAAAGTCATATAAAAATGTTTATATTGCGCCTTGTACCAATTTTCACAGATCAACAAACAACCACAGCAAATACACACTGGATTTCTGCCTACATGTTCTGTGTAATTATATTTAATGTAAGGTACAATCACTGAGTTTAGTTGATTTGGAAAGCCGTAAATCATTTGTTCTAGCACATTTAAATTTTTGTATGTTTGCATACACACCGAAATGTATTATTAATGTATTGACAGTGTCTAAAACATTAGTATTTAAAGGGTTAGTTCACCCAAAAATAAAAATTCTGTCATTAATTACTCACCCTCATGTCGTTCCACACCCATAAGACTTTCGTTCATCTTTGGAACACAAATGAAGATCTTTTTGATGACTTATATATCTTCATGGTGTCATTTAAGCAGCCCCTAAGTTAATAATTAACAATTCTTAAAATGGAATTGATTCAATCAAAAACCTACTTTAGCTCGATAAAATATTTTTCTTAGAGCTGTTTGTCACAGAAACGCCAGGCTCCGCCTTCACCCAATCACAGCGCACCCCGTCACCAGAATACTAACCACGCACACCTGCACGTCATCAGCACACTCATTACCAGCAGTAAAAAAGGACTCTCTTTCACACACGCTCATTGTCCGGTCTTGTTAGCATCTTACCTGTATGCTTACCTCAAGGACTCTGTTGGATTACTTACCTGTCTCCAGTCTGTCTCCTGTTCTCCTCCTGTTCTCCTCCTGTGTGCTTCGTCTTCGTGTGTGAAGTCCAGCTCCATTGTTGTGACTGGAAACCTGCATTCAGCCATCCTCCTTCACCTACAAAACAAAGGACAGTATTACCACTCCATTTATCACCATTCACCTGAAGATTTGCCATTCACTCACCTGCTAAAGTGTTGTTCTTCTGGTTGTGAAAATAAACACCTTACTTTTATACATCCAGTGTTTCTGCCCTTCTGTGATTGTAACAGAAGACCGGACCACAACCGACTCACTCCAGTATGAGCAACACGGACCCATTTCAAGAGTTCATCGATGCCATGCGCCCACCAGCCCACCAGCGATTACTTCCGCACAACCCAGCACCTCTCCTTCGCCGCCAGCATACATGGCTAAACCGGCGCCCTTCTCAGGATCGGCGGAGGACTGCAATGGATTCCTGCTACACTGCTCGCTGGTCCTGGATATGCAACCACACCTGTACCTGGATGATCGTACAAAAGTGACGTTCATCATTTCACAGTTAAGCGGCAAAGCGCTCCGATGGGCTGAAACGCTCTGGACACAGAATAATGCGGTAACCCAGTCACTCACCAGTTTCATCTCCCATTTCAAGGAGGTTTTCGGAAAACCTGCATGGGATTCATCAATTGGTGATCAACTTTATCATTTAAAACAAGGATTTATGACTGTGAATGAATATGCTCTGCAGTTTAGGACACTTGCAGCTGCCAGTGGATGGAACGAACAATCTCTTCTCACCACCTATCGTCAAGGATTGAATCCACTTGTGCGGTTGCATCTCGCTGCATACGAGGACACCATCAGGCTCGAACGCTTCATCCAGCCATCTATACGCTTCGCCACTCGTATGCAGTCGTGTCTCGATGAGCACCAGGGCCAGCTTGAGCTTCCAACATCCCTCCGCCGACCTGAATCCGTTAGCCCTCCAGAACCAGCCAACGAACCCATGCAACTTGATGATAATCGGCTGACCCTGAGACAATGTTTATATTGTGGAGCTTCTGGGCATTTACTCTCGGCATGCCCCATTCGTCCTCCTCGTCCCATGGTGAGTGCCATTCTTCCTCCTGTGAATTCCATGAAGCCACTCACCATTATTGTAAACCTTACTGCTGTTGATGTTTCTATTCCAGTCAGTGCCCTCCTCGACTCAGGATCAGCTGGCAATTTCATCTCTGGTCCCCTCTGCCACCAGCTCAAGCTCAAGACAGCTAACACGCCATCCACCAACCAGATCCACTCAATAACTGGAAGGCCCCTCTGTCAACGAAAAAAAAATCATACGGTCGGACCCATTCAACTTCAGGTTGGTATCCTTCGCATTGAACAACTCCATCTGCTGGTTCTGGAGGAGTCCACCGCTGACAGGATCCTAGGGCACCCATGATTGGAGCAGCACAATCCGGTTATCTCTTGGAAAACCGGTGAGATCCTGAAGTGGGTCGACAACTGCTTCCCAACCTGCTTCCCGGCCTGTGGACATTCCACCGTGCTACGCCCACTTCAGTGATGTCTTCTGCCTGAAAAGAGCCTCTAAGCTGCCTCCACATCGGCCATGGTACTGTGCCATCGATCTGCTTCCGGGTGAGCCAGTGCCCCGAGGAAAGATCTACTCTCTGTCACTACCGGAGGAGAAGGCCATGGAGGAATACATCAAGGAGGCTCTGGAGCAAGGTTACATCCGCCCGTCTACTTCCCCTGCTGGTTCGAGCTTTTTCTTCGTAGCTAAGAAGGACGGAGGCTTGCGGTTACCGGTCCCTCAACAAGATTTCTGTCAAGTTCCGTTATCCCCTTCCTCTCGTCCCAGCTGCTCTGGAACATCTCCGTGGTGCCACTGTTTTCTCCAAGTTGGACCTCCACAGCGCTTACAACCTCATCCGGATACGTGAGGGGGACGAGTGGAAGACTGCCTTTGTGACCCCTACTGGCCACTACGAATATCTCGTCATGCCGTATGGATTAGTCAACGCCCCCTCCGTATTCCAGGATTTTATCCATGAGGTGCTCCGGGAGTTCCTGCACAAGTCAGTTCTGGTATACATCGACGACATCCTCATTTACTCCCAGAGCATGGCCGAACATCGCCAGCACGTTGCAGAGGTCCTGCAATGCCTGAGGGAGTACCACCTGTTCCTCAAGGCAGAGAAATGCTCCTTCCACCAACCCTCAGTGCAGTTCCTTGGCTATAACATCGAGCAGTGGCATCCGGATGGACGAGGGGAAGGTGGAAGCCATCAAGAACTGGCCAGTACCATCCACAGTTAAAGAACTTCAACGCTTTCTAGGATTTGCCAACTTCTATCGTCGCTTTATTCAGAACTACAGTATCATCTCCAGTCCACTCACCAACCTCCTCTGCAATAGGCCCAAGTCTCTGTCCTGGAACCCAGCTGCCACCAACGCCTTCGAGACCTTGTAGAAAGCCTTCACCACTGCTCCTCTACTTGTTCACCCAGATCCAGACAAACCATTCATTGTGGAAGTGGACGCCTCTACCACCGGAGTTGGAGCAGTTCTGTCTCAGCAGCAGGGGAACCCAAGTAGACTCCATCCATGTGCCTTCTTCTCCTGCAATCACAGCGCACCCCGTTACAGAATACTAACCACGCACACCTGCACGTCATCAGCACACTGATCACCAGCAGTATAAAGGACTCTCTTTCACACATGCTCATTGTCTGGTCTCGTTAGCATCTTACCTGTATACTTACCTCAAGGTCTGTCTCCTGTTCTTCTCCTGTTCTCCTCCTGTGTGCTTCGTCTTTGTGTGTGAAGTCCAGCTCCGTTGTTGTGACTGGAAACCTGCATTCAGCCATCCTCCTTCACCTACAAAACAAAGGACAGTATTACCACTCCATTTATCACCATTCACCTGAAGATTTGCCATTCACTCACCTGCTAAAGTGTTGTTCTTCTGGTTGTGAAAATAAACACCTTACTTTTATACATCCAGTGTCTCTGCCCTTCTGTGATTGTAACACTGTTGTAAAGCCTAAACAATCTCTGTCCATTAATTTTCCTATTATCACTGTGAAGCTGCTTTGAAACAATCTGTATTGTGAAAAGTGCTATATAAATGCAGATGACTTGACTTAAACGGACAGTACACCTAAAAACGAAAATTACCTTCATAATTTTATACTATGGAAAATACATACATTATATATATATATATATATATATATATATATATATATATATATATATATACACACACACAAACCCAATTCCAAAAAAGTTTGGACACTGTACAAATTGTGAATAAAAAAGGAATGCGATGATATGGAAGTTTCAAATTTCAATATTTTATTCAGAATACAACATAGATGACATATCAAATGTTTAAACTGAGGAAATGTATAATTTTAAGGGAAAAATAAGTTGATTTTAGATTTTTAAAACATCTGGGGACTGAGGAGACAAGTTGCTCAAGTTTAGGAATAGGAATGTTGTCCCATTTTTGTCTAATACAGGCTTCTAGTTGCTCAACCGTCTTAGGTCTTCTTTGTCGCATCTTCCTTTTTATGATGCGCCAAATGTTTTTTATGGGTGAAAAATCTGGACTGCAGGCTGGCCATTTCAGTACCCGGATCCTTCTTCTACGCAGCTATGATGTTGTAATTGATGCAGTATGTGGTCTGACATTGTCATGTTGGAAAATGCAAGGTCTTCCCTGAAAGAGACGACGTCTGGATGGGAGCATATGTTGTTCTAGAACTTGGATATACCTTTCAGCATTGATGGTGCCTTTCCAGATGTGTAAGCTGCCCATGCCACACGCACTCATGCAACCCCATACCATCAGAGATGCAGGTTTCTGAACTGAGCGCTGATAACAACTTGGGTTGTCCTTGTCCTCTTTAGTCCGGATGACACGGAGTCCCAGTTTTCCAAAAAGAACTTCAAATTTTGATTCGCCTGACCACAGAACAGTTTTTCACTTTGCCACAGTCCATTTTAAATGAGCCTTGGCCCAGAGAAAACGCCTGCGCTTCTGGATCATATTTAAATATGGCTTCTTTTTTGACCTATAGATTTTTAGCCGGCAACGGCGAATGGCACGGTGGATTGTGTTCACCGACAATGTTTTCTGGAAGTATTCTTGAGCCCATGTTGTGATTTCCCTTACAGTAGCATTCCTGTATGTGATGCAGTGCTGTCTAAGGGCCCGAAGATCACAGGCATCCAGTATGGTTTTCTGCCCTTGACCCTTACGCACAGAGATTGTTCCAGATTCTCTGAATCTTTGGATGATATTATGCACTGTAGATGATGATAACTTCAAACTCTTTGCAATTTTTCTCTGAGAAATTCCTTTCTGATATTGCTCCACTATTTTTCGCCACAGCATTGAGGGAATTGGTGATCCTCTGGCCATCTTGACTTCTGAGAGACACTGGCACTCTGAGAGGCTCTTTTTATATCCAGCTGTTCCTTATATGTACATTTAACTTTTCCAGCCTCTTATTGCTACCTGTCCCAACTTTTTTGGAATGTGTAGCTCTCATGAAATCCAAAATGAGCCAATATTTGGCATGATATTTCAAAATGTCTCACTTTCAACATTTGATATGTTATCTATATTCTATTGTGAATAAAATATAAGTTTATGAGATTTGTAAATTATTACATTCCTTTTTTATTCACAATTTGTACAGTGTCCCAACTTTTTTGGAATCGGGTTTGTATATATATAAATATATATATTTATATATATATATATATATATATATATATATATATATATATATATATATATATATATAATGGATGAACTACTTTAAATTGGAAGATTTTACAGCTTTGCGAAACCTTCTATTAACACAGCCTAATTCAAAATATTAACAAAAACTACACTGTGCATCATTGATACCAAAATACCAATGGTTTATAGAAGCAACCAACACTCTTTGTAATGAAATTGCTCTTAATCAACACAGAAGAGGAACTTTAGCTCAGAAAATCCAGCGACTTTCGAGACATATAGTTCCAATTAGATTTTTTAATCTTATAGCGCTCAGGGTAATGCAACTGCAGACTAGGGTTTCTTTCCCAAGCTACTAAATGTTCTCATTAGACGCTGCTCAATTGAAGATAGCCAGACTTTATAGCAGGCCCCTGCATGCATGAAGATAGCTGTAAAGCCATGTGTGTTGCGGCAAACAGCAAATTGTAAAAAACGTAGTCGTGTTATCTTGTACTCACAGTGGAGCAGGACTTATCTGCTGAAGCAATGGCAAATGTGCTCTTCATTTACATCTTTGGGAGAGCTTCTGTAATTTCTTAGCACATGCTCAAGATGCCTGGTATGACATTTTTACAGCATTGTTAGAGAGTAAAAGCCGCATTGTGTTTATCGAAGCTTACCGCATATATTATGCAATATCTCATGTAGAGAGCTACGTATGTAGGATAAATTCACCTGTACGGCATTCAGTACATGTTACTGAAGCATTTCATGACTGAAGGATATATTTTCCTTTTTTATTTAATTAAACAGGCTGTTCAAATCCATTTCAAATGTCAAATGCTTGGTTTTCAACTTAATGATGTGAGCCAATATCAATGTGCAAATCATGACTCAATCCAATCTGTACACTCAAGGTTTAATGAAATCTCTTGAATCAAAGATACAAATTATGTCCTCAACAATGCAAGTGAAATGTACTATATGTGGTTTTTTTGTTCTCATGCCTGTCTATTACAGTAAATACTGCATGCATTGATTCATTTACTGTACAGTCTAGGACAGAGTATGTGCAGGAAGATTCTGTCTAGACTAAAACAACCACAACTTTCACGCTATTTGATGTCTCAGGCTACCATGTTTCCCCAACATTTGCCCTGAATTCCAGGGAATGACATCATGGTTAACATGCTTTAACATGATCTTGAATGCCAATACAGGATTTCAAAGCCTTTTTTTTTTTTTTACTCTTACAGATAAAACTTTCATTATGCATGTATATTTATGACATTTTTTTCCTCAGAACTGTGAGTTTATATCTTACAATTCACAATGCATTCTTTATAACTCACAATTGCGAGTTTATATCTAGTAATTCTGATTTTATAATTCATAAATCCATGAATTCACACGATGAATACAGTCAGTCACATGCGATTCACACTCCAATCCAGAACTTAACGACCGCTAAAATGTACTGTTCTATAGACCTTATGCGCCAGAGAAACAAGCGCGCCGCCATCTTTACAATATTGTCTTTGAACCTCCGTTTTTGCGGTAGCTCTGTTTATTTCTATGGCATCGCTGTTGAAGAATAATTAGCTGGTGAAGTGGATTTACTTGTTGTAGAGTTAATTAAAGTTATCATGAGCATTGTAATGTTTAAAGCAGATGTCTTAACAAATGTCAGTAGACCCAGAAGTTTTTAAAACGAGCAGTTCATTCATAAATACATAAGATCGCTGTGGAAATACAAACCGGAAGTCAAAAGACAACGAGCGCATCGCTGAAAAGGGCGGGGCTACATAAGGTCTATATAGTATACGGTAAGTGTTTGCTATATGAATGAAATTCGGATGTACTACATTCGCCATGTTGTCATCATCAGCTGACCTACCAGTGTCAGTTGCGTCACTTAACTGCCATCCTCTCCTTAAGGGATAACCATTGTATGCACACTTCAGAATCTCACCTGAAAATGTAGGTCATCCGGGTATTTTTTGCCTACTCTTTTATGAGTGAACCATACTTCATACTGTTTTTCACCTGCTATATATAGTAGGGAAGTATGCGATTTTAAACGCAACCTTTCTTTTTGGACGCTGTGTCGGTTGTCGTCCACTATGACACACTATATGAGATAAAACCATGGATTCTCACTTCCCGACGCCCATTATTGTTTACGAATCACCGCAGCACCCTACGTCAATTGGATTGTGACAAAATCGGGCTGATATTGTGCATTCTGAACCTGTCATTAATGTTATAAAAATGAACAAAACAAGGATTTTAAAGTTAAAAAAAAGAAAAAAAAAAAAAAAAAAAGTAGGCTACTCAGACAAATAATTACATCACATTGGGTGCGGGTCACTGTTAAACAGGCCGAGCACTTTTATTTAGCTAATTTAGAATTAGTTCTGGATTACTGCTTTCTCTTGATATTAAACTCATAAATCAAAACTTCACCTTCAGGAAAAAAAAAAAGGAAAGCTTTTGAAAGGCATAAAGGAAACAAGCTAAGCTCTAACATGTTCATAGCAGTGTAGAGGTTGCTATACTGCATATAAGCTCAGATTTTCCAGCCTGGTCTTACTATTAATATGTAACTTTCAAAGACACAAAACATACATTTTTGTACATTTAGAAAGGTGCTAAAACGTACAATATTGACATAATTATGGCACTAAAACTTAAAAATACTTACGTTTTTACAGCGAAAAAACGTAAAATATTTACGATTCTTTCATGTCATAAAGATATATGTATAATTTCCATTTTATCATTTTGTAGATAAATGTAAGATCCCTAAACCCCATTCGAACCTAAACATACCCATTTTGTGTTAAAAGAATAAAACATAATGGACAGAAATGTGTAGGAAAATGACAATTTTAGTAAAAAGATAACATTAAAACGAAATTTTAAGCCGCTAATCCTACACCTACTCCTAAACCTACCCATAACCATTTCTTAAAACTCCTTACTGTTATAAATAAAAGAATAACAGACAAACAAGCGTAATCACAATAATTTATTTATTGCGAAAATGTCAAAAGTGGTACCAAAAGTAGTTCAAATAATGATGAGTTCCAATCGCAGTCCTCTCTAGTGGTAATAGTTTTTATAGTGTACAGAATTTAAATTATGAATCCATGAAAATATGATGAATCTGGCTTCTGTCCGTGAAGGCGCGCACTCATTTCAAATGTCAATCCACTGAAACACGGCATGTCGCAATCTGTGACGAAGCAGGTGAGAACCAATAAGCGCTCGATATCAGTGCCGTAAACCATGTCGTAACGCTTCTCGAGGGGGGCGCTACTTTCGAATTTGAATTATAACAAGCACGGCCTTTGACTGTGACGGTCGTTGCTGCTGAGAACGAAGATGAAGACTGATGGATAAAGGGCTGAATTCGGATCTGTTCCTTACAAACATATGGATTCTAAAGATATGGAGTACAGCAAACAAATGAAATTGATGTGATTTGTGAATTTATGTTGTGCTTTAGTGTATCTTATGGTTGTATTGTCAGTCACTGCATAGGAGAAAACGCTTTCTGTGTCGCACAGCAAACAAACAAAATATTATAAATTGGTTAAACAATTACAGAAATGTTATTCATAAGGTTTCAAAGTCATGAACAGAAATGTTATTTTCATATTTAGTAGATGAGTAAAATGCATTCAATAAATTCGACTAAAAACGTGTTAATATGACAACTGAATACAACATATTTAAAGCAGTGCTGCGATTTTAATATTAATACATGTGAATTCATATAGGCTATGTTACATGATTTACGTTTTATTGCTGTTAATACGTAAGTATTTTTACATTTTAGTGTTATAAATACGTCAAGGTTGTACGTTTTTGTGTGTATGAAAACCTAAGTAAATGTACATACGGTAGAACCACACGTTATGTAAAAATACACGTATTCTCATGAGATCACGTTGGATTATCTGGCATATAGTTTATTTTGTTAACAAAAAAAAAATCTTTTTGAGATTGCTACTGAATGTGAACGATAAAGTAACATTTGGAGGACACAAGATTAACTAGAGACAAAACAGACAAAATGAAGGGTGGAAGATTACTTAAAAAACCCTCAGAAAAGCAGAAAAAAACAAGTCTTTTGTGTGGGAAGGTCTTTCAGTACACAGCTCTTCATCTGTTGAGAATGAATTTAGTCACACTCTTTTGAGCATGTTTAACTAGACCTTCTGTGAGGTTCTTCATTATCCTACAATAACAGTCTCAAAACCATGAGCTTTTATACCTTCTACAAAAATAAGTTTAAATCTTAATACATGGTGTATGTGTATATAATGCATTCTGTTTTTGAAAGAAGTCTCTTCTGCTCAAGAAAGAAAGACTGTGATTTCTTTATGCAAAACTTTGCATACACAGAAAAAAATTTGGGCATAAGCACGATTAGTGAACGAGAGCCATTTTACTTTTGTACATATACTGTAAGCATCTACCCAATGAAAGGAGTGATATAAATGTCCAAGGGTCATATTTAAAAAGGAGAAAGGTGTTTCTGGCCATCTTCTTTGATAATAATGCTACTTCTAATCCTACTCCCTACTCTTACTGCACTATATGGTAAGGCTAAATCAGAAAAGGGTGTGATTGCATTTACTGCATGATGGGGAAAACCAAGTGCACACTTTTCAATCACACTAAAAATGCAGATAAGCTTCCCTAAGCCATAAATCTAGATGAAAAATGACACCAACCAACATTCAGAGCCAGTAGTGCAAGACACTGCATTCTGGTTGAAGCCCATTGGGATGCGTTCGGTGCAAGGTGTGAAATTATTAAATTATTAGAGGCATGGGTTTCCATAAAGGAAAGAAGGGCAAATTCTCAAAGATCTGATGAGTGAAAAATGTGTCTTTCCTTGTAAAATTTGAGAGAAAGAAAAACAAGCTCTCAAGGACGGTGCCAGACATCTCGTTTGAAGATATGTTTGCATTCTTCAGATTTCTTGTGAAACCCGGAGCCTGAGATTTCTGTTATGAATACTCTCTTCTATCTAGATCTAAACACTGAGATTTTGGTTGTCCCATAGCAAGGTCAGGAGAAAAACATTTCTGTGATTGTCTGCCAAACAACTGGGCAAGACGGTTTAAACACTCAACATGTTTGTAAGGAAATCAATAGGTCCGTCTGTCAGAAGACTTTTTCATAAATTAAAAAGTAATTTTGCCTGGGAAAAAAAGGTAAATAGTATTTTTGTTCAAATATCATGAATTGTTAGTTCATAAATATTATTTAGTTTTCTTGGGGAGCCATACCGCATGGTATTTTACAATCTGAATTAACCTTTCCTTGTCATACAAATGTCAAATTGTATGATATTTTAAGTGAATTATTGACTTTGACCGATGGTTATGAGGGTCAGCAAGGGTCCTCTCTATGATGTAATTCTCTGTGTTTTTCTTCCCCAAATCAATCAATGAATCAATAATGTTAATAAGGCTTTTCCCTCTCATGATATCAGGACAATGACACATTTCAAAAATAATAAATGAATAAATAAGGCTTTTCCCTCATGATATCAGGACAATGACATGTTTTAAAAATAAATAAATAAATACATATTTACATAAACAAACAAATAAATAAATAAATAGTGTTAATAAGGCTTTTTACCTCATGATACCAGTCATACAACACTGACAACAAATAAATAAACAAATAATTAAACACTTTTGATAAGGCTTTTCCCCCCACATGTTCAGGAGATTTTTGCCTTTATACCCCCACCCCCTAAAAAATGAACTAAAATAATTTTAATACAGAAATTAAAAGCGTGCTCATCCTATGAAGGTTTTTAAATCACTGTATTTATGAATTGCATTTTTAAAAACATATTTTAAATAAAAAAAAATTCATCATGTCATTGATTTTTTTATATTATTTAATTATTATTATTTTTACAAGTGACCAATTCTTTTTGGAAGGATCTTAAAAGCGTGAAAGTCTAATATGGCACATACAGCTGATTTGGTCAAACACCAATGAGCAAAAATGGCAAATTTAAACCATATTCTTCCAGAGGGTCCTATTGGATAGCTTTTTTCCCCATATATTATAGATCTCCTTGGTCATGTTAGCTTGAACTCAAAGTCATTGAGTTAAAGGAACTGAGTATTTTGCACTTTAGTGCCAATAATATTCAAGACAATTCCATCAGGGAGGCGTTAGACGAGGAACAATAGTGTGAAAATGAGAGTACTCCAGTGCCAGATTTTCAAAATAGATCTATAATGACTCATGCAGCAGTTGGCGACTAAGCAGGACTTAGGAGACTCACAACTCAACTAGCACAGTACAGCCAAAAGATCTCAGTGAGGTGAGAAGACACGGTCTCTAATCCTCTTTCTGTGGCCGTGTCAGATGATTCACAAATCTCTCCGAGCTGGAATCCCACTCGTGTTTGATGTTGTCTGCAGCGTCTCTGCAGTTGCAGTTTGGATAATGAGGACAGGCTAGAACAGCCAGCCATGGGCACAGACCATTTAGTCCATTAAATCAAGTGAGGCGAGTGCTGCCAAATCACACCCACCCAATTGAGCATCTGCATTTGGACGAATGGTAGAAAAATGTATGTTCTAATGAAAACAGAAGGTATGACGTGAAAAAAAAAAAAAAAAAAAAAGTTATTATTCTGAAAAAATTATTCTGATATGACAACATGGCATTGCATAGTTTAACTAAGTAGGACCTTGGAACAGCAATTCCAAAAACTTAGGTTGTGTTCACACTTGTCAGGTTTGGTTGGATTGAAACGAACCGTGGTGCGATTGCTCTGTTAGTGCGGTTCATTTGAATAAGTGTGAACACTACCACCCGAACCCTGGTGCGCACCAACTGAGACCCCTGAAAAGGTGGGAAACTGGTGCGGTACGACTGAATTATCAATGCAACATAAAACAAAGACATCTAAATGATGCAAAAACAGAACATGATGTCACAAAATGCGACCCCCCCCCAAAAGAAGTGGGGGGGGATGCAATAGTCAAGCATACCTGGTTTTCTTGTTATGGTTACGATGTTGCCCATTACACTTCGGTACAGGCTTTGGAACTGCCTTCTCCTTGCAGCAGATCTTCATTTGTGTGTTTAAAAGAGGAATTCCTGGTGCTGTTTCGACTTCGTTCTCAGCTGGTAAAAATAGCATTATATGTACGCACATATGACAAGCCCGTTTAGCCCAGCACACAGCATTGTTTTGGATGTTGGGTACGTTCAGTCGCAAAATATACGTCATAAAAGACGTTTTTTGTTTGTTTGTTTGATATCTTTAGGTGTGGTGTTAAAAATGACATTGTGAGGGATAAACAAACCAGGACTAAGGCAGCATTTACACCGCAGGTCTTGATGCCTAATTCCAATTTGTTGACTATATACAGTATATCCGGAGACCAGCTCACATCTGTTATTAAAAGTGACCCATGTCCAATATCTTTATTTACTATTTTATTAAACATTTGGCAAAACAACCCAAATTAGACGTACTAACCTGGAAAACCTTAGGCCAAAAAGGAAGTAAAAATGTTGTGATTTGCAATGGATGCAGACAAAATGATAATACAAGCTTCTGCTTTCTGCACCATCTTTAAAGGTCAGCAAAACATTGAAAAGAGTCATGTGATCGTGGTTGGTGTCCACCTGAGTTAGCGTCATTAGCCACAGTCGCTTTTTCAATGTACAACTCGCATTGACAGGGAAATATGTGATTTGTCCGCTTATTTATTTATTTCCACATATGAATGAGGCATGAAACTGATCTGAGAATATCGGAATCCATGTGCTTTTTTTTTTTTTCCTGCTTGCACGTCCATGTGCCATATCTGGTCTGTGCCACATGGGAGAATAAAATCAGAATTGGGTCATTTGAATCATGTAATGTAAATGTGGCCTAAATGTATCATTTTCTATTTTGGTCCAGACCAAAAGAACTAAGAGAACTGAACTACAAGTGTGAACACACCCGTATTAAACAATCATATACCAAACTATCCATGACTCTTGTAAAATGAATGTCACAGTCACCAGCTCAGTCACCTTCCCTGCACTCCATTTCCCAGCATCCCTTCTGTTCCTCACCGGTACACCATCATCAATCACCTGCACCTGAAAGCCATCACCATTGTTAGCACTCATCAGCACACCACTACTTAAGTCCCATGTTCACTCCACTACGTTGTTTTGTCTATGGACGTCATGACGTTACACATACCTGGACTGCCTACCTGTTACTCACCTGCATTCTCCGTCTGCCAGTTTCCATGCCTCTGTTCTAAATAAACAATCTGTTATACACTTACCTGTCTGCCTCTGTCTGTGCCCTAACAATGAGAAGGGAATGATTGATTGATCAGAATTATTTAAAAATTAAATGAAAATGAAAAAGAATGAAAGAAAAATGGTTCAGATAGAAAAAATAATTAATTATTTTAAATAATAAAAATCTTATTGGCTGATTAGAATGTAGTTGAAGACCCCTAAGTTCAAACCTTTACTTTTCTAAAATCTGATTGGTTAATAAATAATAATAATAATAATAAGATTTCTCATGATTTACAATGTACTTATTTAATTTAGGTTACCTTTTTACACAGCATTACTCTAAACTTCTCACACACCCTCTACCCCTCTAAAGGTGCAGTCCCATTTATCATTGTTTGGGAAATTTTTGCGGTTGAAATAGAGTTATTTCAAATTGAATCTACACAATCTGGAATTTCCCAATGAGTATTTTGCATTGTGTTGAAGCTGGTCTCACAAATTCTCTGTGTTGACCAACAGAAAGAGAAAGTGAAAATTACTTCTGTGTGAGCTGTGCTGCAAACATTGCTACACTACTGACAACAGACAATGGCCATTTTTTGCCCACAGATGTGACTGCATCTTAACACTCACTCTAAAACTAAAAATCTGAACTGAATAGAAATCTGATTGGTTGAATAGAATGTCCCAGGACCATAAAGGCTCTATTGGGGAAATCATACCAGCCTCACAAGATACAAAAGTCTCTGAACCTTAAATATCGTAAAGCCCCATTCACAACAAGAATGCTAACTATAAAAATAACTATATTAGTACAGTTGGGTATCTTTTGAATTTTAACAATTACAATTAAAAAAAAAAAAAAAAAAATATCCTAATATATTTTTTTTGTATATTTTTTGTTTGTATTTGTCCGTTTAATGAAAAAAGACGTGGAAAAGAATTCAGTTTAGTATCGCGCACTATTCAGTATGAGAGTCAGCTTTCTGTGTGCACATTTTGGATGTGTGCGCAGCACAGAAAACAGTGTACAGGTCTTCTTGTGTTTAATTAGTTTAAAATCAAATTAAAATCACTTTTTCTGTGTCCATGTTTTGGATGTGTGTGCACCACAGAAAACTGTGCGTGGGTCTTCTTGCGCTTGAATGGTTTAAAGTCATATTTCAACGTTTCTTTAGACATAAGTCTCATTTTTGTGTCATTAGTATTCACTAAGTTAGTTCATTTTCGGAGAACTATCAGATTGGACCAGAGGGAGATGACTACGGTGACCCAGTAGTACACAACACAACGAAATTAAAAAAGCAAACATAAGTTCAAAACACAATGGAAACAAGCCACAACACAATGGAAACAAGCCACAACACAATGAAATCAAGCCACAACACAATGAAAACAAGCCACAACACAACAAAATCGATCCACAACACAATGGAAATGCTCCCGACCACTAGAGGGTTCTCAGAGCTCGGTTCTATAAAGTCGACAGTCTTACAAAGATATCAATACCATGATTAGTTTTAAGTATGTAAACACTGTATATCGACATTAAATATTAATTCAAAATCAACTACGTGCTCAATAGCTTCATATTTATACCTGTGAATGATTTGACGTGCTCCCACGGCGCATGATGAAGGGAATGTCTGCCAATTCCACCCAGTGCTTAAAACATATAATTTGTATTAATTAAAATTACTTTTAACATTTAAAAACAGACATGTTCAAATTCCAAAGCTTGTCAGTCTTACCAACAGGAACGCTTTGGAATTTGAACATGTCTGTTTTTAAATGTTAAACAAAGTAATTGTAATGAATACAAATGATTCGTTTTAACCACTTTGGCAGACGTTCCCTTCATCATGCGCTGTGGTAGCACGTCAAATCATTCACAGGTATAAATATGAAGCTATTGAGCACGTAGTTGATTTTGAATTAATATTTCATGTCGATATACAATGTTTACATACTTAAAATTAATCATGGTATTGATATCTTTGTAAGACTGTCGACTTTATAGAACAGTGCCAAGGAAAACGAACTTTACCGAGCTCTGAGAGCCCCCTAGTGGTCGGGAGCATTTCCGTTGTGTTGTGGCTCGATTTCATTGCGTTGTGGCTTGTTTCCATTGTGTTGTGAACTTATGTTTGCTTTTTTAATTTCGTTGTGTTGTGCACTACTGGGCCACCGTAGACGACAGATCACGCATCATGCTAGTTTTCTTTATTTTGCAAAAAGCACAACATTTTGTTCTTACTCTAAGTGTACACAAATAAAAGAAGACATTCTATAGTTTCAATTGATACATTACTTATGTCTCTATGACAAAAAAATGACGGAGTATTTTAAGTCTGTTTTGATGCAATGTAAAAAAAATCCTGCAAAACGCACCAGTGCGTTTCCCGACTCCAGAGTGTTAAATGCACACAAAGGAATCGATACATTTTTATTTTATAACAATCCAATTTCTGACCTTAAGTATCTGATTCTAGAATTGGAATCGATTTTCACACCAACAAACGATAGTGTGCCCTACAGGAGTGCAATCTGCAACATTAAAGCCTTATTCACACCAATGATACAGTTCCTCTGTGTTGTTATCATTGTAGTTGTGGTGTGGACTTCTCATAGAATTAGAATAATTATTAAATCTTTATAGTTATAGTTAGCGTTTTAGTTATCATTCTTGAGCCCTAATCCCACGGGATTAGTATTACTTGGTGACCTCTAGTCATTTGTAATAAATGCAGAGGTTTATTACTTAAGATTAATCACACAAGCACAAACTACGAAGATTTCAAAATTGTTTGGGAATATAAATATTCATGAAATGATAACAACATCTGCATTTTCTGTAAAAACCCCTTATCTTTTCCTCAAGTGGTGACAACTCTGTGTTTTAACACTGCTGGGAAGCTTGGTTTCACATGGGTGTAGCAAGGCTTGTTAAGTTACTGCTGGATGCCCGCTTTGAGCTTAATGAGGTGTATGGAACCCATCCTGCAGGATTCTACCTCATCTCCAACACCACGGTTCCCATTTAGGACCCTCGGTCTCGGATCGGAAGGCTTTCACGAATGGAGCTCACAGCTGAGTGAAAGAATCAAAAGTGGTCAGGTTTTTTAGACCATTCACCTGGCTTGACGCCCAACACTTACCACGGGCAGCCACACACACACTCACACACAAATTCCCAGGCCATTGCTCCAGCAAAGAAAACGGCTTCATCAGAATTCTCCACATCTCTTGGCCCAGAGCGCCTCTCGGCCGAGCTGGGATTGGACAAGGTTCATTACCCCTCTTTGATGTATTTCTTCTTTCAATTTTACAGCCCTGCACCTTTTCCCTCGTCAGGATCAACTCTGAGCACAGATAAAGACCAACCTTTCACACATCAGTTGTGGATGGGGAGACAAAAAAGGTGCGCTTGCTTCGAGCCTCGGTTTTCTTTTAGGGCGATCAGTGAATATCGTAAAGATGAGAGGGCATCATGTGAAGGCGATTCTTTCAAAATCATTGGGCAAATTTGTATTCCTAAAGGCGCCGAAAGCACGGTGCTGCTTTCAATCCCACTTTAAGAAGGTTAAATGTGCAGGTGGATCTCTGAAAACAATCTGTTTGAAGTGTTCTTTTTTTTTCTAAAATGGAATAAAGCAAGTGCCAAATGACCTCAGACGAGATCGAGCTGGAAAATTATCACGCAGGATAATGCGCACCTTCGGCGTTCCTCATCTTCACACATGAGTGCGCTGAGTGTTCGCGTAAAAGATTCTGCCTCATGATCTGGAAGTCTGTCAGACACGCACAAGTTCACAAACACCAATCAGATGCACTGTACATCTGACGCACTTACATGCAGGATATCGACAATCTTGAGGGCTCATTCGGTTTTCTTTATTGACTTAATTTAGCTGTGGATAATAGTACCTACAGTTTGATCTTTGTAGAATCTTTTTAAACAGAACTCAAAGTGATATGTGTATATCTAAATTTATATACATGCACACCACTGAATACAAGGTCATTAAAAACATGCTCCAATGGTATTTGCAAAGAGACTGTTTTTGTTTGGATCTTTCTTGTTAATCTTCTTAACTAACTCAGGAGAATTAGTTATGTTTTGTTTAAGTAGTAACTGTATTTCAGATGTTTCCCCTAAAATTCTTTTAAACAGTGGTTTTCAAATTGCCTACAGGGTTTATTACTTTTCATGCAGTTTAAAAAAAAAAAAAAAAAAATGTTTGTGAATGTAAAAGGTCTGCAAAATTTTAAAGATCAAAGTGCATGACAAATAAAGTTATTGTTCATAATAATAATAATAATAAAAGAATAGATTCTGAACCTGCCGAAATGAGTCATCAGCAATTCCAGTCCACTTCCTGCTACATATCTAAGTAACAATGTAACAAATTTGCATAATGCCAGCCTATGGTCTTCATTGGCTGCCTGTTAAGAACATCTACTTTGACCATCAAACACCATAGTTGTAGCTGAGGCCTGGAAGAGTTTGGTTTGTGTTGTCAAATCTACATTGCATGCACTTCCAAAGGATGAAGATTTACGCTGTAATTGATATGGGAAAAAAAAACAATGTTTGTACCACTGTGTATCAAGTGCTGGAATTCAGATATGGTAATGGGCATTTAATTTCCAACGTGCACTGTAAGCACCTGACCAATCAGAGCAGAGTAGACCAGTCACAACAGACTGGGCCATCTGACCAATCAGAGCAGGCTCTCAGAGAGGAGGGGTTTAGAGAGACTGAATCTTTGAACTAACCATTTAGACTCTTTGAGAAATTAAGTGATCTGCAATGTATATTACAAAGATTTTTTAAATTTATTTACTTATTTATTTATTTTTACCACTGATGCATGCAAATCTATTGTAGAAGACCAAAACAACAATAGAAAGCTTTAAAAAAGCATAAGGGCCCTATAATATACCCAGTGCAATGCGGCACGCTTAGCAAGTGTTTTTTTGCTAGTTACAGCTTGATACAGTTATCATTTTCATGTCCTGCGCCACGTTGTTTAAACAGCAAATGCATTTGCATCCATTGCTCTCATGGGCATTCTGGTCTGAAAACGAGGTGTGTTCAGGCGCATTGTTGGCGCGTTGCTATTTTGAGGCAACTGAAATAGACTGTGCCATTGACCAATTGAAACCTGGTCAAAAAGTCAATAGCACAATATTTTTTTTATTTTTAGAGCGTGTTAGTAATATGCGCCTATAGGCGGGTGCACAACACACGTACACTCTGCTTATTATACACACAGGGATTTTAACCTCGCGCATGAGCAGATCCGTTTCCTCACTAGAGAAGCGTTCAGTTTTTCCGCTTGCAAATTCTGCCATGTTAATAGGGAATCCACCATGGCGCAAGTGCAACTGGCCTTTAAAGGGAATGGGAGATAAGACTCTGATTACATCCAAAACACACTCATTACTTATTAAGAGAATAGGGACAACCCTTTTAGACTGACCATTTTTCTGTCGTTAAACTAGCAAGTGGATTCGACACGCCCAAAGGGCGCTTGCGCCGTGCGCTCAAGACCATGCGCTTAGATTGTTAAAATAGGGCCCTAAATGTAATTAAATATTAAATTGCAAAAGTTTAATGGCAGTTATTTAATACTACTTATAAAAAGAAGAAATTATTTTAATTATAATTTGCAATTAATAATGTGGAATATTTTAATAATTTGCTTTTGTACAATGACAATATAAACTGCAATAATTTATTTTAGGAAACAACATGATGTCTATAATATCACAATGCATATTTTGAAAAATGCATATTTATACATAAAAATATGCAGCTAGCTTTATATGTAAGAAATTTGGGTGTTCTTCACATCGAAAAGTTTGGGAAAAGTGTTCTGAAACTCTAGAAGAGACGTGAGATCACTACGGTCTTTTTGTTTTCTATTTAATCTGATTGCTGTCTTGGAAAATAATTGAGATATTAATGACCTCGTTTTTTTTTTTGGTTTTTTTTTCTATCCTACAGGAACAAAAAACTGTTTTGCAGTCGCACTATAAGTCAAGCTGGGTAAAATGGATGGTAATTTGATGGCATCATCTTGTGTCGGGCGGAGAGGTGAGGATTCGGACGTAGGAGGGCTGTATTTGTGGCGGCTCATCTAACAAGGTCACGATGTTTGGGTTAAGGACAGACAAAATTAATATGTGACTGCGCTAGGAAGGCCACATTTAATTTCACAGGTCCTGCCTTCTCCTTTCTCCATCTGTGAGAGAGGGGCCAAACCGTGGCCTGATGAGGGCACAGCCATCCCAGTTGCCTTGGCAACATTTAATTGCTTTGCCTCTGTCAAAATGGCACTGTTTTTGTTCTTTTTTGTTCCTCATCTCTTTCGTTCTCTGGCTCTGATACACTCAATTCCATTTCTGCCAATAACCGCTAATCCTCCTGCCAGGACCACAATCATGTGGCTTCATCTCAAGCATGGGCCTCACTTTCCTCTCGCTGAAGGGACGGGTGCAGCATCCATGCTGCTCTGCTGTTTTGTTGCCACTGTGGCAGCTAACAGTTCTTTTGCTTTACAACATTTCCAAGAGGATATAGGAACTTGAAGTGTACTGTACTTTGAGCAGTTAAAAAAAGTGTATTCATATTGTTTTGTTTTGTTTTGATTTACTTAGTTATATTTCATTTTGTTTTCTTTTATCTTGGTTTGTTTTCTTTTTATTTTGTTTTGTCACCTTAACAGGATGATATACACTTTTAGGTGTGACGTGGGTCTTGTAACAATGTACTTTAATAACAAAAGTTCTACATGCTGATTTGGGAAAGAGTAAAATGATGTACAGTAATGTTAGTTAACATGATTAGTACTAAATAATGAATCAGTATAATTTATATTACATCTACAATATATAACAATACTTTTGCAATTGCAGTTGTGATTGAATGTACTGAACATAATTATTGAAAAAAAAATTCTGTCATGTTTTGATCCATAAAACAATATTTTAACATTTATGTATTATATTCAATATTCAAACTGAACCGAATAACCATGATTCTCCACCCACGGTACATATCATATCTCGTAAAATCACTCAATCAGTGTTTCAACGGCAGAAAGACATCAATAAAACAGCTTGTAAACAATGGCCCTTTCACAAATGGCACACTTCATATGCACTTTCGGACTTGTGGACTTACAATGGTTGTACCTGTGTATTTGTGTCTGGTAAGTCCATAAGACCATAGTGTGTCCCATTTATCATTTTAGGTTCGCCAGAGAAATTAACTCTTTTGCTAAATATATGCACTATATTAGCCTCTATATTCATTATGTTTTACTTAACCTGTTAGAAATGTGTTGATTATTTATTATATGTTTAAATAAATCTGTCATGAAAATGACAGCCACTGTGTAAATGATTATATTTCAATAACGAATTGGAGCAATAACATATTGTATAATTGTATAATTAGATTTAGAAGTTAATGCAGAAACTGCCTTATGTGCAGTAAACATGTTTACATACAATTTGTTAAATGAGTGTTGATTATTATAAAAATAAATAGCAACTGAATTTAGGCTAATAGTTTGGGCTCTGCTGTTAGTATAGTAATGTGCAAGTAAGGGCTCCCTGTATAGTTTACAGCATTAGCAGAGAAACATTTTTTTCTTAAGACACTTTAAATTATAATTGAATTCATTTAATTCAATTGGACAGAGACAATTTGTCCAGTATACCATTGTTTAAAAAAACAAAAACAAAATTGTTTAGTTTTCTCTCCCCTGCTGTACCGAACCGTGACTTCAGAACCGAGGTACGCACCGAACCATCAGTTGTGTGTGTGTGTGTGTGTATATATATATATATATATATATATATATATATGTATCACTTAACATCCATTACATGTCATGCTATTTATGTACTGTTTTTTTTTTTTTAAGGGAAAAGAAATCTTACAAATACATGCTTTTCTGTAAGTTCTCTTTCAACATACCTTTTGATGTTCATGCATGTTTTTTTTTTTTATAACTTCGCGCTACAGCGATCTGTCACGTCACATTTAAGTGCGTCAAAAAACCATTTATTGTTGAATTTTGTGATAAAATGGACAGAATTTGAAAGCTGAGACTGTTTCTTATCAGAAGTAACAAAGCACAGTGCTCTTTGCGATTCATGGATGGGAGGCGTATAACAAATAATGTTTGGTGTAGCGGAAAACCATGGATCTGGCAACCCTGGCTTTGAACTACGGGTGATAGGGTCAAATAGAGCTTGCTTTAACTTCGCTATTTTTTGTAACTTGTCATGTTCAACAGCCTTAAATTCAACGCGAGACATTTTCTTCACACTCAGTTGCTGTCTGACACGTTTTTTAACCCCCCTTTTGATTGACAGGATATAATCAGCCCTGATCATCGGCTGTTTTTTAAAATTTTATCGTAAAAATAATTGCTTACATTTTTCTGAACTTTTTTTCTACACTTTTCAAGGAAATGTCACAAAAACAATGTTTTGAAATTATATGGTTTAAAAATAGAATAAAACTAGATAAGTGTTCAAAATGAAGACAAAAAGCATTTAGACACTTTCCGTTTGTCAAACATTAGTGAAACATATTCGTAGTTAATGTGATAAACTCTGCAACATGCACTGGGGAAAAAATGGTATAGAAACTAATAGAAAATAATTGCAAAGAATGTCAAGTAACATTGAAATAAATGTGAAATTTTTAAGTAGAAAGACTGAAATAGTCTCGTCTTGTAAAACATACTCCAATAATGTTAAAACTTCAATTTTACAATGTGGACAAATGTAATGATCCAGATTCCCTCCACTTACTAACGCCTCTTTGTTTTTTGACTGGGAAAGTCATGTGACGTGTTTCCACATTACACTGCTTTGACTACATCCTACTGTGGATTCTAAAAGAGATTAACATCCATTAAAAGCTCCATGGTGGACTGACCGCTGAGACCTTCTCACAACAACACAGACTAAGTGCAATTAAAGCTCTTCAACAGTCTTTGTCTAAAATTCAACATGGTGGCAGAGGGGGACATGACTGCGAGCCTATTGTTTTCCTGGTTTTGACGGAGGATACGGCTTAGCACAAGTGGAGCTTAAAATTCCATTTGTCTAGGAACCGAATCAGACATTGGGTCTTAATGCAGTTGTGCTCCTTCAGAGCCAAGAGGAAGCTGGCAGATCCTGAAGGAATGTGTGAGAACAGGTCTACAGAAAGGAGTCGATCTGCATTGGTCTTAGGAAATTAAGACAACCATGACATGAGACATGATGATTGACTTATTTGTTTGGGAGATACTAGCTATGTTTCCATCCACCTATAAAAAAATAAAAAAAACGCTGGATGGAAAAGATGCACATAATTTCTAAAAATGTGCATTAAACATACAGTATGTGCTTATTTGAGATTTTTTTTTTTATCCAAAAAGAAGACATGCACATAAACTACGATGGGAACACATTCACCAAATAAATCCCTCTATGCGACTTTGCCTCAACAGAGGATGTGATTGGATAACTGGACTAACCAGCAGACCAATTTCATTGCACAGCATCTCAAATGTCAGTTTTGGTCATTCTGAAATGCCTGAGCCAAAGTCTGTAATAAAAATGATTGGGTATAATTCCCTCTCAGAACTATTTTAACCGATTGCGTTTCCAAACACCAGTCATCCGAACGCAAGATAACATGACAGTGTTTATTGCGTTTCATCTATGTGCTCTGAGGTACAAAAAAAAAGAGCCACAGTGGCTTCCCAGATTGCAGTAAATTCCATTTTTATTTCATTGTACTTTATTCGCAAATGTTTTATTTGATATTCCAATTTTGCACAGAAATGTGCAACTTTGGATAGAAACAAAGTTACTGAGGGCAACCAATCGTGCTTTATTTGTTCTGCTTCATTTTACCACCCAAATCACTAAACTATTGCACAAATTACATAACAGCATAAACACCCCCCCCCCCCCCCCAAAAAAAAATAGTACAAAATATTATTTACATGTCGCAATCCCTTTGCAAGTTGGTTCTAAATGCTTGTTACAGCAATCTGGCATAGGCCTACTTTACTGCAAATTAAATCATTCCGATTGATGAATCTGAACAGAGTGTTTACATGAATAGGGTTGATGTGCGCATTTATATGTCACAAGCAGAAACAAGAGTTTCCTGCTGTTTGCGCATAACTATTTTCCTAAATTGCTTCATTGTTTTAAAGAACAAACTTAATATTTATCTATTTCGGGTCATAATTAAGAGACAATGAGCACATGAACCGTTGTGCTTTGCTGCTTATATTTATCAAGCAGTAAAAATACCAATTCCCGCACCTAAAACAAGGTGTCTGTGGATGAGAGTCCGAAACTGGTGGGACGTTGTCCTGCTCCACTTCACAGACGATGAGTGGAAGTAATTTTTTAGAATGACGCAACAGTCGTTTATGACACTTCATCATCAACAACATAAGCTTGTTCTTTACTTGATGCGCCATTACGCCATTTCTACCTCACTGCACATGTGCATTACTTTCTAGTTTCTGGTTACATGTGACGTGCTAGTAGTCCAATTACAAACAAATTATTAGGGTCCATGTAAACGCAGCTATTGTCACTCAGCATTGCGATTCAGACAGCAGAACTAGGTCTTTAAAATGAGTGCGCTCGACTACACCACGTCTAGATAAATGCCTTTATCATTTGACGAATTACCGCTGCTATGATCACTAGAACATAAACACAAACATCTCATTTTATTAAAAGTCTGACTTTAATTGCCTCCAAAATTACTGCCAGCTTTCCGCGGGTGGTAATACCGTAATGCTAATTACGCAAGCAAACAGCGCTGACTTATTTGAATTCGATGCATTCTATAATAAGCCTCATTTGCATAGGACAACAATGATGATGAAATAATTGAAATACATCTGGTGAAGCTGGTGCATAAAATGTCTGAACAAGTTGTATGAGTTGCAGTCACTGACTGACTGACTGAAATAGGCTATTGCTTTGGTTAAAAAAGAAGAAGAAGAAAAAGAAGAAGTGAACGCAAGATAAAAGAGGATGTGATATGTAGTGAAAAAAGCAATATAAGTATACTATAGCCTACATGTTTAAATATATTGTATTTATACAATAAAATCATAAACATTTAAATTGCAAATAAGACGTTTTTTATATAAACTTTCTAATGATATAATTATGTTTCTACACAACAAATAGTAGAAATTTAAATGTAAACGCTGTTGTAAAAACTTGCTTTCATGACAAATTTATTTAAACTGCAACACTAAATATTCATAACAGGTACAAATTTAATGAAAATATAAAAAAGTACAATTCTTCAGCAAAATGCTCCTCTTATTTTCTAGTTTCCTAAGGAGTTATGGACATTGAATGTTTTTTGTGAGGTAGGAAAATTATTAGGCCTATGCTGGATTACAAGTTGTTGTAGCTTTCCGCAGTTGAAGCATGATTACAAATCACACATTTCAGTATGTTGTACTGCATTCAACATACCTTCTGATGTTCATTAATGTTTATTTTGTGCTATAGTTGTAGAAATGATCAGTTCTCCGCACTTCCGCTCTGGGGTGCACTACCCAAAGCGAGTTCAATGGGACTTACGACCATAGTTGACTAACAATGCTTTTGGGAAACACACCCCTGATTGGAACTGCACTGATATGTCACGCCACATTGCAGAGTGCCAAAACAAATTTATTGTTTGAATTACAAGACTTTATTTCTTATCAAAAGTGGCAAAGTGCAAGCTTTTTGCGATTACTGGTTAGGAGAAAACAGCATCGATCTAAAATGACAATTCTGTTATTAACTAATCAACATCATGTCGTTCCACACCCGTAAGACTTTCGTTCAACTTTGGAACACAAATGAAGATCTTTTTAATGAAATCGGAGAGCTTTCTGTCCCTCCAAAGACAGCCTACGCAACTACCACTTTCGATCAAGCCCCAGAAAGTAAAGACACAATTAATCCATGTGACTCCAGTGGTTTTAGCTCAATTTTATGAACACGAGCTTTACGCAAAAAAAAACAAAAAAAAAAAAAAACCACAAAGCACTCGCTTTGCTTCACAAAATTGAGGCTAAACCACTGGAGTCACATGTATTACTTTTATGATATCTTTACTACCTTTCTGCTGCTTGAATGTGGTAGTTGTGTATGGCTGTCAAACTAACCCTTTAAGCAAACTTAAGCAGAGCATATAATAAAGAATGAGACTTCTATTGCAAAAAGTACTGTAGCTTGCAGAACTCAAAACTTCTTTCCTGGTTAAAAAAAAAAAAAGTTTGAAACTGACATTTACACATTTTTAAGTGTCCAAATACATTTGGCGCCACTTTATGTCATATATGGGTAATGTAACATTTCTTGGAAAGTATCATAGAAACAGCTATTGCTCAAATGTATGGTATGTGCAGACATCTGCCACACAGAAAGACAGAAGGAAGGCAGGAATTTGATCATGCCAGTGCTTTGCCCACCAAAGCAATTTGGTACTGTAATGGGCGTTCTAAAAAAAGGATGGGCCATCTCCTGTGGGAGCGGGTGGGCCTGAGGGGCATGCTGAAAATCCAAGTAAACAGTGGCTGTCTGCTGCCTCCCGCACCCTGTGCAAGGCTGGCTGGGAGATTTATAGTTGTCAGGGTTTGTGTAAGAGGCCTTGGAATATGTTCCAATTTCAGCTCTCCAATCAAACCTGGCTAATGTAATAGCCCCATCTCAGGCCCACCCGCACCCACCTACCAATCCGCGACACCCTCCACCCAAAAACAAAATCAGTGGCCGCAGCCAACTCAGTGGACCGCAGGTGTGCGCTCGGCTATAACTCTCATTTTCAGGAAGCACGCCAGCAAGTGGGTGAAGAATGAAATCTTAGAAAACAGCGGTGGCTCTCATAAACATTTTACAAGGATGATTACGTACTGGTTAGACTGGAGAAATCTCCAGCCACGGTGAAATCAATCACAGGCGGACCACCTCTATCGTAACCGCAAACAATGCATTGCACTGAGCATTTGTATTTTGGTGTGTTTAATGCAAGCATTGTTGCGTAATATTTGTGTCAGTGCATTTGTGGTGCAAGCAAACAGATGCTTTACATATTTTTATCTATTTTTTTCAGGTTTACAAATACAGTCATTTGGTTTTTCCTGCATACGAAAGGCACACAAAGTGCTTTTCTCTTTTAAATGTTTTCTAACCATTTATTTATCTATTTACTTCCATTTATCTATTTACTTCCAGCTTCCAGTGACCAATTTGGCTAAATTGGTCTGTTTTAATAGTTTTAGAACAGTTTTTGAGAGTGACACTGTGTAGACCAGCTTAACACCAGTTAGCCAATGAAGAAAGCAGCTAGACCACCTCAGGCTGGTTTAAAATCTCTGTAAAAATATCAACAAAGCCCACATTTAGTATATCAGTGGAAACATGAAATGGTTTGGTTTAACACACATTAAGCACTTATTCATATACAATTAAAATATGTATATAGCATCATGTTTAAAGCATTAGCATTTGTGCTACATGCTAGCATTATGTTTGCAGTTGTTCGACTGTCAACATACAGTAGATGCCTCTTACCCATTTAAGCTCTGTAATTTTTTGGCTAACGCTTTAGATTACAGCCCGGAAGGTACCGCGTAAGTAAAATGAATTTACAGCAAACCTTTCAGTAATTAGTGTACCTATTAAGTATGTACGTGTAGGTATAAGATTGCTATGCTATGCTAGCATTTGTTCTGTAGATGTACAGTTACAACAGACAAAATTATTTACCATGTTACACCCATCTGTCTCTGCAAAAGTTTGACTTTCCAAGTTGAATGGAACATAGCACTAGCATTACATGCTTATGAGTAAAGTAATCATTGGTACCACACTAGGCTTGTGCTGGAGTGGTTCTGTTTTTGTACTCAACCAACAAGGCTGTTGGAGATACAAAGAAAAATATCCCACAACCCGACTTCGAATAAAACGCAGCATGAGGCCACTTGCTTCTTGCATGTCATTCAGGTAACCAGTCTTGTCAATCTAGCATGCCAGTCTTGTGTCAAACCAAATTACAGGCTGTTTCATGGTGGTAATTTAATTAGGGTAAAAAAAAAAAAAAATAATAATAAAAATAAAATTATATATATATATATATATATATATATATATATATATATATATATATATATATATTCTCAACAAAGCTTAAAGTTAAAGACACCACATAGTTTGTTCATAGTTTGTATAGTTTGCAAAAATAGAGGCCTTGAACCGTATACTGACACCTATTGGTGTAGAAAAAGCATCACACAAAATCAAATGTTTATGGCTACCATTGCCATTGTAGAAATACTCTTTTGTAGGCATATTTGTAGACCATGACTAATTTATTCAACAAACAAACTAACTAATTACATGATTTTTCTTTCACTGGCGGATAAACAGTAGCCTTGAATGTCATACTGACACCTACTGGGGTGGATACACCATCAGTCAGAAACAAAATATTTCAGTTACTAATACCATTGTAGAAATGCTCCAATACCATTGTCTGTATTGGTATGGACAAAAAATACAGAGGTCTTGAACCTTATACTCATACCTATTAGAGTGAAAGAAGCATCACACAATGTTTTTTGGCTACCAGAGTAGAAATACGCCTTTGCAGGGATATTTGTCACCAATAATTAATTTATTCAGCAACCTAAAGTAATTTTGTGATTTTTCTTTCATTGGTGGATAAAACACGCTGTACTGGCACCTACTGGTGTGGAAGTAGCATCACATAGAATCAGAAGTTTCAGTTACAAATACCATTGTAGAAATACCCTATTTATACATATACTATAGAAGTTTAAGGGAATAATTCTTCATTTAACATCTTGTAATGTGCAGAACTCTAGGTTTAAGTCATTTGCCTCTCAAATAAGATTTTTTTTTTTTTTTTTTACTGCAATTGTTTTAGTTAATGACTCGTCCTGACTTTATCATTATCCTGAGCTCTCCAGAGATAGTCGAAACCACAGTTTGGCAGTATGTATGTGAAGAGAGAGAAAGAAATGGAAGATAGGGAGACGGTGTCCTTTGGGAGAAGGCAGAGGTTGTGAGCACAGCGGAGACAGACAGACAGTAGGTGACAAAAAATTTATGATGCAGCAGAGCTCCAGGCACAAAGGTCCCTGACAGGTGAGCCCATATTATAGATGAGCTGTGCATGATGATGTCGGCAGGTGTGTGGCAACTGGATTTTTTTAAAGATAGCAGTAAATTATTTAAAAACACAAGCATAAGTATATGACAAGATTGAGGGTACGTTTACACGACAACGATGTACTAAAAATGGAAACGTTTTTTCTTTGTACAGATGAAAACGTTATCAAAAAAATCCCTGTTCACATGAATTTGCGAAAAATTACTAAAAATGCTGTATTATTTATGCCAGGCCAGTAGTTGGCAATGTCACTTTGTAAAGAAACACTATGCGCCTATGGAGGGTATGCATGTGACGTCACCATCAGCCAGAGTGACTGTGGTTACGCCTACTGAGTGGCAGCATTGGTTTTTATCATGAATGCCACACATCTAAAACGAGAAAGAGCTCTGCGATTGACTGTACAAATAGATTTGACAAGAAATCTGAGGTATACTTTTAAAGACTGCCGAAACAGAAAATAGAAGCAAATGGATGGCTGCAATTCACAGAAACAACTGGACTCCAGGCAGCGAAACGAACGTGGATTTGTTGAATTTTGGGGTAAAATCATACCCTATATATTGTATTGTTATATATTGTATTGACAACTTATCAAATAAATTTACCATCTTATATTCTGCATAATTTGGTAATTTTAAATAAACTGTCATATATATATATACATGTAGGCAGTCAATCTCTCAAACTTAAACTATATATACATATAATATTGATATAAGTGATCACCTGGATTTAGATTCACCTATATTGTGTTTATATAAAGCGTTCACAGGCAAATTTGCTTTATGTATTTCCCCGGCATCAAAATCAGGCACATATAATTGCAGGAAACACTTTTCTTGGCTGCATGTCAATATAAATGGATATTTGTTAAGTTTTAAGGAACACTATCGAGTCCAACCTTTAGTTTACACTAATAATCATTTGTTTTACTTGTGTTTTTGCAGTTTCCCCTATTAAACCCAGTCAATCAGCAGGCTCTTTTGCCACTAAGTCCGGTTGAGGGGCCGTCAATGCATACACTCCATAGACTGAACACATAATACACATGCGCATGACGTCACCGTGACATCACATATTTGCATTTTTATAGTTTACATAGAGACGATAATAGTACAGTTTTTTAAAAACTTGCACTTTGTAGCCCGTTTTCAAAAGTTTGCGTTTCCAGGCGTGTAAATGAACGACCAAAATGCAAAAAAAGTCTTCAGTTTTTAGTTTAGTAAACAGCCCCTTATACTGTAATAGAAAATGTTTGTAGCAATTTACTTCACCTCTGAAATGACTTATTTTCATCCAAAGTCACTTAAACCCAGAATACTATTAACCAATAGGCAAATTCTTTTAGGCTACTTGTGAAAAAAATGAACCAAAACACTACTCTTTCTTGACACTTTTATGTATACAACGATTTGCACTTTTTTATATGCTGCATCAAACTCGGCATGTGGCCCTTCAGACTTCAAAACTTTAAACTTAAACTCCTTAAACAATCATACTGATTGACCGACATTTGCTGCCATGACAATAATGCGTTACGTATGTTTATTGTACAGTGGGAAGTTTTGCTTTTGCCTGAATTGCATTTCTCACCATTCTTATTCTGACTATATTGAGTCTGCCTAGAGTTGTCCCGTTGCCTGGATCTTGGATTTCAATTTGGATTTGTCTAACTTGACTAATGTTGTCTTCTCTCAATAAACTTGCAAATGGAGTTTGAACTACAACCTGAATCAGCTACATAATGCCTAAGAAAAATTTCACAAGTTAACTAATGGCAGCAGGTATGGGTTTCCGCCATACTGTAAAATCAATCACAATGAATGCTGAGTTAAATTGTCTCCATTTAAAATGTCTCAGTGATGGTACGTTTTTACAATGAGTTTTAACATTCCCTTGGTTTCCAGTTCATCTCTTCTCATTTTCTGCTTGCTAAGGTTGGAACAGTTAGCCATTTTTTTCCCTTGTACCAGCACCTGGTTGTATAAAACATACCATCTGTGTTTTATTCAGCTGTCTCTGACTACTTGGAGTGAATCAAGTTTGCGCTTCTGTAGCAAGCACAGTAATTACACAAAGCTCCATTACATACAAGGAATGTGAGAAAGACCCAGCACAGATGTTACAGTGAATCTGCAGAAAACAAGTGATGGAATCATGTACTGTAGGATGTCTGGTGGTGGGTGCAAGAGGACATGTGCGGGAACAGGGATAGAACACACTAGGAGTGAGCGGTGTAAGCAAAATCTTATATGAAAGCATCAATAATGTAGAGTATATGTAGAAATATATATACTGAGATACAAAACAGGAGATAAACATGTCAATAGACAATTATTGAAATGCAGTAACAGTTTAGATCTATAATAGGGCTGGGCAATATGGCCAAAACGCTTTTCTTTTTTTCTTTTTTCTTTTTTTTCCCCCATATCAATATTTATCATGATATTCATTTACCATTAATGGGTAAGGAAATGCTTTCCACATATTTCCACATTGTTAGACCTTAGGGAATGAATGTAAACATGTAAAATAGTTTGTTCACAATTAAACTCCACAGAGTATCTAATTTAGGGCTCCATGAAATCCATCTTATTTTCCCCTAAATTTTTATTTTTTATTTTTTTATTTTTATTTTTTACTTTTTCTGTGAGTTTCTGTGTTTTATGATTTAATACAAAATTATATAAACTTCAACAATTTAATAAAGCTTTTAAAATATAATCAAATTAATAATAATTAATTTACAACAAAACATTGCATTTTTAATTTTTGTCAAATACGATGCTGCACAACAGAACTGTTGAAACATGAATGAAAAAATATCTTTGTTGTATATTCATAGAAATCATTTATATAAATAATAATATTATTATTATTACTTTGACAAGTACATTTTAGTATACAGTAGGGATATATTTAGCCTATGTCATAATTTCTTGAAGTTAAACCGAACTTTTATTTTGACGGTTTATCATGAAGATCTTTCAGTTTTAGTTTCAGTTTCAGTGTGTATTTAACAGTAGTTTCTCAAATGAAATGGTGAAAAGCTTGAGAAGCGACTCTCAAACCAGCTCTGGAGATGAAGTTCATGTGTCCATGTTCTCATATAATGAGATGGAAGGCACTGAAAACACTTTGAGCATCACATGTGTGTGAGTTTATGTATCAAACCAAACCGTGCCATTTATTCACACAGAGACAGGCAAAAATCACTTATTAGCAACATGCATTGACTGGCTGTTGTCATGTTTATTTCTAATGTGTGATAGGCTGTTAGATTAATCCATATCGAGGAAAAATATCCAGTGCTTATCATTGTTATCGATGTAAATCTTATCGCAGTCTCAATATGATATTGTTTATCGCCCAGCCCTAATCTATAACATAAATGTTCTAAATATATATTGAAATCTCTGACTGTGGATTGCAGACTTTGGTATCTTGGCAAGTCTGAGCGCGGTTTGAGGTATTGTTCAGCTCAAACTATAGAGGAGACATATTTTACACCAGGTCTTTTTCTCAAGGAAAAAAAAAAAGAAAGAAAAGCCTGAAGTCGAAATCATATTTCTGACTAGCTTATGTTTCCTCTCAGATATACTTTAAAATGACCGGTTACTTGTGTATCTCATCTCCTGTTTTGAACTTCTCACTCTACAAATGAGTCAATCAGTGGTTTTAACCCAACCGCGAGGTTATTGTGAGCATGGCCGATGAACTGGACTTAGATCAGCATGCTGAAAAGCTGCCAAAGAAAACCAGCATGCCATAAACAAATCTGTATTCACCTTAGCGCAAGCTGCAGTTTGAAGATCTGTTGTCAGAATGACTTTTCCTGAACCTTCTCTCTTAAGTGCAGTCATGCAACAAGATTACCACCCAGACCCTCATTTGAAATGCCTCTTCCATACCTGTCAGACCAGCGGCAGATGCACGGCTAAGCCTGTGGATTCCAAACACATTCACTGGTTTTAATCCAGGGCTGAATCTGCTTTGCTGCTTGTAAGTCAGCGGTATTAGGCTCCATTTTCTATTTACACCATGACAGAATAACCCTCAAGAACAATGTGGGCCCAGCTGACGGGATCTGAAAGGAGTGCCGCAATCATCATGGCGTCAAAGTGTAATGGGTCAATGTGAAAGAGTGCACTATGTGTCTGTTTTCGATCTCTGGCCACTGTTTTTGATCTTCTCAGCCACATGTACTTAATTGGCAGGAGATATTTACAATTATGCTTATTATGGTGCTGGCGCTACGAGTCTTATCTTCAAGCTTTGACTGGGCTGTTAGAGGCTTGATATTTATATTGTGAGTGTTATACATAACTGAGAAGTGTGAACTGCTTGTTGATTGAAGGGTAGAAATCTTCACACTGGAAAAGTGTGATTCTCAAGCATGTGGAGATTCTCACGTCAGAGCAGAGAATCAATTCTGGCACGTAAAATGCACATTTTCTGCAAGAAAAAAAGATGTATGTGAGATCAGAATACGCATTGCTTAAATTTTTTACTGCAACACATTAAGAGATTCAATTTGATGTGTTTGATTTCCTGGCTGAAACTGCTAGTTGTTTTCAAGATGGTCTAACCTGGATTAGGCTATTTTAGGCTTCATCTTGGTCAATCACATATCAGCTAAATGTGAATTCTGTCTACGTTTACAAGTACACTAGCATATTGATCAGCCTCAAAGCCAACACATGAACAGACATCTTTAACCCTGCTCCTGGAGACACACTTTCCTCATGGATTTAAGTCCAAATCTAATCAAACACACCTCAACCAGCTAACTAGGTTTGTGTTTTGTTTAAGCAGGTTAGAAATAAGCTTTGCAGGACTCCAGGAGGACTCCGTGAAGACCTTTGGCATAGACTAAACACAAAAACAAATTAAAAATAAAATAAATAAATAAAAAATATTGATTTAAAAGGGTCTTTGAGGTGGTCGTCATGCTTGGAATATGATAGCTGGTTGTTGTTTGTTGCAGTCCGAGTTCCAATACCAGTACGAGTACCAGTTCATAGTCGAGCTGGTCAACCAATTTAACCAATTTGAAACATGGTAACTGGTATCTAACTGCTCATTGTTAGTGATTGGCTGGTCCAAGATGGAGGGCCACAGCTTTGCAGAGTTTAGCTCCAACTCATCTGCTTGAAAGTTTCTAGTAACCCTGAAAATCTTGATCATCTGGATCAGGTGTTTAATTAGGTTTGGAGTTAAACCCTGCAGGGCTGTGGTTTCTGTCTGTCAACTATGTTTGAGACCAATGGTCCTGTTGAAAAAAAAAAAAAAAAAAAAGTGGTCGAGCTGGTCACCAGGGGGGTATTCCAGAAAGGAGGTTATGTGACATACCCGGGTATGTTTAAGGGTATGTAAGCGGACAACCTCAACCTTCGGTTCCAAAAGTGAAGGTTAATTTCAGGGTATGTAAGTAGCCATAGCAACTTACTCTCTGTGCCCTATTGATGAGGCTCTAGTGGGTGTGACAGATTGCTCACAATATATCTAGTTATATCGATATGATGTGTATATATAAGTCGATTCATTGCTTTATTGAGAATGTCTTGTGTATTAACAGTGAACATACTCTGGGTTGGCTGAACTTACTCCCAGACACGTTTTTGGAACCAGCATACCTCGAGTAAGCAAGGTTTGTGTTAATCACCCAAGAGTTCAAGGTATATGTGACAGTAAGATTACCTTTCTTTCTGGAATACCCCCCTGGTCAGTAGATGTAGTCCCACAAGATAAAAGTTGATCTGGTCAACAACCTAAACATCTTAACAAGCTAGAAACCAGATTATGATAGTCATTGTGGTTTGAAATATATAGTTGCTGGTGTCTATCTAGTTCATCCTGGTTAATTGCTGGTTTAGCTGGTTGATTAGCTGGATTACCATCTCAGTCGAGTGCTCTGCTGGGGGATAAATAGTTAATACCAGTTTAAAGTGGTTGTACTGATCATTAGAACATGATAGCTGGTTTGTTGCTAGTCTAAGATAGACTAGGTGGTCTAGATAATACCACGTTAGCTAGCGTAGCCACACCAGCTGGGAGTTAAGCTGGTCAGTCACCTAAATCATCTTGTACCAGCTAGTTTATGATGGCTGGTTTCTACAAACCAGATTCCAAAAAAGTTGGGACACTGTACAAATTGTAAATAAAAAAGAAATGCAATGATGTGGAAGTTTCAAATTTCAATATTTTATTCAGACTACAACATAGATGACATATCAAATGTTTAAACTGAGAAAATGTATAATTTTATGGGAAAAATAAGTTAATTTTAAATTTCATGGCATCAACACATCTCAAAAAAGTTGAGACAAGGCCATGTTTACCACTGTGTGGCATCCCCTCTTCTTTTTATAACAGTCTGCGAGACTGTATAATCTGGGGACTGAGGAGACAAGTTGCTCAAGTTTAGGAATAGGAATGTTGTCCCATTCTTGTCTAATACAGGCTTCTAGAGGCTCAACTGTCTTAGGTCTTCTTTGTCGCATCTTCCTCTTTATGATGCGCCAAATGTTTTCTATGGGTGAAAGATCTGGACTGCAGGCTGGCCATTTCAGTACCCGGATCCTTCTTCTACGCAGCCTTGATGTTGTAATTGATGCAGTATGTGGTCTGGCATTGTTATGTTGGAAAATGCAAGGTCTTCCCTGAAAGAGACGATGTCTGGATGGGAGCATATGTTGTTCTAGAACTTGGATATACCTTTCAGCATTGATGGTGCCTTTCCAGATGTGTAAGCTGCCCATGCCACACGCACTCATGCAACCTTATACCATCAGAGATGCAGGCTTCTGAACTGAGCGCTGTCCTCTTGCCTTGTCCTCTTTAGTCTGGATGACATGACGTCCCAGTTTTCCAAAAAGAACTTCAAATTTTGATTCTTCTGACCACAGAACAGTTTTCCATGGTGGATTGTGTTCACCGTCAATGTTTTCTGGAAGTATTCCTGAGCCCATGTTGTGATTTCCATTACAGTAGCATTCCTGTATGTGATGCAGTGCCGTCTAAGGGCCTGAAGATCACGGGCATCCAGTATGGTTTTCCGGCCTTGACCCTTACGCACAGAGATTGTTCCAGATTCTCTGAATCTTTGGATGATATTATGCACTGTAGATGATGATAACTTCAAACTTTTTGCAATTTTTCGCTGAGAAACTCTTCATATCATTCTTTCTGATATTGCTCCACTATTTTTTGCCACAGCATTGGGGGAATTGGTGATCCTCTGTCCATCTTGACTTCTGAGAGACACTGCCACTCTGAGAGGCTCTTTTTATACCCAATTATGTTGCAAATTGACCTAATAAGTTGCAAATTGGTCCTCCAGCTGTTCCTTATATGTACATTTAACTTTTCCGGCCTCTTATTGCTACCTGTCCCAACTTTTTTGGAATGTGTAGCTCTCATGAAATCCAAAATGAGCCAATATTTGGCATGACATTTCAAAATGTCTCACTTTCAACATTTGATATGTTATCTATATTCTATTGTGAATAAAATATAAGTTTATGAGATTTGTAAATTCCTTTTTTATTCACAATTTGTACAGTGTCCCAACTTTTTTGGAATCGGGTTTGTAGATGGTCATTAGCTGGTCTATGATGGTTTATGTGGTTAACCAACTTGACTGACTTCTTGGTCAAGGGCACCTGCTGGAAAAGAAAATAGTTTATACCACAAGTCTGTTTTTGGAATTGTTGCAAGTCCAATATGAAGTCCAACCAACTCACTTGTTCCAGCTAGTAGCTGAGCTTGTCAGCTACCAAAACCTAACCTTGGACAAGGTGGTAACCTGCTTGGAACAATTACTGGTCAGCTATTGTGTCAAAAACTGGTTTCAGCAAGATTTTTTCCAGCAGGGACTGGCACTCACAAGACTCAAAAACTATGAAACTCACTGTATTCACATGTCTTCAATTCATTGGATGCAGAACAAGCCTCTCCCTTCGTCAGGATGTTTTTCCCAACAAATTGTTTGTTACATTTTTGTTTGTTACAACATCTGAGAAGAATGGTTTGTTGTCATGATTTCCCAGAGCCTACTTCTGGATGTATGTAAGTCAACCTCAATCGAAGGGTTCATACCCCACACCATTAATCGCCAATCTTGTTAAATAGGTACTTCAACATCTGTGATTTCTACTGTCTTACCTGCAAGCGCAGTTAGTTCTGAAGAAGGTATTGATTTTTTTTTTTCTGCAGTGAGTGCAGCTTCTTCCTTGATAATGGATCGCAAAGTGTAGGGTTTTCACATCTGTATGGGACCATTTGACTTCACTACTAGATACTTCAATCATTCCTTTGGTTATCATGTACCGTCAGAATAAACCATCTTTCAGAGTCTGGACAAAAGACGTAACATATTCTCATAACTAGATTTGCATTTATGCAAGTAAATACTGGTGCTTGCAGATTTTTTTTTTTTTTAAATGATCCCAAAAAAGTGAAGAAAGTCTAAAAGATGGGAAACACAGCAGAACTAACGGACATCAGAAGACGCGGGTAGGCCATTATGCTGCATTTCTCAACCAAAATTGCACATATGACTGAAATTATCAACTAAACATCAGTATTTCGTGGTTCGAGCTGATTTAATTGCAGACAATTGCTGACAAGTGCATGCATACGTGGATGTCACAATGCCGTCATATACAAATTAGGCATATTTAAGGAAGATGGTTTAAATCTCGTTAACACCGAGTCTGCTCAAGCTGAGTTAATGTGTTGCGTGTCAGTTTGTGCCCGCCAGTGGTGTTATTCATGGAATGGAGAAATATGTGCCTGTGCTTTGATAACACATGCTGCTCTTGCTGATTTAAATCAAGGGTGGCGTGCCATTGTGCAGAAAGACAGGCAAGTAGAGGGATTTTTGTGTGTGTGAGGTGTGTATTTGTGTGATGAGATTAGGTTTGCCATAGCCCACCCTCTAAACTGCTTGCAAATATTGTGCAAGACACCATATAAAATCAACATACTTGTTGAAAAAGGTCATTAAAAGGCTAGTATTGTATAAAGATAGATTTAGATATCTGTTTTTGGAAGAGTGTGTTTGACACCCAAGGTCACACACAAGGTCTAGACAGCTTTGTTAATTATGGTGTGAAGGAACTGGCATAACATATTGAGATTAATTAAAAAAACAAAAAAAAAAACAAACAAACAAACAAAAAAAACCTTAAAGTCTGTTTAAATGCACCTTTTCACAATATATGCCTTTTTCAGTGTAAAGACAGCTCTAGAGAAATAGCATAAGCCTACTCAAGTTATCTAATGTATATAAGTTATCTAAATATAAGCATGTTTTCTACATATCCATTACATTAATGATAATAATAATAATTGTTTATTGTTTCTATTAATATGCAATATATAGTGATAACCAATGGGGTTTTGTTTCTACATACATTTTTGCCATAATCGCATTAAAGGGTTAGTTTACCCAAAAATTAAAATTCTGTCATTAATTACTCATGTCATTCTCATATGTTGTTTACGTCCAGCGTTTCTAGGTTCTACGTCAGAACAGCGAAAAAATGCTCACGCCAATACTGAGCCGGCATTTGGACAGAAACATGGAAGCCTTCACTGTGCGTACTGCGTCAACTGCATAAGGATAGTGACAAGGAAGAGAAGAGATTGTTGAATATAGTCGTTATTTTTGTTTCGTTTTTGCGCACAAAAAGTATTCTCGTCGCTACATAAAATTAATGTTGAACTACTGCAGTCACATCGACTGTTTTAACTATGTCTTTAATACCTTTCTGGACCTTGAAAGTGGTGATTATATTGCTGTCTATGGATGAGTCATATACCTCTCGGATTTCATCAAAAATATCTTAATTTGTGTTCTGAAGATGAATGAAGGTCTTACAGGTGTGGAACGACATGAGGGGGAGTAATTAATGACAGAATCAGTTCATTGAAATGGGCAATATGATTCACAGAAATGAATCAAACTTACACCATTGTAGCTACTGAAGTTTAAATTATAGATGCTATTAAACGTATTAACATTCTCATATTCAAAATTCAAGGATTTCAAAGCAATGACATTGTCTTTTGGAAGCTTAAATGTCCAAATGAAAAGCATTAAAATCATTGTGATACTCACATTGTTGCTTAATTTTAAATTGCCAGCAAAATCCTTGCAAATATATTGTAAAAGTATCAATAAATCCATATCTCCTACTTCTAGTGTCCAATAGATAAACTGGAGAAAAAGGTGGAGAAGACACCTAATCCCCAATCACAATATTGATGTTGCTCACACATTATAAAGATCTAGAAATTCCCTAGTGTGTAGACTGGGGTTTCTATCCAATAACCACAAGCATCGGACATAAACCATTTCCAAATGTCCTGTGGTTGTGAGAGGCAGGGAGGTTATTTTGATGGTGATGACTATATCAGGA
This sequence comes from Elopichthys bambusa, assembly GCA_037101425.1. NCBI lineage: Eukaryota > Metazoa > Chordata > Actinopteri > Cypriniformes > Xenocyprididae > Elopichthys > Elopichthys bambusa. The sequence goes on along the minus strand of CM074433.1, from coordinate 16,068,104 downwards.
ATAGGAGGGAATCGCTGTACAAATTAATTGAATAATTTATCAAGCGAAGCCATGATTAGTCAGGTCTGAATCAATGGAGTACAGCTTGATTAGATGATCAGGCTGACCCGTAACTTGCAGACAGTCTATGATGAGCCGATATTCCGTTCTGAGTGTTATTGGCAAAGATAATGATACACTTCAATAAGATTTTATCAGCATTGATACTATGTCTGCCATATTGTTCAAAGACAGATAGATAGATAGATAGATAGATAGATAGATAGATAGATAGATAGATAGATAGATAGATAGATAGATAGATAGATAGACAGACAGACAGATAGACAAACTAGATAGATAGATTGGGGTTTTGGGCACTTGTCAGCTGATCATATTGGGAGAAAACACTTAGCTAAATCCTGCTGAACACCAGTTTGGCCAGGCTGAAAAATCAACTAGAACAGCTTAAACCACTTAAGACCAGCAAACCACTTTAGGCTGTACAAAGGAAAAAAAAAAAAAAAAAACACAAACAGGTCACACAAGTGATAACATATCTCTCCGTTTCTGTTACCAGCCTGCAGCCAGGCTTTCTCAAGCCATCATAAATACAAATAACAGCTACACTTACATGCTAAACCACATGGCCAAACACAGATCTTTCCCACACCATGAAGCTAAAAAGATTTTTGTCTTTTTTTCTTGACTCTGCACCAGGATATAGCTCCTAGCACGTTAACACCATTAGCCACACCGCCGACTGCGCTTATCAATCCCCTCAGCACTAGCATCTCGGCAGCTGCGCCAAATGCTATTTTGCTAGCAAGTGGATAGCAAATCCTTCCTGTTTTTTATTTATTTATTTATTTTTATGTGCTGTCCAAGGGGTATTTTTAACCACAGTGTCTGCAAGAGGCCATTCATCTTTTTACTTCCCTGCACTAGTAGGCCAGGAATCAGCAAACAGTGCATTCGCTTCAGCGGTGAGACCTTGTTGAGATTATAACTTCACAGAATGACTTTAAAGGCCAGACATCAAAAGGGTATTCCTCTATCAGATGTTGATTAAATGTTAATTGAATGTTAAAATGATCATTATATTTTTTCCAAATTTAGCTACGGGCACTTAAACAATGTGGCTTGTGGAGAAGTGTGCTATGTTTCTAGGTAATTTAAAATGATTTTTGAATGGTGGATGATAAAATGCATTACAATCCTATTGAAGTAGGGCCCAAGACTTCTCTAGTGACCAGTATATCATACTTGGTCTTTAAAGTTGAGCTTTAAACCCTAAAAATATGTAGCAACGTGCTAATATTCACTCAGAACACTATAGGCACAAAGAAACACCTGCTTATAGTGGTCAGTAGGGTTACACTTTATTTCGCTAGTCCACTTTAGACATTTTACTAAGTACAACTACATGACAACTAACTCTCATCGGCGTATTAGTATACCGTTAAGTTAGGGTTAGTAGAACACTGTAGGTTGACGTAGTTGCAAAGTTACTAGATAGTTACAGCATAAATGAGTACACCCCCTCTGAAACTTCTGAAAGTCAGCAATTACTCAATTACGTAGACATGTTAGGGTTCTTTAGAGATATAATGTTCCAGCAAGTCTGCTTAATCAATTACCAAACAAGCATGTCAAAATTATTCAAGAAAATAAGATTTTCTTATCAAGGTGATAAAATGTTGTGTAGCAAAAATGACTACACCCTCCTAAAAGTTAAATAAATAATAAAAAAGTTAAATAAATAACTAAATAAAACTAAATAAAAATTTACCGGTGTAAGTTTAATTCAATGTTTGATCAACAGGTAAGTATGTTGAACCAAAACATTTAAAGAGAAGTCATTTCTTGACAATTAAAAGTGTTATATAGCCCACTGAATCAATCTCAGACTTAATGCTGACAACAATGGAACCACTTGGGAGAGAACTGTCAGGAGACTTATTTCTTAGCACAAAAGAGGACAGTAGTACAAGAGGATTACCAAATCATTGTTTTAAGTATGAAAATATAGCAAAAGTAACATGGAAATTTAAAAAAAAATTGACTTGTGACAAGGCCCCTGAAATAATCAGGCCTTCATTTTGAGCTTTCATTTAGTGACGAGGGATTTTTTTGCTGTAGAAAGAGCAGGAGAAATACCACGCGAGTGTCTCAGAGCCAGCAAAAGTGATGAAAAGAGTGACTGTTTATCTCACAGAGTAAGATACAGCCTGCAGAAATGACATGGTTGATGTTCTCACTGGAACTACCTACTGTAGCCAAAGCACAATAAAGTCAGTTAGCCATTTCCAAAGCCCATATTTACAAAATATATATATATATTCTGGGAATCAGTACTCTGGTCTCATGAGACCAAATCAATCATTTTGGATCTAACAGCATCCAAAATGTTCTGGTGTTGCTAGAGGAGGAGTACAGTGAGAAGTTCCTAGTTCCCACAGTAAAGTTCAGTGGTAGTAAAGCTCTTATATAGGGATGTATGAGTGCTGAAGGTGTGAGGGAGTTGTGCTTTATCAATGCTGTCATGAATTCCAACACCACTGTGTAATTTAATACACAAACTTGAAACAGAAGATGGTACCCGTTCCTCATTCCCTGCATTGTTGGGCATTTTTTCAACATGACAATGAGGATATGCATTCCCCTAAGGTGAAAAACCTTCGGTGGACATGTATTGTACTCAATCTTAACACTCTTGAGTGCCTGTGGGTGATTCTGTAGAGACGAGATCAGGGCATTTAAGGAGCTCATCATCCAGGAGTTAAACAGGACAGATGTGACAATTTGTCATGAACTTGTACACTCTGTGCCAAAAAGGGTCAGACCAGTATATTCAAAATTATGCAGGGCATACTAAGTGCTAGAATATTATACATTTGTTGAATTAAATCTAGGGTGTTAATTAATGAAGCTGATGTAGTTAGATTGATTATTTATTTATTTATTTTAAATGTAATATTTTGAATAAATAAATAAAGCTGATGTAGTTGGATTGTCTATTTATTTTTAATTTATTGTACAATAAAAATTAAAATAAAAAAATTACTAACGAAAAATTCAGTTAGTGGACTACTATTAGATACAAAGTAAATCAGCACATTTTTGTGAGTGAATCTTCTCCTGTTCTATAAACACAGAACTCGTATACACCATTTACTCAACTCTCTGGTGGTTGTGTTCGGCATTCTCACAGCTTTTCTCCCACCTTCACTCTTACTTTCCATTTCTCAAGAATGATCTGATTTCAGAACAGACAGGCCGGGTCCTTCTGAAATTACAGCATCTCCTGAACACAAGCAGGTCTGCCATTTCTCCTCAAAGCCCAAGTGGATGATTAATGGGCAGGTAAAGACTTTTCCGAGCCACGTCTAGATACCTCAGCTAGGCCTCAGTGCACAGATAAAAGTCAAAGCGGGATTGCAGGGCCAAGCGTTCTCCTGCTAGAACAAAGCCTCGTCACACAGAACGCTTTCTGCATTCTGTGCAATCCTGCAACACGTTCAGACAAGTAGCGGATGCCGTGGAAAACAGCCAGAGGACTCTGTCAATTCTTTTCTTGCTACATCAATTTGGACCTGAAGACAGTGACTTCACCTGATGATACTCTGAACAGAGTGAACAGACATCAAAGATGCACTGAGCAAATATAAGCTATGCAAATGACTGACTGGCGGAGAGACAGGTTAATTGGGAAAAGCAGTGTTCCGGCAATCTGTTTTATTCCTTTTTCTCATATTCCATGCTGCGCAGAAAAGATGAAAGACAAAACCCTTAAAGTGTTCCCCCTTTCTTTGCTTGTTGGAGCTCAATACGGCTTGTTTGTTCTAGTTCGCTTCTGTATTCGCAGGACAGAAGTGAACAATTTGTTCAGAAGTTGACTGTATTCGGGGTTCACATGGAGGTCTTGATCTTGTCAGTGAGAGCTGCTGACATGCTCTTGGATTTCTTCAGTGACTTTTAGGCATGTGTGAACCGCCTTTGAGGAAAAGAAAATATGACAGATATGTGATACGGTCAGTAAGAGATTCTGCCTCAATACAATTCAATAAAGTTTGTTCACCACACAAGCTAGAGTGTAACAGAATAGTCTGTTTAGTTAGATCATCCATCCATCCATAACTTAACGAAATCTGTCTTTTGTAATCGCGCAATCAGTGTTTCAACCACGGAAACCCATTAAACAAACAAACGTAACGTCACATTTACCTCAGATCAAACATATTCAGTGACCATAAACTCATTAGTCAGCTAAAAAAAATTAACTATAGAGAGGAGCATTTAGCTAAATATATGCACCGTATTACATATTAAGTATTATTTTTAATGTTCTTCAATAGCCTATATAATGCATGTTTGAATAAATCCGTCAAGTTGACAGCCACCATTTAAATGTTAATATTTCAAAAAACGAATTAGAGTAGAAATTATTTTAATGTCAGTAGGCCTATTATAACTTTATTATTATAAAAATTTCCTTAAGTGTAATTTAAGTTTGTATGCAAATCAGTTAATTTTAACCTTCAATATTAAAGTACACATGAAATCAAAATTGACCTTATTTATTTTGTTAGCTCAACTTGCTAGTTTTGTGGTGAACAATTCATCTGTGCAAGTCAAAAATTGTTTGGCTTCGTAATATTTAATCAAAATCTGAAAATGCTCCTCCCCTCTGCAACCTTCTCTAATGACATCAGTTTGACGGCTTGGGTTGAAAAAGCTTAAACCACTCCCCTCCGACCGTTAGTCTGCTATTAGCGAGAGATGGAGAGGAGGAGCGCTAAAGTAAAACCCTGCCCTCTATTCAATATTCCATTTCACTTGGAAATATACGTCACAATACTGGAGAAAAGCTGTTTGCAACTTCCAGTTCACGGGTTTCACTTTTTTAACTTTAGTTAGTGTGTACTGTTGCTGTTAGAGCATAAACAACATCTGCAAAGTTACAATGCTCAAAGTTCAAAAGCAAAGCAAGATATTTCTTTTAAAGAATTCTTTAAGAACTACAACAAACGGCTGGTAGGGACTACAACGAGCTTCTTCCCAGGTTAGTGACATCACTAACCCTAAAATTTACATAAACCCTGCCCCCAAGAACATGCAACAAAGGGGTGAGGCCATGTTAGTGCAATACAATACATAACACAAATGCAAAAGCATGTCATAAAAGCAAGATGACAACATGAGAAGTTATAACCGTAATTAAACTAAACTATACCTGTTCTATCTTCATGCAGCATATATTCTCTGGCTCTCTAGGAGCTTACAACAGTTCCCACATGAGCGATTTATAGATTATCATGACAGAATATGCTAATCAATGACTTTAAGATAGTTACTCCACATCAGCTACATAAATTAATCAACTAACCATTCAGAAATGTCCTGTTGCATTCCACATGTTGTTCTTGAGTCTCTCCATCATTGTCCGACTCCGTTTTGAACATAAAAGGCTGAAGTTTCTGACATTTTCAGTGAGTCTGCATGAGGTAATCGGCGCTGCTAACACAAGCTCTTGAAACTCCGCCCTCTTCTTGGGAGCAGCAGCTTATTTGCATTTAAAGGGGTTTTGCTTACCGTCAAAAAAGTGACAAAAAATGCTATAAAAAATGATCTGTGGGGTATTTTGAGCTAAAACTTCACATACACTGGGGACTTTATTTTCAGAGACTTATTTTACATCTTGTAAAAGTGACATTATATGACCCCTTAAATGTAGTACGAACTGATTCCCATGTGTATTTTACAGCTTTAGTTGAACTGTTTGAATATATTTTATAAAGTAATTTATTCTTATGATGGCAAAGCTGAATTTTCAGCATCATTACTCCGGTCTTCAGTGTCACATGATCCTTCAGAAATCATTCTAATATGCTGATTTGATGCTCAAGAAACATTTATGATTATTATCAATGTTGAAAACAGTTGTGTACTTTTTTTTTTTTCAGGATTCCTTGATGAATAGAAAGTTCAAAATAACAGCATTTATCTGAAATACAAAGTTTTTTTTAACATTATACACTACCATTCAAAAGTTTGGGGTCAGTAAGAATTTTTATTTTTATTTTTTTTTTAAAAGAAATTAATACTTTTATTCAGCAAGGATGCATTAAATCGATCAAAAATGACAGTAAAGACATTTATAATGTTAAATGCTGTTCTTTTTAACTTTCTATTCATCAGATAATTCTGAAAAAATATTGTACACAAATAAATTATCAAACAGAAAACAGTTATTTTAAATTGTAATAATATTTCACAATATTACTGTTTTTACGGTATTTGTAATTAAATAAATGCAGCCTTGGTGAGCAGACGAAACTTCTTTTAAAAACATTAAAAATCTTACCGTTTCCAAACGGTTCTGACTGGTAGTGTGTGTGTGTGTATATATATATATATATATATATATATATATATATACACCATGTATAACAACAGAAATGATTAACTATACATACATGTAGTATTGTTCAAACCACATTCTAAAAACCAAAGTTAAAATCAGGTAGTGGACTATTATCACAATCAAAGTCAATTTCGCATGTGACTCTTCTATTCTGTAAACACACAGGACGATCATTTTGACCAGTGACTTCTGAATTATTTTCAGAATGATTCACTAGAGAACTGCACTAATCAAGTGATTCATTCAAGCTAATAAGCTCATTGTACTGTGTGTGAAAGAAATTTGTCTTGACTGTCAAGATATTATTTCTGTCTCATTATAGACTTCATAAACTCAGCTAAAAAAAATTATATATATATATATATATATATATATATATATGTCACTTCCCATTTCTTGCCATGAAGCTGCAGACTGAGTGACGCAGCGGTGATCCTGACTAGCAGTACAGGAAAATAAGATTTCTGCATTCAAACAAGTTTGAATCCTGAGGTCTATATTGCACTCACAGCCTGTTCATTAAATTGCACTGGAGGACCTGGGTGAAGCCTGACACGCAATTAAATTGATTTAATCCCTGGATATGGTCTAATTATTTTGCATTAGAAGTTGCGGGAGAGGTGAATTGGAGTGGAATTAATGTGAATTATTCTAAAAGTGAAAAACACACACTTGGAACAAAAGGACATCCCACTTGGCAGAAATTAAAAAATAAAATAGATGCGAAGATCTATTGCGTAAAAGGGAAGTGACTTTATAATTTTAGATCACAATCAAACTTTTTATCTTTCTGAAGTCAACATGACAAGATATCTGCAACCTAATTTACCTTTGAAAAATAGGGGACTTGATTTATGTTTATTTTCTTTAAATAAAATGCACCAATAAATCACAAACAATAAAGGCAGGAATATTCACTGAGGACGTAATTAGGTTCAAATTTGATTTTATATAGATGTTTAACCAGAGAAAATCTAATTTGTTTGTTTGTATTATTATGTACAATAAATGAATGAATGAATAAATAGCTTTATTTAATTGCACATACTGCAAAAATGATTTCCATAACAAATAAATAAATAATTAGTTTTGTACACACTGCAAAAAATATATAATTTTTTTGTCTTGTTTTTATGAAACCTAAGAATGAATGAATAGGTTTTTTTTATTCACTTTCTAAACAAGTATTTTTGTCTTGTGTTTATGAAACCTAAGTATAAAAACAAACAAACAAACCGTATTTATGTTTGTTTGTTTATGTGTGTGTGTGTGCGTGTGTATACACTGCAAAAATAATTCTCTTAACAAACATTTTTGTCTTGTTTTTATGAAACCTAAGATATAAAGCCTTGTTTTATTAAAAATGTATTAAGATTATGTGACTTTATGCTTAAAATAATAACAAATATCTGCCAGTGGAGTTAAATAGGGTAAATCTTGATTTACCTTCGAATTAGGTTTATTTTTCTCACACCATTGGCAGAATTCTTTGGTGATCAGACCCCATCAATAGATCTGTTGTACAATCCACATGGTCCTAACCAAAAACACTTGGAACTATTAAAAAATGAATGCATTAATTGCAAATCTCAAATGACATGGTCTACAGGTGCCAAAGAGGCCAGGAATAATGTATTTATCATCAGGAAACAATACGGACTGTAGTACAATGCAACCAGTAATTTAGCATTTTTAGCCCACCAGCATGACAGAAAATTACTGATGTATTCAAATTAAACTTTCAGCTCTTCTAGTTCGATAGGACCGTTTCCATAGTAACCACACAAAGAATGCACTCCTGAGAGCTGAACTGAGCGCTTCCCTTTCTCTCTCTCCTAGACTCTTTCTAGGTAACAGATATTTGCTTGAAGGTGACATCACTCATGCTTTTGGCTTCTGAACACACAGACAAGAATATGTGGCAAATTATAAAGAAGTTCAATTCAAAAGCCATCATAATGAAGATTCTTGTGCTTGGTTTGTTCAGAAAGCATTCAGGTACTAGAATGAGACTGTAGCTGATTCATATTCAGAGCAACTTGAAGGACTTCGAAAATTTTGTTCAAATCAAGAGGCACGAAATAAGTGGTAAATGGTACAAATTGATTGGTTTTCTACCTTTATAAAAGGAATAGTTAACCCCAAAATGAAAATGATGTCACTATTCACTTAGCATAATATTATTGCAGAATTATTGCAGATTTCAGATCAAAATTACATATTTTTTAAACCAAATAAATGGGGTTATTTATTTATTTTATTTTTGGTTTGTAAAATGAAATAAATTATCAACTGAGCCTTATGTTTCCAAACCCAAATTCCATATTTGGAATGACATGATGGTGAAAAAATGGCAAAATTGAAAGAAAAAAAAAGAAAGAAAAAGAAATTGCATTGTTTATATGCAGTTTTTATAATCAAATAAAAAATAAAAAAATAAGTCACATTTTTTAAAGGAACTGAATGCAATAACTTATTTAAATAATTTATACACTTATCAGGCATTATGACCACCTTTCTATTATTGTGTTGGTCCCCCTTTTGCTGCCAAAACAGCCCTGACCCGTCGAGGCATGGACTCCACTAGACCCCTGAAGGTGTGCTGTGGTATCTGGCACCAAGATGTTAGCAGCAGATCCTTAAAGTCCTGTAAGTTGCAAGGTGGGGCCTCCATGGATTGGACTTGTTTGTTCAGCACATCCCACAGATGCTCGATTGGATTGAGATCAAGTCAACACCTCAAACTCGTTGGATGACTATCACAATTTCAGTTTTACGCCGCCTTTAAGGGAATCACTGAATAAATTCTAGCTTGTCTTTACATGGCAAGCTAGAATTTTACACAATAAAAAGCATCCCCATCCACAGGATTCTACGGGGGAGCAGCTGTGGACTTTCACAGGCATGACCCAGATCCTCAGATGGTCAGCTGGATCTGGTTCCACACATTTTGTCTGAGTTATTATGTTCATTTTGTGCTCTACCATTCCCTCTAAAAATGGTGTCATCAGCCAATCAGAATGCATGAATGCTTTCTGTCCATTCGCCAATTGATTTTGGTCCCACATTGTAAGATGACCTGTGAGCTGCGGTGTATGGATAAATAGGAAACTATTTATTTAGGAACTTCTAACATTATGTGTGACACGTGCAACATGCAGAAACAAAACTTGATCGCTCCCATTATAATTAGCAGAGCCAGTTACTTAACATGCACTGATATCCTTCACTGCTACAGCAGCCATCTTGTTTTCCCCAATCATGTGAAATATATATATATATATATATATATATATATATATATATATATATATATGGTAACAGTTTACAGTTAACAGTTTTTCAGACATTAAGAATCTACATCATTTATTAATCTTAGTTAATGTTAATTTCAACATTTACAAATACATTTTTAAAATCAAGTGATGTATTGTTTGTTAACATTAGTTAATGCATTGTGAACTAACATGAACAAACTATAAACAGCTGGATTTTTATCAACAATCATAAACAAAGATTAATAAACACTGTAACAAATGTATTGCTCATTGTTAGTTTATGTTAGTTAATACATTAACTAATGCTAACAAATGACTGTAAAGTGTTACCATAAATATTATAATGTGCTAATTATTACTTTTTATTTATTTTTTTATTTTTTTAATATTTGGAAAACTTCCACCAAAAGTGGAAGTTGAGTCCTGACATGAAATACTCAGCAGGTTGCATCGCAATGCCAGGTTTGCTTTGACTTGTTCATGACCTGTTTAATCTTTGAAGGTCTAAATGCAGCGAAATTTGACTTGAACTCCTGTACCTGCAGCTGCTGAATTACTTTTTTCCATCTAACTCCACCTGTTACAGTAGCCACGCCTCAAACTCTCACTATAGGTTGAGCTCAATATTTACACCTTTGGGGGACATAAACCCATTGGCATACTGATAGTAGTCAATGAACAATAAACAGGGTTAAGAGAATACTTCACCTCATACTTGACTTCATAATTCACCTTTAATAAAAACACAAAACACTGAACATACAACACAAAACATTGACTGATTTGAAATACAGTAATGTTTGGCATTAGCATGTTGCTAAGCTATCAACAAGATTCTTTAACAAGAACACAAAACATTGAACACAGAACACAAATATTGGCTGAAACCGTACATTTTAAATACTTGTATAGGATTTCTTTCTGCCCTAATTTTTTGTGGAAATCTGAGAGTTCTGCACACTTACTGGTAGCTGAAAGCATAATAAAATTAGATAAAATATTACATGAGTCTGGATTCCACATAGACATAAAGGTCATGGTTTGGCTTGTTAGCATGGGCAAAAGCATGTAACTGTATCTCCATTCAAAATTTGGCACATATAGCAACATATAAATAGCCAATATTATATTATATTACAGTAGACATATAGCTAGTGCCAGATTTCTTTAGAAGGCTCTTGAAAGTTTGAAATGGAATTTTTCTGTCTGCTGCATTTGTTGTCAAAAAGTACAGTGACTTGCTGGCCTCAAGCAATTTAATCAACCCAGGCTCATTGGATAAATGTGTCTGTGGCGACATTTCTGCAAAATGACAATACGTTGATTTTTGTATGTTTCACAACACTTTCAAAGTAAAATGTCCAGTGAGTGGCGCAGATGAATGTGAAACTGGCAACATTTTATCACGTTGGTTGCTGTAAGCATCACAATAATTCAGAAATAAAAAATGTTCATATTTAAAAATAACGTACCACCTACATTAAACCTACCAGAAAGCGTTAACAAAAGAAAATGTGAGATAGTTCACCCAAAAATGAAAATTTTATGTTTATCTGCTTACCCCCAGGGCATCTAAGATGTAAGTGACTTTGTTTCTTCAGTAAAACACAAATGATGATTTTTAACTGTAATCGTTGCAGTCTGTCAGTCGTATAATGCATGTCAATGGTAACAAAATCAATGAGAGTAAAAAAAAACATGCACAGACAAATCCAAATTAAACCCTAAATATTGTAGGTACAGGCTCAGAAGTTGGAAATACGTGGAAAGCCACTACTCCCAAATAAGTTCGCACGAGAGAACGTAATCTTTTAGTTTTAAGTCGGTTTGAACAATCCGGATAAGCGCAAGTAAGTACCATTTTGATTAGCCATCGTACCTACAATGTTTGTGCTCTGTGTAAACAATGAGTGATGTATACGCACGAGAGATCACTTCCAGTGCTTGCGTAAACTACATCAGAGCGTGTACACACCTCACGCACCGGATACCATGTGCGTGCTCAAGGCAGTTGGACATAGTGGCGTTTTAGAGGTAAAAGATGATATAAATACTGTTTGGTTTCTCGCACAAACCGATCGTTTCGTGTCTTAGGACATCAATGTGTCGTCAGGGGTGTACATGGCTTAATTTGGATTTGTCTGTGCATGTTTTTTTTTTTTTTACTCTCATAGATTTTGTTACCATTGACATGCATTATACGACTGACAGACTGCAACGGTTGGAGTTAAAAATCATCATTTGTGTTCTACTGAAGAAACAAAGTCACCTACATTTTGGATGCCCTGGGGGTAAGCAGATAAACATCACATTTTCATTTTTGGGTGAATTATCCCTTTAATACATTACGTCATACAGTACATATGTTTTGATGCAAACGTAAAACATATTAGCTTACACACATCTTTCTGATTCCTAGATGGGCCACTCACTTGGGTTTGGAGCCCTAGTGAACCTGAGATCTGTTTTGAGTTTGCTGTGATAAGAGCGAACATGATATGAAAGGAAAATCAAGTCCTGGATATGTCTAAAAGGGCAAATGTATTGTGTGTGGAAGTCCCCCCTTGGTTTCCTTTGCTTTCCTCAGCTGTCAGTTTAGGCCTCTGAATAGCACAGCTGCGTTCCTACCTGCCCTCACATGAACCGCACGTCACCTCACAATCAGCTCCATGCTGCTTCCCGGGGCGGTACAAAGTCAGAAAATAAAACGCTAATCATCCATAACCGTCCCCCTCCATGTCACAGGGAGAGTAAAGAGACCATCCAACAAAACATAAATGATTCATCAAGGGCTTTTTCTCATTTGCGGTCTTATTTTCCGCTTTCCCCATTCATTTTATGGCATCTTTTTTGTCCTTCCTGTTCGGGTGGAATCACAGCCTCTGTTTTCGCTTTCGTGTCAGCAGCAGGCAGACAGCTCCAGTTTTTCGTTGCTCCATTTTCGGATGAACAAAGACAATCCAGCTGTGTTGTCAGAAGGAGATGATTCTCTCTTTCTTTCTCTCGCTCTCTCTTTCTATTTGTTTCTCACCACCCTCCTCTTTTTCCATGCAGTTAACACACACTCTCCTCGACTTGGCAATAAATTCTGTCAGATTTAATACAAGGGTACATCTCTCACACTGTGTACGGCAGTTTGGAGGACTCAGGCTGGGTTGGAGAGGACCCACCTGTCCTATAAACAACACAAGACTGTGACCTCTCACCTGTTCTTGCTTTAAACCACATGTGGTTTAGTATCTATTTTACAGATGACCTTAAAGGGGTCATATCATGGAGAAAGTTTACTTTAATCTTTTGAAATCAGTGAGTTTGTAGTGGCAACCATTTTTGAGAAATACATTTTCCTGGTTCAAATTCCTATAAATCTGGGTCACGGCTTAATGACCATGAGAAAATGTGGGTACCATGACCAAACCAGTTGAGAATCACTGCCCTAGAAACCACTCAGGACACCTTATCAGCCCACGTAGCAAAGCCCTAGCAACCACCCAAAACATCTTAGCAATGCCCTTGCAACCACCCATGAATACCCTCGCAACCACATAGTAAAAAAACAAACAAACATTCAGAACATTCATATAGTGATGCCCTAGCAAGTTTTCAGTGACCAATCAAAACAGAGGTAATTTGCATATAGACCTTATGTAGCCCCGCCCCTTTCCAGTGCTGCGCTGGTTGTGTTCTGGTTTGTATTTCCAAAGCATGAAGGTAAGATTTTACGGATTTATGAATGAACCGCTCATTTTGAAATCTTCCTGTTCTACTGACATTTGATATGACACCCATTTCAAACATTAGAATGCTCATGATAACTTTTGTTAACTGTACAATAAGTAAATCCGCTTCACCAGCTAATTACTCTTTGACAGCAATGCCATAGAAATATACAGAGCTACCGCAAAAATGGAAGTTCAAACTCAAAATTCTAAAGATGGCTGCACGCTTGTTTCTCTGGTGCATAAGGTCTACAGAAGTCTTAAAGTGCCCCTGTGGTGAAAATCAAGTTTTTAATGTTGTTTATATGTCTATGTGGTGTTTTTAACATGCTTTGAGACAAACCATGTGCAAATTCATAAGTTAACACCATTGCCAAGTATTTTCTCTTTAAAACTGCAGTAAAACAGCAATGTCACAAACTACCTTGTAACCAATCATGTCAATGTGTCAGCGGGCTTTAGCATATCATTAACTATGACCGATCTGAAGCAGAGGAGTCTTAAGAGATTGTCCCGTTATATTTTTCTGTTGATATGAAAAATCAGGTAGAATTAGCAATATAGCGGGTGTATGATGTATATTACGTTGTTATGATGAACTATATGCCTTTCTCCACTGACGTTCTGTGTTGTTCAAAGCGTTTCTAAGGATACTGATTTTTAGAAGACAGCTGTCTGACATTAGCAACACATTATTAGCCTTTTGATAACATAGTCAAGCAAACGGCTAATCATATTAATTACCATTATGCGTCCAACATTGTAAAAAGCAATACTATTGTGCAGCGTTTACCTCATTAAGTTGACCGAGTGGATCACTGAGCTCGTGTGAGTGAGTGAAGGTGGGGCTAATTAGCATATTCATAAATCCACGTATACTAAATGAAGCAAGGGTGTTCAGTTACATTCAAGCTATTTTAAGGCATGAAAAAAAAATCACAGAAAAAAACAAAAACATTTAAATATGTCACTTTGCTGATCAAAGATGAGTTTTAAGGGATAAAATTATTGATTTAATAATACATTTTAAAAATACAGTATCAACAAGGCATTTGCATCTAAGGGCCTGAGAGAGAGGGTGCATCAAAGTCCTGTGAAGCCTTCGGAACTATATATTTCAGTGGTGTTCACCTTCTAGACAAAAAGCTGAGGCTTTTCATGATGTGTAGAGTTTGTGTGTGTGCACATAGCTATCTGGAAAGATTAATTATTGTGGTTGACTTTGCAATGATGGATGGTAGAGCTTCAGCAACAAAATTATATGAAAAATGGTTAACTACTGCTGTTTTCGTGACATTCCCAGACCAGGTGGTAATGAGTCCTGACTGGTCTGTTGTGTTCTCTATGGCTTCCTAGAAGGCTGATACAATTCAGAAATAATTGCTAACCTTGCAGTTATTTGGTACAAAGAATAGGGAGAAAAACGTCCAATTAGTCGCTAAATTAGCAGACAATAATTGCTTAATAATTCATGAATCATGGCTTTTTAGAGTTTCGGCTCCATATGAATAGTCTTTGGGGATGGTATTGTTTACAAAGATGTAGCAAAGAAATACAGCTCTGTGTGGCAATACAACCAGCCCTGCGGAGATAGAAGGACGTACTGGCATTGAAAAATTGAATGTTTTGTTCTCCACTGCTCACCTGTCATCTGCCTTGTCATTCCTCGTCTCAAAGCTCACCTCAATCTCTCTCCCCTCCCTCCAGATCGCTCTTTCCCTAGTCATACGTCATTGAGATGTCCTCCGATGAAGAGAAATAGAGCGCAGCCGCTCGCCCCTTCATCTTCCTTGTGTTTGTGTCAACATCATCTTCAGGATGGGGAAACCGCTACTTCATAATGACCTGACACCCAGATCACCACCAAAAGATGGTTTACGACTGGATGTAGAAGCTAAAAAAACTCACAAACAAGCTAAATGTGACAAGTGTTCTTAGCTAGAGGCTATCATGAAAAGTTAACATCAAGCTGAGGTAGAAAATGCTTTCTCTGCTTATTAGCAGTCCCTGAGGAGCGCCGCACACCAGGAGAAAGGCAAATACAATATCGCTCCAGTAACCTTAAAAGACCCGTGGTTCTTGAGTAAGTCAAGCAAACATCTGCAAACAAGAGTGTGAGCCCACAGACTCAGTCTGTTTGGCGATTTGCATCCGTCCTCTTTGTGCAAGCTGCTTCATTCTGGTGGAAAGGCAACATTGACAGCTCATTTGAAAAACGCCTGCAAGGCCCCCAATAAAACATTCAGTACTTGACATGATTGCTTTGAGGAGAACAATACGCACACATAAACACTCCTTACAGGAACATGTGAGTTGTGATTGCTGATTATAAGGTTGTTTCAAATACAATCCCTGCTGGAAAAACAAGGTCAGTGTTGTAGTTTTTGCTCGCTCAGGGACTACAAGCTTGACCAATGGACTTTCTGATGGACTTTCAGGTCCACTAGGTTTTAGTCCACCCATTTGAACCTTAATGACCAACTTGTGCTAGCTAGATATTCATGTAAAACCATCTTGTAAAACTTCAAGTGCACATGAAATGGATTTTGCAAACCATCTTATCTATATAATGTGATATATTTCTGGTTCCGATGATATTTAATGGGGGGAAAAAAACAGTATTTGACTCAATTTTATCCATTATGAATTCATTGGATTGTGAAATGTCTGTGTAAACAATGCTTAACAAAAAAATGTAGCTAGCTAAGCTAAAAGCTACACTACAAGCTACATGAAAAAAAAGTTGTTTCAACCCATGCTTGAGTCAAAATATGGACAAACCCAACCATTGGTTTTTTGTCCATATTTGACCCAAACATGGATTGAAACAACTCAACATTTTTTTAGAATGTACTGAAAAATGTAGGTAAGCTAACAATGCTACTGCCTAGCTAGAGATGGTCTTATTATTGGGAGATACGAGGGTCAGTGTCTCTACCATTAGAGAAACTGTAACTGCTAACTTGGATCAAGTGTGCCTTGATAACCATCAGATTACAGCCTTGACGTCATTGAATTTCGTTTCGAGTTGCGCGACTGTCAATGGCTACGTTTACTGCACCCAAATAATCCATTTGTAATCGGACTGATGGCTCAATCGGACTGAAAAACATTCATGTAAACATCTTAATCGATCCAATTGAGCTCGATCCGAATGAAATTTCGATTGGATTGGAAGGGGTGGTTTATTCCTTTTCCAATCTGATCCAACAGCACAAAATGACCATGAAATTTGTGCATGTAAACATAGCCAATGTCTGTTCGCGGATACCATAGAAATGTATGAGAAGTGCCATAAACTGAATCATACCTGTCGCGCAATTGTCTGTGACTTCTCTTATAAAACAGCCTTTTTTCAGTATAAACTCTAAAAATAGATAAATCCAAAATGGATGTTTAAGAGCAAACATGTTGAAGATTAGCTGATTGGCTGTCAATTCATTAAAAGTCTCGTCTTCTTCCCTGACGAGCGTTAGCAGGTTATGTTGGGTTTTTTTTCTTTCAGCTAAGGTTGCAGGCTTGCCTTCAAGTGGCTTTGCCAAGGCTCAAAGTGTGCTTCATTTTTAACGCAAGTGCTAGAGTATGCGTACAGCCGAAAGCATAGCCTTTCAAAGTACTCCTTTGTAGCATTTGAGAACACAGGTGCTCAACACATGTGCGCTAGAAAGAATCATCTTTGTTCAGTTTCTGCACTAATTCTCTCCAGAAGTTATGAGCAATAAAAATGTCTTCGTAGAGTCGCTCACAAAAGCACTATTGTTGTTGCACTTCCGGTGGTTTGTTGTCTCTTTTTTGACTGTGAAATAACTGGCCCGGCCAATTTTGCCACCTTGTGGACAAACTGATTAGCACAAAAAAATAAAATAAAAATACACATGCGAGCTAAGCGCATAGAGTATGCATGGTTAGAAAAATCTGGCTGTGCGCGTACAGTGCTGATGATGAAATTTAATGTAATCATAACCATATCCCTACCCCTAAACCTAACCCTACCCATAAGTTATCTCTTAAATCAAAGGGAAATGATAGGTGAATAACACTGATGCAGAAGCACCTAACCTTGGTCGTAAGCCTAAACTTGACATAAACTGTAATCTTGTACCTCAAATCTTACTGGTTGATTGGAATGTTGTTCCAGCATCAACAAAAATGTTGATCCATGAACATGTTGCACTTGGTGAAATCAGGTTCTGCGGATGTTACACTCCAGTTGGAAAAATAAGAGGAATGGGTGATGTCAACCAAAAAGGAAAGTTGTTTCAGAGGTGACTTAACAAGTCTGAACCCCAACTTGTGTCAATTCCTGATCCCTATTGTTTTATCACCTCTCCGCCGTCCTTTCACCAGCAGTGACAAAAGGCCAAAAATAAAAAGAAAGCTTCCTGGGGGGAAGAAACCCTAAGGGTGGATCTTGTTGCGGGGAAGCTCTCAGCAAATGCGCGGTCAGAAGTGCAACTCTTTGAATATCCATGGTGACCAGTCACTGTTCCTCTAGTATGTTCACAGGCTGAGTGAACTTCCACTCAGAAAGAGAGACCCCACAGGCAACCCACGGCAACCAAAGTGGCATGGAGGGAAAATAGAGTGAAAGAAAAGAAGATTAAGACAACTGGGGATTGAGGATAGTGTCCTTTTTCAACCTGTCACTGTGGGTACATGTTGTTCATTGTGTGGGTTGTGTTATATATAATACAATATAGTATAGTATATATACTATATTAAGGGAATATTAAACCTTCTGTTTTCATCAAAAAAGGGTTACGGCTATCAACATGACTGAGGCATGTCATGTATTAAAAGTGAAAAGATTCAAGGTCTATTTTAGGCATTATACTGTCATAATAACCTAACATTAATAATTGTGAGTCCCCACAAGGATATGCAGCCTAAACAAACTTTTGCATGTACACTTTGAATGCCTGTAGTTGTACGCTACATATACCCAAACTTATTGGAGCATCTGAAAAGGCATGTTGAGCAACAGCTGCCCCTGGCATTTACCCTCCTAGGCAGAGCAGGCAGCAGGCCACTCTTCTTCTCCAGTGACAGGAGGAACTTCAGATGGTGCCAGGCTAGTTTACTCTCCTGGCCTGGGCTGAAGTCGTTCGCAACCATGCTCTGTCACAACCAATTGGTGTGAGATCAGCTTCTCAAAGCGCCCAACAACAGACATCTACACACACAATCCAAATTGCAGTTATCCCATTATGCATCTTGCTATGTTCAGAATATCATACTACTCCTACTTCTGCAATATGTATACAGTGTATGCTAATTTAGGCTAATAATATGCTAGTTTACAAGGATTACATACTACATTTACTACATTAATAATATAACATAATAAATAAATAAATAAATATATATATATATATATATATATATATATATATATATATATATTATAATAATGTTGTTTATAAATATGTTTATATACTTTTTTGTCATGCAATATCTTTTTTGTGTCCCTTGTGTCCTTTTTAAATTTAATAAATCATTTAATTAAATGTTTAGTTAAATAAAGAACTATATGTATCATGTCTCATAATATAACCATTTTTTTTTATTTTCCCCCAATTTCTTGTTATATCACGTAAATCTTTTAATTAAACATTTTAATTAAATTTAATGATTTATTAAATATTAAAATTGAATTGAAATAATTTAATATATCATTTAATGCATTTAATTTAACAGAAAAGACCTTTATAAAACTAAAAACTATAATTTGTCTTATTTGTCTAGTAATATAATATAATATCATTTTTGTCAGGGAGTGTTTTTGTTTTGTCCTAACTCTTTTTTCCAACTTTTGAAATTTACATTTGATTAAATGTTTTTATAATTTGTTTTAAGTAATTGTTACGTGACGTTTTGCTGTTTTTATTGCATCTTGCTGTAAGTTTAAGATGTCTTATCAAGTTAAATATAGATTAAACAAACTTGTACCAACTTGTCTCAAGACCCCTGCGCTCATGCTACTGATTTTGAATGCAAGACTACGTCCTGTGCGAACAGCCCCTTAAATTTTTTTTTTTTTTTTTTTTTTACTTCTTGATTATGTAAGCACTGTAATCAGACATGTTTAAAATGTGATGAGGAGTTCAAACTTCCGAGATACCGGCAGAGATATTCCAAAAGCATCTCAAGAACATTAATATCGTACACAGCCTGGGCCTCGCAATGGAGGTTTAAACACGAAGCATGCACCAGACTTACTTTTATCCTCTCAGCCATTTTAAGAGGACATCATGAATAAATAAATAACTAATAAATCCTGCTCCTCGTAGTAATTTACACAACCTGCCAGCATATTGAATTTGCAGCCGGTTTAGAAATTCTTGCAAATCCAGCTTTGGGGCTGATTAACATTATACCTCCCTCCTCCCTGCCACCCAAAACACAACAAAAAACATCCTGATCAGCACAAAACACTTCCATAACTCAACCAAAGCTCAAATGGAGATTTTGCTCACTGATGCCCTGGGGGCCTCAAGTGAGGAGAAAAAAAAGCTTCATCTTGGGAGACGATATTGTGTTTAGTAAAAAACATGATGACCGTAAATCAATTATCTGACATTTCCACTCTGCAGCTTTCTGCTTCAGGAGGAGCGGTGTAGAAAGGCAAAAGGCTTTGAATAACATTTAAAAGAACAGAGGTTGGTAAACGGAAGCAAGTCAAGACCTGCAGACTTTTGGAAAATGGAACAGGTTCAATGAAAAGTCCAGACGGTCGACTCGTTCCTGCCAGTTGTACTCTCATTTGTTAACTGGACTCCTGCAGGTTTTTCCTCCCTCGTTCATTGACTGTTGCTTGGCACACCTTTCATATTAAAGGCAAAAATCTCCAAAGTCTATTAGGGAGTGAGAAACCAGGTAATCAGGCCAAGAGGAAACCATGGGGGTCATTCAATGAAAATGGTGCAATTTGTGTTCTTTATGCGTGTAAGAAATGACTAATTATAGATGATGCCAGCTTTTACTGTTTTACTACATACTTACCTTAAAAAAGAAATATGAAAATAAAAGCTATAATATAATATAATATAATATAATATAAGTATTATGTATAAAAAGTCTTGTATGTGTCCCCAAATTATACTTCAACAGTGTTACCTTATTTTTAATGGAACAAAAAATAATGCTAACATTTTTTTTTACATTGTCCTTGTTACATGTTACATGTTACATGTAGTTACTGTAGTAATATTAACCCTATACCAAACCCTCATCCTAATCCTAATCCCATAGTAAGTACATGTAGTTAATTAATAATACTCGGTACTTAAATGTATAATTACACTGTAATACTGACACCTTAAAATAAAGTGTAACCAAAATAATAATAATAATAATAAATAAATAAATTATCTTCATGCTTTCAGCAATTTATAGCTAATGCCAGCCATTACTGTTTGCTACACATTTAACTTGAAAAAGGAATAAAAAGTAAGAGTTAGAATATTAAAAAGTAATATATATATTGGCAGGTAGGTAAGCAGGTAAGTAGCACTGTGAGTCTGTGTAGTCATGAGACGAGAGCAGACAAAGTGGTGAAATGCACAAGAGCTTATGAAGGGTGTCTGGATGAGGGCGTGCAGGTGATTAGAACTCCGGTGATTGTGAACGAGTGGAGCCTGGAGACGTGTGAGCTGAGTCTATAAGGGGCAGGTGGATGGAAATAACGTTCACCTTTCAGGACCTCCTGGCAGAGCAGGCTCAGTAATGGTGGCTTGATGGATCTGATCATCGATGGACCATTGGATAGGGCTGACTACCATTGCTGGAGGGAGAATGGTTTCAGGAGCTTGGGATTCAGGATCAGAATGGTATAGGCGAGAGAGAGCATCGGCTTTGATATTCTTGTGCCCAGGTCGATATGTGACAATAAAGTCAAATCTTGTGAAGAAAAAGGCCCATCGGGCCTGACGGGGGTTGAGACGCTTGGCTTCACGTAGATATTCCAAGTTTCGATGGTCAGTGATGACTTCAAACCGATGGTTGGCACCCTCCAGCCAATGTCTCCATTTTTCCAATGCAAGCTTTATGGCCAGGAGCTCACGGTTGTCATAATTTTGCTCCGCCGGGGACAGCTTCTTGGAGTAGAAGGCATTGGAGATGGAGGCATTGTGGGTCACCCTGCCGCTGGTATAGAAGTGCTCCAACTCCAGTTGTTGAAGCGTCAACTTCCACGACAAAAGGCAGTTCAGGGTTAGGATGGCAGAGAACTGGAGTGGACAGAAAGGCTTCCTTGAGGCTCTAGGAGGCATTGGGGGCAGATGGTGTCCAGGACAGAGACTTGGGCCGGTTTTTCAGGAGCGAAGTAAGTGGTGAACTGAGCAGGCTATAATTCTGGATGAAGCGGTGATAAAAGTTGGCAAAGCCCAGGGAGTTCTTTGATGTTGGAAGGTAGTGGCCAGTTCCGGATGGTTTCCACCTTCCTCTGGTCCATTTAGATACCATGGTCAATGACATAACCGAGGAATTGGACTGAGGTGGTGTGGAGCTCACATTTCTTTTGCTTCAGGTAAAGCTGATGTTCCTGGGGACGTTGTAGAACCTGCTACATGTGACACCTGTGTTCAGTAAGGGAACTGGAATAGATAAAAATATCATCAATGTAGACGACGACGAAGTGCTGCAGGAAGTCTTAGAATACCATGTTCATGGAAGATGGCTGGTAAATTGGCATCACCTGATATTCATAGTGCCTTGACGGGGTCACGGAGGCGGTCTTACACTCATCTCCTTCTCGAATACGGATCAGATTGTATGCACTGTGAAGGTCTATTTTAAAGAAAATGTGAGCTCCTCGCAGCTCTTCCAAGGCTGCTGGGACCATAGGAAGGGGATAACTTAATTTAACTGTCTGGGAGTTGAGTGTGTGGTAATCAATACACAACCTCAAGCCTCCATCCTTCTTGGCCACGAAGAAGAAGCTTGAAGTGGCAGGGGATGTAGAGGGTCGAATAAACTCTTGTTGGAGTGCCTCTTGGATGTACTCCTCAAAAGGCCTTCTGCTCCGGGATGGACAAAGAGTAAACTCGACCTTTCAGCAGAGTAGCCCCAGGTAGCAGGTCGATGGCACAGTCCCATGGCCGATGAGGTGGTAGTTGGTTTGCCAACTGCTTGCTGAACACATCCTGGAATGCCGGGTATTCAGGAGGAATCTCCACTTTGCTCTCCGTGTCAGAACTTTCAATGGAAATGGAATTGACGAGGATCACGGCAGTGGAGGACTCAGATGACTCAGGAGGTTGAGTACGAGGAACTTTGGTTACTGATGACAGGCAGTTATTAAAGCAGGATTCGCCCTATTGAAGAATCTCACCAGTGTTCCAGTTGATTTTAGGCTTGTGTTCAGACATCCACGGGCATCCCAGGATGATGTCCATGGTGGATCCTTCCAGCACCATAAAGAGTGCAACCGATACAACCGATACAAAGCTTCGCGGTAGGGGAGAAATGGCAGATGTGACCACGGCCCAGCGGTTTTACCAGGATCATATGAACCCTTAGGTTTTGGGAGCAGCGTTTCCTTTTCATGTTGAGCTCTTGAAGGAGGTGGTGAGAGATGAAATTACTCACTTACGCTCGACCGGAGAGTGCTGATCATAAACGCCACTCACGCTCTGTCAGAGGTGAAGAGATTGGGCTGCATGTCGAAATATAGTAAGCATTGCAATTCTCCGCCATGCTGGTCGAGCCATGGGACCGGCAGAGGCAGCTGATGAAGAAGGTGGTGTTGTGGGAAGTAGTGACTGGCGGACTGCATTAAACCAACTCAGCAAACAGATCTGCTGGACGATCTCCGCTAGTACTTGTGGTACTCTGCATCGTTAGTTTGGTCTGGTCTTCTGTCATGAACAGAAGAAGGCAGACAAGGTGAGTACAATATAAACAGTCTTTATTTCAGGCAAGCAGGATAAGCTGAACGGCAGTGCAAAACATGTAAGGATAGCAGTCACAGAGAATGTTGCTGTTGGACTTAGCTAGTGGTAATGCAATCTCTTATGTGTGCAGGTGCGTTTAAGGCAGTGATGACTGGCAGCGAATCCGGGGGATGACGAGAGGAACGGCAGGCAGGCGACAGAAGACAGAAGACAGATCAGGATCGGCAGGTAGGTAAGCAGGTAAGTAGCACGGTGAGTCTGTGTAGACGTGAGACGAGACCAGACAACGTGCATGGGAGATTATGAAGGGTGTCTTGATGAGAGCATGCAAGTTCAGGTGATTAGAACTCCAGTGATTGTGAATGAGTGGGCGGATATGGTGTTGATGGTTGGATTAATGGTGTAGCTGAGTCCGTGACAAATGGTAACGCTTTACAATAAGGTTCATTTTTTAACATTAATATATTAACTACCATGAACTAACCATGAGCAATACATTAATACATTTGTTACTGTATTTGTTAACGTTATTTAATACAAATACAGCAGTTCATTGTTTGCTAATGTTAGTTCACAGCACATTAACTAATATTAACAAATACATCTCTTGATTTTAATAATGTATTATTAAATGAACATTAACTAACATGAATAAATGCTTCACAAGTGCAGTTCATTATTAGTTCATGTTAACTAATGTAGTTAACTAATGAACCTTATTGTAAAGTGTTACAAGAATAATAGTAGTAGTAGTAAAAATAATAATAATAATAATAACAAATTATATTTATGCTTAAGCCTTCAAAGAAAAGCAAATGTCTCATTATCTTATGTTTTGTTATGTTTATCAGTAGAGGTTTGACAAACATGTCAACCCTGTTACCATGACTTTATACAACTGGTAATAAAAAATGGATATTTGTAGAAGTAGCAGTATTACATTTTGTTTTCTCCAAAAGACTCTCATTAAAAATGAATGACTTCTGACTGCTTCGTTGTGAACGCCCCCCTTAAGGATGAGGTGTAACTTTTTTTATATGACATGAAACATGTCAATTAAAAGGGACAATCACATTGCAAAGGCATAATCTGTTCTTATTCTACACTCTAAAAAATGTGTGGTTGTTTCAGCCCATATCTGGCTCAAATATGGACAAACCTAACAATTGGGTTAAAAAATGTATTTACAAATTTTAAACCAATGGTTGGGTTTGTCCATATTTGAAACAACCTAGCATTTTTCAAACTGATACCCCAAAATATGATGATCCACTTGAGAATGATGCTCATTCTCAAAATATAACAGCAGTTATACATTTTGTTTGTATAAAAACATATTTAGATGGTGTGAGAAAAATCTTAATTGTGATATTCTAAAGACAAAAAAAAAAAAAAAAAAAAATGAAAATGGTTTCCAAAATTAAATAATTTTATACTGTCAGCAAGCTGTTAAAATAAACGTTATAATAAGCCAAATATATTATTACAAGGTTATTGTTAACTAAAACTAAAACCATACAAAAAGCATTTTTTGTTACTTCAATAAACATTAATTGAAATAAAATAAAGCTATTTTAGTTTAGCTAGTTTTAGGCAATTTTTGTTTAACTTAAAGTGCTAAATTAACTAAAAATAATATATGAAAAAAAAAAAAACATGACAAAAACAATAAAATTGCTAAAACTAAAATTAACATGAAAAATAAAAATATTAAAACATTAATTCAAAATCTATAATAGTATATCAATTATACTAAAATAGCATACTGTAGTAATATAAAACAGTATGATTACATTTCAAAAATGAACAGGAACAATAAAATCCTGTTAAACATTTCATTAATATCTTCATCAGTCCTAAAATATATATCATTGGAATGGACACTCTAGCAACCACACCAGGCCCTGTGCTTGAAGGGACTGCTCCCAAACACAATCGCAAACGGACCGAGGGGGACCCTGCTTCTGCTACCTCGCACCATGCTTGAGACGGCCCTGTTTGTGGCCCCCAGTTTGAAGAACCCTGCTGCAGAACACACGTACCACAATAGCTGGGCCAACCTGAACAACACCTTCAAAAACACATACACAAACATATATATATATATATATATATATATATATATATTATTTTTTTTTTTTTTCCTTGTTGATTTTGCCTTTTCCCCCCACATAATAACAGCCTTAAGACAAAAGGTAAAAATTACTTTTAGTAGCATTTTTGTTTATGAAAAGGATTAATTATCGAGCACCTGCAGTGTATTGAGGTGACTATTAGAGTGAGTTTCACAATGTAAAACAAAACCTGCATGAAAGCGATTCCACAACATCCCAATCCCAAACATCCTTTCTCGCATTTAAATATGCAAGGCTGCAAGCACAGGGACTGACTAACAACAGCATCATTATAGAAAAAACATTGTTATTACCAGACTGTTTGTTTAAATAAACCCCTTGGGCTGTAATTTGAGGAAAAGAAGATATGTGGTTCACACCACATAGTACTAGCAGACTACTTCATTTCTCATGAAGAAGGAAAAAAAAAAAAGTATTCATTACACACCAAAAGAAAAGTCCTGCCTTAGCAGTTTGTCTATCAGGGGCCCATAAGTATGTGTGCAGGGGCCTCTGGGATAAGAAGTGGAATATTGGCAGACTCCCTCCCAGAACATCTGGCCCAAAACCTGGCCCTGCCATGGCCGAATTATCCAGTTGCTTGGCTTGAGCGTAAACAGGAATTAAGTAGTGAGAGTGTACATGTATGTCTGAGAGAGAGAAAGGGAGAGAGACAATCTGGAAGTGGAGAAAGGCTGCGGCCAGCTGGTGTTCTCAGACTGTAAAACTGACATCTTAAATCAGCGTGGCCCGTAATTAACACCCAGCACCTCCGGGCATGATGGGAAAGGAAGAGATTATTTCATGCCTGGGGACGTTACACCTCTCATCACTGAGATAGAATGCAGTGAGGGCTTTGTTGTGGTATGAATGACTTCATTTTCTCTCAAGCACGTCCTTGAAAAACAAATATGGAAAATTCAAAGTGCTATTAGCATTTCTCTGCATTTGTGGTTTGAGATGCAAGAAGAAGTCTGATTCCAAATCAAGTCTTTTAGGTTTATCCAAATATGAAATTTCTGTTTTGATTTACTCACCCAAAACTGTACTACTAGCGTCTAGACCAAAAAATTTGCAAGTATTCTTGGCTAACACACTGTCTGTTTGAAAATAACCTCTGTACTCAAGGGGGCGATAGAGTTCAAATGTCTGTGACATTGAACCTAATGTGTTAGCCAATCAGATTCATGTAGCTTGCTACGGTATAAACATAATGAAACATAATGAACTAACATGATTAGTAAGGGTACGTTTACACAACAATGCTGCATGTGGCTGATGATTTTTATATATATACTGTAACGGTATCGATTTTGCAAACGAGTTTTCAAACGTTTGTGTTTTCAGGCCCTCAAACCGCCGCTGTTGTGTAAATGAATGGCCAAAACACATAAAATGTTTTTTCGTTTTTAGTTGAAAATGGTGTCATGTAAACTGCCCCTAAGATTCTCATCAAACTGTTGCGCTGCTATTCGGTTGTTAAGTCTGATGTCACGCGGCAGCGCTTCCGGGTCCAAACTCTCTATCTCATACCACAAGAAAACAACAAACGGTGCTAATATACACACAAAATGTATATAATCATTATCTCCATACCAAAATTCCAGGTGGCCAGACAGTGATTCATCTTTTATAAATCGTTAAAAATATTAGTGTCTGTGACGCTGTGAGCACAGAGACTGTTGTGTAGACTGTAAGTATTTTAAATGTTTAACTTTTTAAAATGTTAAATGTTTATTATGAATAAATAGCGCTCATAAACGGCCGTCGAGATGGCATTCTCAAGTGAAACGAGTCGAGGCTTGGACCCGGAAACAGCATTCCTTACGTCACGACTTAACAAGTGGATAGCAGTACTTGACCTGAAAGAGAAAACTGACAATAAAAGGAGATTGTTTATTCTAATATTTACTCGTCACGGCAAAGCTGAGAATGCGATGTGTACTTGCGTTGAGTTACGAATAGTGATCTGACGCATTTCGTAATTCAGAAACACATGAAACCAAACTATCATAGCTAGAAGCATCTGCATTTGCATACTTGCATAGAGTATGTTTCACGCAAAAGGGGACTTTCCTAATGTATAGTTTGGCTGGTTTGGCTGCTGTGTCATTTCTTGCCGTGTCTCATGGCAATAGTACTACATTTTTAAGATGCTTTCTCAAACTATGTACAGTTAAATTAAAAATCACCAAAAAATGAAAAAAGTTACCACAAAAGTGCTCTATACGACTCCGATATTTTGTGTGAGGAACAGAGCGAAATTTAAGATGTTTTGCTTCATTCATATTGCATACCATCAAGCAAAGATGAAGGAACATGCTAGGTGACATCAGTAAACACCACTGGTTCTCACGTGTGTCGTGTGAAATTTGAGTTATGGCAGACATCAGCCCAGATAGAAGACCAACACTGAATCAACATTGAATCAATACATCAACCAAATTATCACTGATTGAATCAATGTTGAAATTTAACATTGATTTTTCATTGGGTCTGCGCCCTGAAATAATCTTATTTCAACGATAAAAAAATAGATAAAGATGGGCATAAAATCAATGTTTGTTCAACTTAAATAAAAGCTTTTAACATTCAAATCAACACAGACAATATTAAATAAATCTTGCTTTATTTACAGCAGGATTCTATGCCAGTTAATTGTTAGTTTTTACTCTTTTTAAATAAAAAAAAAATCACTCAAAATACCACCCGAATTCCGGATATGTTGGGACATTTTTTTAAATTTGAATAAAATGAAAACTAAAAGACTTTCAAATCACATGAGCCAATATTTTATTCAGAATAGAACATAGATAACATAACAAATGTTTAAATTGAGAAATTTTACAATTTTATGCACAAAATGGTGTTGAAAATTGGTCCCATTCTTGCCTGATATAGGTTTCCAGCTGCTGAAGAGTTCCTGGTTGTCTTTCGTTTAATGATGCGCCAAATGTTCTCTATAGGTGAAAGATCTGAACTGCAGGCAGGCCAATTCAGCACCCGGACTCTTCTACGACGAAGCCATGCTGTTATAATAGCTGCAGTATGTGGTTTTGCATTTCCTGCTGAAATACACAAGGCCTTCCCTAAAATAGATGTCTTCTGGAGGGGAGCATATGTTGCTCTAAAACCTTTATATACCTTTCAGCATTCATAGTACCTTCCAAAACATGCAAGCTACCCATACCGTATGCACTTATGCACCCCCATACCATCAGAGATGCTAGCTTTTGAACTGAACGCTGATGACACACTGGAAGGTCTCCCTTCTCTTTAGCCCGGAGGACACTGCGTCTGTGATTTCCAACAAGAATGTCAAATTTGGACTTGTCTGACCATAGAACACTTTTACATTTTGAAACAGTCCATTTTAAATGAGACTTGGCCCACAGGACATGACGGCACTTCTGGACCATGTTCACATATGGCTTCCTTTTTGCATGATAGAGCTTTAGTTGGCATCTGCAGATGGCACGGCGGATTGTGTTTACCGACAGTGGTTTCTGGAAGTATTTCTGGGCCCATTTAGTGATGTCATTGATGAGTGATGCAGTGTCATCTGAGGGCCCAAAGACCACGGGCATCCAATAAAGGTCTTCGGCCAGGTCTTTCTCCAGTTTCTCTGAAAATTTTTATGATGATGTTATGCACTGTAGATAATGAGATTTGCAAAGCCTTTGCAATTTGACGTTGAGGAACATTGTTTTTAAAGTATTCCACAATCTTTTTACGCAGCTCTGCCCATCTTTACTTCTGAGAGACTCTGCCTCTAAGACATCCCTTTTATAGCTAATCATGTTAAAGACCTGATATCAATTAACTTAATTAGTTGCTAGATGTTCTCCCAGCTGAACCTTTTCAAAATTTCTTGCTTTTTCAGCCATTTGTTGCCACCATGCCAACTTTTTTGAGTCCTGTAGCAGGCATTAACTTTGAAATGAGCTCACTTAGTAGGTAAAAGTTTAAAATTTCTCTGTTTAAACATTTATGTTATCTATGTTCTATTTTGAATAAAATATTGGCTCATGTGATTTCAAAGTCTTTTAGTTTTCATTTTATTCAAATTTTAAAAAGTCCCAACATTTCTGGAATGTAAAGAATGCCCTTTAGTTTATATGCAAATGTATTTATTTATGCCACCACACTGTTTGAACAAGAAATAACATCACATTCAGGATTAGGCCTTAGTTCAAGGCATGTTTATAAAAGCTACTTACTTCTTCTGAAGCGAAGCAATGCATTTGTGTAAAAAAAAATCCATATTTAACAAGTTATGAAGTAAAATATCTAGCTTCCACCAGACCACCTTCCATTTACAAAAAGCTTACGATGTACGTTCTAAGCCTTCCCTATTCAACTTACGGAACTGACACCGCGCCAGTTCCATTTTTTCCGTAATTTGAATATGGAAAGCGGTCTGGCAGAAGCAAGATATTTTACTTCATAACTTTTATAACTTAACTTAAAAAACTTTTTTTTTTACATGAACGCATCACTTCGCTTTAGAAGGCCTTTATTAACCCTCTGGAGCCGTATGGAATATATTTATGATGGATGGATGAATGTGGATAGAGACACTTTCTTCAGCTCATACTCGTTTGGTAACACATACTGCCATTATGAAGCTCGGATGCCTCAGGATATTTATTAATATTTCTACCTACGACTGTGTTCATCAGAAAGAAGAAAGTCATATACACCTAGGATGGCTTGAGGGAGAGTAAAGCTTTGGGTAATTTTAATTTGAAAGTGAACTAATCCTTTGAAGTTTTCTGAAGGTTCCAAAACAAAACCACCTAGCAACCATACCTTAAAATCCCTGGTAATAACACCTAATTTGGCATGCACCTCATCAAAACCAAATATCTATAGGAAAATATATTTATTCAACTTTTTAAAAATATTTTACCTTAATATTTTGAAGTACTGTAATTCTGTTTATATATGTATATTGGGATCGCACGCTGTCTGAAGCATCTTTGTGCTCGTGCTTCAGATCTGTCAGTCAACGCGAGTAAGATCGATTTGTTAACATTAGCATGAGTTTGAAAATCACATTTCATTGGTTCAGACTCATGCCATCAAAAATTCGCTATGAATATTTAACAAAGCTGGAATGCTGCGCTTTAAAATGATACCAAATTTGGACTAATGAGGAAG
This sequence comes from Elopichthys bambusa, assembly GCA_037101425.1. Classification (NCBI taxonomy): domain Eukaryota; kingdom Metazoa; phylum Chordata; class Actinopteri; order Cypriniformes; family Xenocyprididae; genus Elopichthys; species Elopichthys bambusa. The sequence continues at coordinate 16,037,531 of CM074433.1, read as the reverse complement.
TTGCTGAAGGGAAGCATGAGTGGTGAAGCGAGCAGAGAAAAACTGCATTTTTCATGGACAAAGGAATAGTACTCATCTCAGAAAACATACAAATAGATACTTTTAGATGTTTAATTGCTATTTAAAGAATTTGGATCATTAGATGAGGATTTAATGAACTCATTTTTTGTAAAAAAAAAAAAACCTCAAAATTGACCAAAATCAACATTTTTGACTTGTTTTGCCTGTAGCTCGTAATTAGCCCATGCGCATTTCGACTCATTTTGCCAGCACGGGTCACATATGCATTTATTGTACAGAAAATAGCAGCTTGGAGATTATGTAAAATTACTCTCATGTTCCATGGAAGAATAAAATCAAACAGGTTTGGAACAACATGAGGGTGAGCAAATGATCACAGAATTTTCATTTCCTTTCTCTTGCCAGGTATGGTTGGATATGATAAGAGCAAAAGAGATTGAAGGGCAAAATCAAACAGCGCCTGTCACTGACCTGTCCCTGACCTCTACTAGGCCTTTATTACCCTAGGCTATGAAACCACTAATCAGCCAGCACCAAAAGGCCAGAGCTCAGAGATATAGCCTTCAAACTCTCCCTCTCTCGCTCTGTTTTCCACCTGCCAGTCAGCAGGGCTCCTCTGCCGCAGGAGCTTCCCGATAGACCTGTGGTCCATTCCATCCACTGTTCAAATCAATTAACAAGGCAGCTATTAAGACTGTGTTATTCTACACACGGTGTGTAATTGAAACAGAGCAGTAATTGAAAAGCTCACAATGGGGAAGGGGAGAGAGACAGAGACTAAAACAGAGGAGGAATGAGGCCTTAATCTTAAGCTTTGACAATCCTAACAACGAACCAGAAAGGTTACTGTAGAATGTGTATATTACTGTAGATGTTAGTCCATTCTACTTTTAGATATTTTCCTTCTGATGAAATCCTGTTTGTGTTTCAGATTGGGAAAAAAAACATGGAATTGCACTTTTTTTTTTTTTCTTGCAAATTTGACTTTACAACATTATTTCATACAAATGAAACTTTATTATAATAAATGTGACTTTTTATCTTGCTTCTGCTTCTGACTTTCTCCTAATTGTGACTTAACCTTGCATTGTGAGTTGCAATTGCGAGATGTGATTTCTTGCACTGCAAGTTTATTTCTCACAAATGGCTTTATATCTCTCAATTCTGACTTTATACCTTCCAACAACTTTCTTTCTCTTAATTATGACTATTTCTTTAGTGCAACATTATATCTCCCGAATTTGATTTTCAGATCTCTCAAGTGTCACTTTATTTCTCTGGATTGCTATTTTATATCTTCCATTTTGCAATTTTATACTTCCCAATTGTGACTTTATTTCTGTCACAGTTATGTTTTGTTAGTTTAGGGTACATTTACACGACAACAATATGGTTAAAACGGAGAGTTGTCAAAAAGATCCCCATTCATAAAAATCCGTGAAAATGACTAAAAATGCTGTATTCTGCTGGCAGGCCATTAGATGGGGATGAAACACTATAGACTGAACATGTAATGCGGATGTACAAGACGTCACTGTTTTCACAGATTCGCATTTTTTGTTGTTTACACGGAGATCGTTTTTAAAAACTTTTACAGGCAAAGTTTGCATATTCAGGCCACAAAAACGCTGTTGTCATGTAAATGAACAGCCAAAACGCATAAAAAGCTTTCTATTTTTTGTTGAAAACGGTGTCGTGTAAACGGCCGCCAAGTCATTTTAGTATGTTTTCGTTAGTTTCCTGTTTCCTTTGCTCAGTTTTCCCACTCCTCGTTTGTGTTATTGGTTTCATCTGTGTTTAATTAGTCTTGTTTGTGTTCCTACTTAAGTTGTACCGTCACATTCATTCTCTGTTCGGTCACGTTCATGTTTGGTGTGTTTATCTGCCTTTGGTTTTATGATCTTGCCTGTTTGGATTAAAATTATAGTCTTTGTCTGTCTGCTTGCAATGTACACACCCCTAAAGTGTGACAATTTCAGTTACAACATACCTCCCAAAATTAATTAATTGTGACTTTATATGCCACAATTGTGTTTCTTATTTTAAACTTCCTCACTATTGTCTGGTGGAAATGGAAATGTGCCTCCATACCCTGGCAAAATAACCTGTACCGATGCCTGTCATCCATTACTATGAGTGCATATGAACTTATATATATGCTTTCTTTACTTTGTCACTAGGGAAAGGGACCCTCGGGATGCTTGTTTATATGCTTTTTGCTTACACAAACATGAAGAGAAGCATGCCTCTAGAGCCAGTATTAGCTGTCACTTCCTGTCAAGTCATCAGCGAGCATTTAGCAGTGACAAGACCACATATCTCACAGCTCCATATTTGTGTTATTTCCCCAGTGAGAGGCAGGTAAATTTAATCAAATTAAGTCTCTGAATTTCCTCGTCTTTAAAGTGACAGCCTCTCACAAGCTTTACATGTGCTTCCAAAGTGTTTGAGAGGTAAATGATTTGTTGTTGTTTTTTTTTTTTTCTTCTAAGAAATAGAAATGCATTAAAATTCTCCTTCCATTTTATCCACTTTAATCTCTCTATTTCACAGTTTACTCACTTGTGCATATTACAAGTCAATTGATGTGGATATTGGAACTGCAAGCAAATAGATTTCAGAGGAAAATTGCAACTCATCAAAATGATCCACAAACAACATCCTGTTACGGCGCTCTGCAAAGGTATCGCAGGCTACGGACAGGCCCTTAAAAGTCTGTCACTCCCAACTATATGTTCTAGTCATGTAACACAGGCTCTTTGCTTACTGGCCTAAGTCAAAAGAGACCAAGTCCCTATGATCTGGTCCCTTGATATGGCTTGAGCCTCTCCTTCAATTTGATTTTTTTCACCCGTTTTATTATTCATCAGAAATAAAATTCTCAGAAGTAATGGCACACTTCTGCTCATAAACCACATGATTTGAGGCAAAAACTGTACCTTTATGGGTTCAACAGCTTGTCACTTGGGCAGTAGTAATATGAATCCTTAAGGTAATAGTATGAAACTTTTAGGGTTAAATAGGGTACAAAGATGTTCCTTTGAAGTTAATGCCCCAATAACAAGCTGTTGTACCCATGTGTCCACCAAAGCATTTTTCCCTGAGGCTAACGTATTTATCCAATTGTTTTCAATGGGAGCATTTTTTAAAGCACCAGAAGCGTGAAGAGGTGCTGAGTGTCTATTTCATGCTGAGCGCTCTGCGTTTTTTACCAGTCACAGAGAGTTGAAGAATGTTCGACTTTGGTTAAAACTCGTCATTGTCACTTTTTACCCAGTGGTCCAATCACAGTAGAGGAAGGGCGGGACAAATACCACAATGACCAACACATTCTGCTTGTACCACAAATAACCATAACAAACGACAACAACAAGCATCCAATCTCTTCATCCAAAACGAGTGCCAGAGCTAGTATGTTACATTGTGTCAACATTTTTATATTCAGAAACAAACTATTTGCAAAATCAGTTACTAGTAACAGTTCCCCGAATATTCTTTATCAACACACATAGCGTCTCAACTGAAAAAAAAAAAAAAAACGCTACACCACCGCAAGAAGAGCACTGGTGTTTTCAGCTGGCTAAAAACACTATGGTGGGCACACAGCCTAAAGGTACAGTTTTTGCACTTTTATTTCTGAGAGTGTATGTTGACATTGACACAACCAGAAAACCTTAGCAACCACCTAAAGCAGTGTCATTGGAACCACCCAGAACACTCTAGCAATCACAATGAAAACTTTAGCAGCTGCCTTAGCAATTTCCTGTCAAATGCCTAACAACCACCTAGAACAGCGTAGAAACCACCTAGCAACCACAAATGACACCTTACCAACTACAGTACCTTGTAACACCCTATCAATCAACCAAAGCAGACATATTTCAAAGCCCTAATAACCAACACTCCAGCATCTGTCAAGCAACCGGTCAGAATACTCTGGCCACTGCCTAGTAACTATGCCCTTGTACCCACCCCAAAAACTCTAGCAACTACCCAGCACACCCCTAGAAACCCTAACACCCATTGGGCAGTGTACTAAGACTTTTTGTTGAGTTTTCAAGGCTCTATCTTTCAGAATGTATGTTTATCTCACAGTCTGTAGCAACTGTATGGGACGATTTACACCAGAGCTCATCAACTGGCGGCCCGTGGGCCAAATCCAGCCCACCAATCATCTTCATCTGGCCCGAGGGCAATCCAACCTCCCTCCTCCTCTTTTCCTGGCGGAGCGGCTAAATTTGGTTAGATACATGGCCGCAGTGGCACCTGCAGCGGTACCGACTGACCTGAGAAACATTTTCCGTGTGAATATTTTCAGCAGTTATTATGTATCGCGTATTTCTGTCAACTGAACCAGCGATACCTATCATTCGTGAAGTCATCTATTCTTTTGTCTCGATTCTTTCTTTTCCGTGAATTGGCCAAACACGCTTGCATAACGCTCTGAAACTATTTGGATTCGTTCGGACTGCTCTGTCACTGAATCATCTGAAGTTGTTTCTTGGTCAGTAACAACAAATACAGAACAAATAGTGCTGTTTTCAGGTGTTTCACTTGTTTACTTTGAACTACGCAGCGCGGCCAAGTGGATAACGGAATGAAAGCTTAAAGGAGCTGCGTTTATTCCCGGTCACCATTATTAAACAGCGTTGCGACATCTAGTGAGAAGTGTTTCAATTCGACACACACCTCTCAGTTACAAACCTCAAATCACTCGATGATTAAACTAGTTTTAAATTGGATGAAACAGCCTCAACATTCCCAACAAGACTGATGAGGAAAATAGGAGAAACGTGCCATGAATGAAGATAGAAGACTTTTAAATCCCAAAATCACCACCCTTACAAACATTTACCATGAATGAACTGTAGTAATATACCATGGTTTGTGGAAATGTGGAATATTTATATTGAAAACTGTTATAGCCATTAATATATTGCAAAATATTTATTAGGTGGGTAGGGGAATATATAATTCATTTCTTTGTGAAGGTGTAACCTGTGTTTAGGCATTTTTTTTTTTTTAGGCCTATTTAACATAATCGTAATATTTAATAATTCTTACCAATAAGACCCCACCCCCATCCCCCAGCCCCCCCATCCCCAGCCCACCTCAACTTTTTGAGTAAATTAAACTACTTGAAGAGCCCTGATTTACACCTTAAGTTCAAAGTCCTAACTCTAAATATAAGAATTAGTAATAGTTTTGCCCCTCTGCAGCCAAACTTTTAACCAAGACCCTGTTTGCGACAGGTAATCACAATAAAAGCCCAGAGAAATGGATTAAAAAAAGTCAGTGTTTCTAATTTCTCTCATTTTGGGTATCTCGATTTTCCACACACACATACTCACATTTGCAATTACAGGTAGAGAAAGAGGTGGTTGCAAATATCCTTTCATTGTTTCTTTCTCGTCTCACACTACAGGGTGGTCTAGCACTTTCCATGTTCTCCACTAAAATGTGCCATTTAAAAGGCCAAGTGGCTTTAAATTAGCCGCAGGCCGTCTCTCCGGGCGGAAAGGGCACATCTTCACATTTTTAAAGAGATGTTTTCAATTAAATCAGTATTGGAGAGAGCATATGCTAATGCCATGAATATTTAATGTATGTTCTGAGAAATAGTTAAGACCCCTCTGGTCACAATGCTCTTTTCCTCACAATTGAGAGATGAGAAAAGTAAAAGAGGAACTAGAAGACAACGTCGACAGCTCTTGGGCAGAGCAGAGGGGAGAAAAGATAAAGGACGGGAGAGTGGGAAGAGATAACTTGGGCTTTTAAAAGCTGCTTTTCCTTCTTCTCTGTCTCACTTCTCCTTTCTTTCACAGACTAGACTCGTTCTATCCTGAGGCGCACGAGTCTGGTGTGTTTAAGAGCTCGGTGACTGATAGACAAAGAGTTTGAGGCGAAATCGGACAGGAATGCCAACAACCCCTCCTGTTATCGTCCGGCACCTCGAGCGTCCTCGACCTTTTTAGGGCAGGAGGCAAATTTAGGAAGCTATCTGAGCGACAACTGAATATCTTTTACCAAATGTAGAGCTTGTGCTTGTGTCATCTGCCTGCGGATTGTACAGTAGGTTATCTTCAGTTTCACAGAATAGTTTCAAAGTCACTCCACCGGGTTCAGGTCAAGTTATCATGGTGGGGCGCTAGGACAGGAGTGAGGCATCATGCCTCAGAGAGGGTTTTATCCTAAATGAAAATACATATTGAAAAGGGATTAGTGTTCCTGGGAAGCGGTGAATTGGAAAGGGGCGTGGTGTCCGCATTTTGCCTAGGGAAGTCAAGGGCAGGTTGTGTGATATGTCTGTTAAAGGAATAGTTCAACGTGACATTCTCTGAGGTGAATATATCCATGCTGGTCATCGTAACAAGAAGTTATCACGTTCACATCTGCTGACTGTCATTCTGACTGTCGTCAGACAAATGAAGTTTAAAGAAGGTACACCAATACTTTTTGGGGATTTCCTAGCTTGTGTTTTATGTAGTGTTTTTGTTAATCTTGATTTCTCACTTTTGTGCTTTTTCTGGGCAACACAAAGTGAACCGAGGTGCTAATAGAGTCTCACAAATGTGCACGTCATGCAAGGACGACCAACGGCCTTCTCAAGGTCAAGAATAATACATTACATTTCGGTGGAATATATGGTGGAATATACGGCACGTGTCACATGGGATCATTATGTGATACTTTTGATTCTTTTTTAAAAGCTTGATGCTGGTCTTATTCACTGCCATTATATGGACGAGCGTGAGCGGCATTTATGTGGTCCATAAATGAAAGAAGGGCATACGGTTTTAGGACAACACCAGGTTGACTAAATGATGACTTAATTTTCATTTCAGGGTGAACTATCCCCTTTGAATGGCCTGGCTATTTGACGGCCTCCCTGGATCTCAAGGGCACATTGAATTAATCTAAGGTTTTTAATGGTGAATGTTTGAAACATGCAATCAGCTCTCTTAAAACAGCCAGATCCTTTGTCACAACATACATTACAACTCTAAATACCAAAAGACATAGTGATGCTTACCCATAAAGATGTCGACACAACAATGCCAGGGTGTTGTAGGTGGTTACATGGGTGTTGTAATGTGATTGCTTACGTGTTGTCAGTAGTGATGCTACTGCGCTACTCATATACGTCAGATATCAATGCAGAGCGAGAGAGGGAGAGAGATTAATCTTTAGAAGATCGCATTCTCGATTTCATCACCCACATCTAATTCCTAAATGACAACGATTCACCCGTGTATATGAAACCTTTGACAAACAAAGTCACGACATTCAAATCTGCGTTCGCGCTGCCGTTGATCTGAAGTGTAGATATAAACGGCTTCACAAACAATCTTTTCTAACGCACAGTATCATTATTTCTGTGTGAAAAATATTCCAAATATAACAGAAGTATACATAGTATATACAGATAGAAACGCTGATGTTACCTACTAAAAGTAACTGGACTTCAAATAACGACTGTATGGATTGCATTGTTATGCCACTAGGTGGCAACAAATTACTGTTAAAAATGTGTCTATCACTGAATCATTCTTTCAGAAACAAGTCTTTGTGAATCCAACTTACAAAAATATTGTTTCACCTGTCTAGATCTTACATGTGTGTTCAAGCATCTAATTTGTGATAACACTTTACAGTAAGGTTAATTTATGAACTAACCATGAACAATACATTGGTTAATGTATTTGTTAATCTTTGTTAATGTTAGTTAATAAAAACACAGATATACAAATAAATACATAATTTGTTTATGTTAGTGCACAGTGCATTAACTAATGTTAACAAATACAACTATTGATTTTAATAATGTATTAGTAAATGCTGAAATTAACATTAACAAAGATTAATATATGCTGTAGAAATGCAGTTCGTTATAAGTTCATTTGAATGTAGTTAACTGATGTTTCCCTTACTACTATTTTTCATTAGTTGTTTAATTATTTTAATGGAACCAGAACCGGAATTGTTAAGCAGAACCGGAATCAGAACCGGAACCAGAAAATTTCTTATGATTCCCAACCCTAGTGATGTGTCACTCATGAACAACTCTCTTAGATAACTTTGTTATTGTTTTTGAGACCACGTTTACATAACATACATTCGTTAATAAACGAAATGACTTGAAAGGTGAACTAATCAATTAGTGTCCTGTACAGTTCACTTCTCAGTGCAGGAAACACAAATGATTAGTTGACCTCCCAAGTCTCCTGGTCCGAGTCACTTGTTTGTTTATCATGTGACAGCCGCATGTACTAGAAACAGAAATAATTATATATTTGACTATGACATTTTGCTGTGACTATGATATTTTAGGTCCTGCTTAAAGGTAAGTTCGCATTCAGAAAAACAAGTTCCCAGACTAGGTCAACTATAATAATTTATTTGTTCTTATCAAGCATATGTGGTTGTCACATGTCAAAACAATGAATGATTCAAACAAAAATAATTTATCTTTGAAAGTGACATGTAGCCAAGTATGGTGTCCCATACTCAGAATTTGTGCTCTGCATTTCACCTAATTTCAGTGCACACACACAGCAGTGAGTATTGAACATACACACCATGAACACACACCCAGAGTAGTGGGCAGCCATTTTTGCTGTGGCGCCCGGTGGAGCGATTGGGGGTTAGGTGCCTTGCTGTGGATAATGAGAGTGGAAGAGAGCGCTGTTCATTCACTCCCTCCACCTACATTTCTTGCCGGTACTGAGATTCAAACCTTCAACCTTCGGGTTACAAGTCTGACTCTAACCATTGCCACAACTGCACAACTCCACAACTTTGACTGGTATTTTCATGATTTCCTCATTTGGAATATGATCACATTTTTAATAAATTGTTGTGTGTTGGGGGACTTTTGCTATTGATAATGTAACATTTTATTTTAACTTGAACCAAATGAACAAAATGTCTTGTATAAAGATTTTTTCATTTTGTGAAAGAGATGTCAAGAAAATGATCTGAAAATGTCAAGAAAGCTTCCCATCACTAAGCCTTGTTAGGTTGTTTTGAATGGTTGCCTAAAAAAGTAACTCCACATGCCAAATGATTTCAGGTATCATTTATGTATTACATCATATGTAATACTTAGGGTTCACAGCACATTATACATTAAGTTTAATACTTAGGGTTAAGGGTAAAGCAAAGTAATAGTGATGGTTGCTTTAGCACTAATGGAATTTCAGAAAATGAATAAAAATCAGCACAAGCAAATGATTTATTGCTGAATTAATTATTTATCAAGACCTTATAAAAGGTTTTGAAATATGGCTATGAAAGAAACAGCCACCAGGCTTGGGAAAATAAACTGTGACAGACTTACGAATGTAAAAAAAGGACCAACTAATTTCAGCTTTCAAAAGGCTCCCTGCGGAGCTGCTAGCTCACCAGCACCTTTATTAGTAGTTAGTATTTGATTAGTTGCCAGTGTTGCTCACAGTCTTGTAGGTCACGGAGGTCACGGTATTGAAAACAGCCATGCTCTTCACTGTTGTCAAACGTAGCGTTAGCTGTTAGCTGTGCTTTGGAACCTGGTAGCTGGTTTGCTGCTGGTCCACCATCTTGAAGAAATTATAATTGTTTTCAGAAAAGTTATTTTTTCTTGCTTATTTTAAACATCTAACACAATTTAGTGATGTTTATGTTTAAAACAAGTGGAAAAAACATTTACCAGCATTACTAACATTTACCAGCCTTATTTTATTTTGCACAGTTTTGCTTCTCAAGTAAATTTATCCTGCTTTAAGGATAGATATTTATGGAGCCCTGAACATGTGGAAACAACAGTAGTAAATTGTGTAAATCATGGTCACGATTTACAAATTCCATAATTTTAAGTAAGTTGTCCGCATGATATAATAATTTGTTGCATCATTTTACTAAACATGCTGAGCACTGTTGACATATGTGACTTTGGACCACAAAATATATTTGTAGCAATAGCCAACAATACATTGTATGGGTCAAAATTACTTTTCTTTTATGCCAAAAATCATTAGGATATTAAGTAAAGATCATGTTCCATGAAGATATTTGAATAAATATAAATAAATATATCAATATATCAAAAATGTATTTTTGTGAGTGGATATGCATTGCTAAGGACTTCATTTGGACAACTTTAAAGGTGATTTTCTAAATATTTAGATTTTTTCTAAATATTTTGACCCTCAGATTCCAGATTGTCCTATCCTAACAAACCATACATCAATGGAAATATTTATTCAGCTTTCATGTTGTTACATGTGCACTCTGTTTTGGACTTCCATTTCCCACCACTAGTTTATCTCCATGGTTACTGATCACCCCAATCATCACATTCAGCTGTGTTCATTCACCCTCCTTGTATCCCTGTGTATATAAACCCTGTGTTTCCTGTTCAGTATTGTCTGGTATTGTTTGGATGTTAGTGTGTGTATCTACTGTGTTCCTGTATGCTCCTTTGGATTCTCTAGTAAAGTTTGACTCTTGTTATTATATATGTTTCTACACACCTATACTGTAACAGAATACCGGACCTAAACAGTTATACAGATTGCGGCGTGTTTTGTTTTCTCGTGTCCGTGTTTTTTCATGTCAGTATTTTTTCATGTTTCACTCTTCCTGTCACTATGTACACACCTGCATTTCTGTTAATCATGCTTGAGCAGAAGGACCGCTCCCTTGAGGCACATTTGGACAACAGCCTCTGCAACTCCCTGTATGTCGGCTTCAACACCGCCACTAAAGCGCAGCTGTCCGGGGAAGGGCCTGCGATGCAGGAGCCAGCGACAAGTGGAACGACTGAGCGTAACATCGCTGCGGAGCTGGAGCACAGCGTGTCTGACCAGGTGTGCGAGTTTGCTACATCAGTTGTCGCCAGGGGAGTCAGTGAGGAATACAAGGGTTTGGAATGGAGCCCTGCCCACACTCCCACCACTGAGAGTGAGTTCCAGGCAAGCACTATGGACTTTTGTTTTGAGTTTGGAGAGGATTCCCTACCTCCGTTTATTCCTCCTGAGACTGTCTGTTCTATAATGGATGAACTGGTCCCGCCCAGCCTCCCTCTCCAAACCCCTACTCAAGATTTTTTTTTTTTCAGTCCCTCTGTTTATCAGCCCTTTCTCCAGCCCTCAACCATGCCTGCTACCCAGCCCTTGCTGTCTCCCATCACTCCCTCAGCTTTACACCAGCCTCCTCTCAGTGGCATGGCTACATCTGGGGCCTGCTGTGAGCCAGCTTCAGGCGATGAAGATCCTGCGGCTCCGCCCCTGGCCTCAGATCCCGTCGTAACACCTCGGCTCATCGTCCTAACTCCTCCGCCTCTGCTCCTTCCACCCTCGTCTACATCAGAGACCATCGAGCTTTCAGCTCCACTGGACTCCCTCGGACCCTCGACTTTGCCTGGGTCAGACATCGCCAGGCTCTCCAACCCTCCACCCCTACGGCTCGGATTGGCTCTGCCTTCCCTCAGGCTCCGCCTCGGCCCTCAGTCGTTCCAGCTCCACCTCAGCCCTCCAGTACCCTGCTTCCGCCTCGGGGGGGGCTGTCGCTACGACTCCGTCGCGGACTCCGAGACCTTCGGCATCACTCCGCTCCTTTGGCCCTTCGGTCTTCGCTCAAGACTCCACCTCCATCGGCTGCGCTGCTTCCATGCGTCCTCAAGGTTGTTTTCTCACCACCATGGCTCCTCCCTCCAGCAACGCTACCGTGGGTCGCCGTTTTGGCTGTGGCCTGGAGCAACACTTGGACTCCCCTGGTTAAGGCACCTCCCTGTTCTTCACCACCATCTGCACCTCCCTGGACTCCTGTACTCTGCCTCCTCCCAGTTAGCCATCCGCCTCCTAAGCTGCCTCCTACACCATCTTCATCTTCCCCTCTCCACGGCGCGAGGATGTGCCTTTCCGGGAGGGGGCGATATGTTACATGTGCACTCTGTTTTGGACTTGTGTTGTTCCATTTCCCACCACTAGTTTATCTCCATGGTTACTGATCACCCCAATCATCACATTCAGCTGTGTTCATTCACCCTCCTTGTATCCCTGTGTATATAAACCCTGTGTTTCCTGTTCAGTATTGTCCGGTATCATTTGGATGTTAGTGTGTGTGTATCTGTGTTCCTGTATGCTCCTTTGGATTCTCTAGTAAAGTTTGACTTATTATATTCCTCTTTGTGCGTGTTTCTACAGACCTATACTGTAACACATGTGGTGTATAAATCTCAATTTTAAAAAATTGACCCTTATGACTGTTTTTATTTTTCCCCCGCATGTCATGGGTGGGGCTGCGTAGATATTTTAGTGTAAAACAAGAAAAAAAACACTGATTAACAAATCAAATGTTCGCATTATAATGAACATTTTGAACAAGCTATCAACTAGCTACCACATTCCAACACACATTAGCAACATAAGCTGTATTTTCCAGCAGGGCAGACCTTTCTGTAGCTGTTTGTTCCACACAATGACTGCCTGCACCGAGCTATTACTACCCACGTGCTTGAGATTTCCAAAGCAAGGCTAATGCCAACTCCTGACACTTCTCAAGCTGAACTCTGCCCTTTTAAGGTACTCAGAAAATCCCTCCTAGCTTGGTAGCATTATCACTCTGCTCTTTCGCTGTCTCGTTTTCGCGCTCTCTCTCTCGGTTCGCAGAGAAATTCAGACATCCTTGAGCTGTGCGCTTCTGTTGGTCTGCCCGGCTGCTGCTTTGAGTTTTATTAAGAGTGACCTTCAATATGCCTCAGCTTTCTGCAAAATGTCGCTAGCAGCACTAGGGCACCGAGAGGTCCTCTGGCTCCACAGACTGTCTCAACACGCCGCTTTCTTTCCCTCGCATTGTTTTGCCGGAGATGATTGAAATGGTTTGTGCAGAGATGAACGGGGTGAACGCAGAGTTCAGGAGTCTGGAATATTTTTGTTCCAATTGCTCATGTTTTCCATCTAGAGATGACACCGACAATAAAGCTCAAAGTAGATCTCAATAAGATATACTACATGTAAACCAAACTTTTATTAGCAGTACTGGAAAAGAAGGGTAATTTTATATCATGGCAAGGACAAAAATAGGATGAGAAAATAATAGACCGTCTAAAAGTAAAAGGAAACAAATGGGTCAATTACTATTTTTTGGACAGATCTATGAATTTATTTAAAAATGTATTGATACATACAATGACTTGATTAAAATTAAGACATTTGGGGGGGCATAAACTACAAATAAAGATGTAAATGATATTTAAAGGTATGTAAACTGCATTTACTTGCACTTATTCTCATTACATTCCTAGTCAGTCGCATGCTACATATATAACATCATACCACCCAGCCCTAGTTCCTCATGAGAATCTCTGTACTCTTGCACATTATAAATGCCATATCCAAAACATTTTCGGTGACCCCCAAGGCCTCACCAAAGTGATTTCCCTCCTTTAGAGGGCAAAACACTGATAAGACTCATACTAATGCGTTTTACTCCTCAAACCTATTTAAAATTTCCAGAGGGTTGGTTTCTTCAAGGCGGCATTTCAGGCCACAATAGATAAGACAGCTAAAGTGTTTATCCTTTTGGTAATCCAGCCTCAATATAAATCTATCCAGAGGTGGAAGTGACATTAGACACACCGCCTAAACCTCCCAACCCTGCCTTCGCACCCCCCATTGTTACCCAACTCTAAATATCTGACCTTTACAATGCTTGCGTCACCTGTACTGTACAAACATAAAGCCATAAAACCCTTAATTACTAAAACCCTAATCAACTTTAACTTGTCAGGTCTAAATTGGATATGTTCATTTATTCAAGCTAATTGCTAGGCAACTGATCACCATGAGTTTATTCAAGGCCATTAAGTGCTAATGCAACAGAGCTAGCGGTAGCTATAGAGGCTGTCTGAAAAGTAAAAGTCATTGTCCTCGCTTCATGTTTACCAGGCCAGTGTGACTCATGAGGGTTGTCAATGCATAAACTAATTTCTCAAGAGAATAATGAGAATTTGGAGGTTGCGGGTAATGATACGTAACCTCAAGGCTGCATTCACAGCTCTGATAAGCAGAACTTCACCAGCGTTTGACAACGTACTGTTAAATGCTGCTTTAAATTATTTTCTTAATCAGTATTTTGTCTTATCTATCTATCTATCTATCTATCTATCTATCTATCTATCTATCTATTTAAAAATGGCATATACATGTTTTGAATTTCAATTCATTTAAGCAACAGAACTGGAATTTATAAGGCATTATGAATTATGAATGACACACAACACAACACAACTTTCATAGAAGATAAATTGAATTAAGTTCATCTTATCTCTTTTTTTATCGTTTTTTAAACATCATAAACCTCAATAAAATTGGTTAGCTTTATGCTTGAACAAGAAAAACAAAGAAAAAAAACAACAACTTGAGATTTGCCGCAAATGATCCCTACAAATTTTGCCGTTTGCAATAACAAACTCTAAAAATGACGTTATTACGTAAATATCACATTTCATATGCTCATGCCCCTCTTAATGTGATGATAAACACCTGTAATGGATCATCTTAGATCCTAAACGCTCTCATAAAAATACGTTATTGAATATCTACCTCAGAATGATTCCCGGTTTCCAATTGCTTGGGATTTCAGCTTCCTGCCTGCTCGCTTCCAATGTTTAACATCTCAGAAAAGGCTCGAAACACGGAGGTGCTCATTTGTGAGATTGAAGAACACTAGAAATGATTGCAGAATCCTCGTGATTAGGGGTCAAATAGCAGCTTAATGACTTTCAAGTGGCAAAGCCTCGTAGGATTGAATATGAGGCCAGATGAATCCTGATTGATTCTCTATCATCCTGTCACAACCAGTGTCTCTCCGCCTTGTTTATTGGATTGAATTTATTACTTGAAATGATGTAATTTCATGAGACTAGGACAAAAAATTACATTATACTAATAGCGCTGTTACAGTGAAGCCAAGTGCATTACAAGACTGAAAATGTCACCCTGTTGACATAATAACACTTAGTTTTATTTTTTTTATTTTGAATTGGTATGCTTTACACGGATGTTATGATATCAACAAACAACATGAAGGAAGGGCTTGTGGACACTGCTAAAGGAGCTCAAATAGTCAACATAGCATTTATATAATATCCAGCATGTGGGGAATAATTAACTAAAAGAAGCAATGGCACTATTTCAACTCCATTTTTAGCATAGCACAACTGCTTAATTGCTTTTCCATTAAAAATAAACTTTTTGCAATGACTAGCAGAGTAACAAAATCTTAAAATACCACTCTGATAATAAAAGGGAATTATATCAGTTATTTAAAAGTTTTGTTAATAGTTTGAAGTGCAGCTAAAGGGTAGCTTAACTGTGATTTAACTACGACCTTAAAAGTAAAGGTTCTTGGTAACACTTTAGTATAGGGAACACATATAAACTATTAACTATGACCTTTCCCTCAGTAAACTCCTAATTTACTGCTTATTAATAGTTAGTAAGGTAGTTGTTAAGTTTAGGTATTGGGTAAGATTAAGAATGTAGAATAAGGCCATGCAGAATAAGGCATTAATATGTGCTTAATAAGTAATACTAAATAGCCAATATTCTAGTAATATGCATGCTAATAAGCAACTAATTAAAAGACCCTAAAATAAAGTGTTACCAGGTTCTTTATTGGTATTTATGGTTCCATGAAGAACCTTCAACATCCATGGAACTGTTCCATTACACAAAAGGTTCTTTAGAGTGGGAAAAGGTCATTTAATTGTTCTTCACAACATGGACAACATGAACAACAAGAACTTTTTAAGGATAGATTTAAAGATTGTTCACTTAAAGAATCTTTGGAGAAACAAAAATGGTTCTTCTATGGGTTTACTGCAAAAAACACCCTCCTGGAAACTTTGCCAAAAAGTCAAATTGCCAAAGCTTGGCAAGCTACATTGTCAAAGTACTTTCCCGAACATCTCCCTTCTCTTCAGACAGACACACAAAAGAGCCTGGTTAATTATCTACATAGGAGCGCTGGGATCCATCTTCTCATCATCTCCTGGTGCCGGTCTTCAGGAGAGCGGGAGGATTACTAGCTCCTCTGCTTCCCATCAGCCCAATCTCTACAATGGACAAGCAGAGGTGAGCAGCATCTACACAGGCACCGGAAGGATATGGTGAACCGTGTCTCAGTGGCTCTTTAAAGCTTCTTTCCATGGCTCAATGAGCACACACCGTTTCATTGTCCCAGCCCCCGAGCTTCATAAATCCACTCGTATCTCTGGAGAGCAGCCAGAAATGCTGTACTACTCACTTTAGCCAGGATTCTGCCTGTTTCTCTCGGCACAGGCCATTATATCCAATATGAATGTAGGCGTCCTAAAGATGCCATGAATACAATAGATGGGGAGAAAGACAGCGTGGTGCCCAGGGGCGATGGAGCCAGAGTCGGGTCTGAGCACAATAAACTGAGCCCAACTGCTGGCTAAAGGATATGAGTGTGTGTTTTAGTACATAGAGTACAAGAGAAATATATAGACATAAACATTAGCTTTTTAGGTGTAGGTTTTTTTAGGTACACCTGTTCAACTGCTCATTAACGCAAATATCTAATTAGACAATCACATGGCAGCAACTCAATGCATTTAGGCATGTAGAAATGGTCAAGACGATCTGCTGAAGTTGAAACTGAACATCAGAATGGAGAAGAAAGGTGATTTATTTGACTTTGAATGTGGCATGGTTCGGGCTGGTCTGAGTATTTCAGAAACTGCTGATTTACTGGGATTTTCATGCAAAACCATATCTTGGGATTACAGAGAATGGTCCACAAAAGAGAAAATATCCAGAGAACGGCAGTTCTGTGGGCGAAAATGGCTTGTTGATGTCAGAGGTCAGAGGAGAATGACCAGACTGGTTTGAGCTGATAGAAAGGTACAAATAAGTAGAAATAACCACCCGTTACAACCGAAGTCTGCAGAAGAGCATCTCTAAACACACAACATTAATTAATTCATTAATTCATTCATTCTTTATTTAACCAGGTTAAAAACTCATTGAGATTAAAATCTATTTTACGAGAGTGACCTGGCCAAGAAAGCAGCAACAATAACATAAACATATAAATACACATCAAGACAGAAAAATACAATCAAGGATCACAACAGCAACTTACCAATGGATAAAACACATAATCTGTTAAAAGTAACTTAAAGATGACTGTGTTTCCATCACTAAATGAGTTTAAGACATTGTGTAAAGTATTCCAAACAGTAGAAGCATTGTATTTAAAGGTTTTTTTTATTTTTTTTTTTTTATACCTAGCTCTGTTCGAACTCAAGGAACTTTAAGATATAACAAATTGTTTGAACAAAGATTGTAACAGACATTTGTGTTTGAAAATGTTTGAACATATCAAACCTTGAAGCAGATGGGCAGCAGAAGACACACAGAGTGCCACTCCTGTCAGCTAAGAACAAGAAACTGAGGCTACAATTCACACAGGCTCAAAAAAGTTGCCTGGTCCGATGAGTCTTGATTTCTGCTGCTACATTCAGATGGAAGGGTCAGAATTTGGCGTAAACAGCCTTGTCCTGCCTTGATTCATTGGTTCAGGATGCTGCTGGTGGTGTAATGGTGTGTGGGATTTTTTCTTGGCACAGTTTGGGCCCCTTAGTACCAATTGAGCATTGTTTAAATGCCACAGCCTGAGTATTGTTGCTGACCATGCCCATCCCTTTATGACCACAGCGATAAGCATATGAAATTGTACTGCCTAGTAAGAATGATGCAAAAACTGAAACATAAATGTACTAGGTTTGTAAAAATAAAACATTAAAAACAACAATGATAAATATAATGTTTGCCTTACAAAACTTGAAAATTCCACATTTTTTCACCAAATCACAATTGGTGTAACAAAAATGCCGCCACTTTCTCTATTATCAAGGTCATCTCTGGATATTATTACCATTTAGCAATATGACATTTCCATAAATAGTACACAATTTTGGGGTGCCAACCTATGCTTGTCAAATTTTGTTAAACATGACAAAAACATTACAAATATTAAATGAGAGTAGAACTCACTAACTTGAAAATGGCTCTTCTGTACACTCCGTTATTTCTCTTCATCATCATTTAAAGGGACAGTTCTCTAATAATTTGAGGTGTATATAGTAAGAAAATAATATATATATATATATATATATATATATATATATATATTTAGTTACAAAACACTTTAGATTTGTGTTGTAGTGAGTGTCAACAAATGTTGTGGATCTTATTGTGGCATGATAATATATATATATATATATATATACACTATTATATGGAAAAAATGAACAAACTTACTGGAATCATTTTGTTCCATCATTCCATTATTAGTGAGCATAGAAAGGATTTTTATCCAAAGCAAATTATTGAAGTCAGCACAATGAATAAAAAGAACTCCAAGGTAAAAGGTGGGTTGATGAAATACCTTTAGAATGTAATATTTTGAAAATGTTAAATCGCTAATTAGGACCTCAGTAGTTTCATGATAATTTTTACCTATGTGTACAGCAAGTCATCACTTAGCTTAATCACATACATTTTATCAATATCAAATGTGCATCTCTCTCCCTTCATCTATTTCATGCCAGGTGGAACTTATGAATAAGGCTAATTTTGGCCACAATTTTTCTAACTAGGCATTAGTATTTATTATTGCTAAATATGAGCATCTCAGGATATAGTGGCCCCAAAATTATTTTGACATTTAAGTGATGCTTAAAATGTCAGAATTGCACTGCATTAAGTAACAAAACATCAAACTTATAGTGACATTAGGAAATAAATCATAATAATAATACATTATTATATTTATAAGCACTTCAACCATGTAAGGTTCCAATTCTGATTCTACTTAACAATTCTGGTTCAATAACAGTCCATTAACAAAACTTTAATCAGTTCAAATCAACAATAATCATTTAACTCTTAACACATTTAGACATATGTAACCCCTCTAGTTCTACTGGCACTGCCCAAAGCGGAATTCGAACTGGCATTTCCAGCATCAGGTAGATTAATGTCGGTGGACTTGAACTTGAAAATGGTGTGTACTGACGAGTGCGAATGATAAACACCTGTGTCTCGTATCAGTAATTGGTGTGGAGAGACCGGTTAAAAGGCACCAGGAAATGGGGAGCTGGAGAGAGAGAAACTGACTAGGAACTCGTGCCATGCAGAGAGACTGTCTGTCAGAGCTGGAATTCTATGCTGACTTATATACTTAGTTATTTGCTGAGTGATAGAAAGCGCAATGAGCGCCACTTCTTTTGTTTGTACCAGAGAACTTTAAATAAAACGCACCGACCCTGTGTTCTTCCTTATACATTCTGAACCACATCACACTGGTGCCGAAGCCCGGGAAGGGAGAAGAACGCTGCCGCTGTCATGCAGTCCCCGCCAGGATCACCATTTGCGGAGGTCATCCAATCGCTCGCGGGTCTTCACCAGGAACACCATCAGGCACTGCTGGTAGACCGCGAGCTGTTCCGGAGCTGGATTGACTGGGAGGTTCGGGCTACGGGAACTCCATCTGCCCCAGCCCCGCCCACTCACGTGCCTCTCAATAAGATGGGTCCTCAAGACGACCCAGAGGCGTTCATAGACCTGTTTGAGAGGTCTGCTGAGGCATGTGGGTGGTCTCAAGAAGACTGGCCAGTACGGCTCATCCCCCTGCTGTCGGGAGAAGCCAGGTGGCTGCACAACAGCTGCCAGTCCAGAACCTCCTGGTCTATCAAGACCTTAAGCACGCCATCCTCCAGTGGGTCGGCCTGAGTCCAGAGCAGCACCACCAGCGCTTCAGATCGCTGGACCTTGGAGACTGTGGCCAACGCTTCGTGATGGTGCAACAGCTCCATCATCATTCCAAATTACTCTCCAAGTGGCAAGGGCCCTTTGAGGTCACACAACGAGTTGGAGATCTCAATTATGAGATAGTACGATCAGACAGGAGCGGGGCACATCAAATTTACCACCTCAATCTCCTTAAAAAGTGGAGTGGGGTGGAGTCAGTGATGCTGGCGATGGTGGTGAGTGGAGAGGAAGATCTTGGGCCAGAAGTGAACACTAACAATCTATCTCTCGTTCTGGCCCCAGGAGGAAATCACCTCTCGCCCTCACAGCTCACTGACGTGGCCAAGTTGCAAGCTGAATTTGCAGATGTGTACTCGCCCCTGCCTGGTTGCACAAACTTCATTCAGCACCATATTGAGACCGAGCCAGGCATGGTAGTGTGCTGCCGGCCATATCATTTGCCTGAAAATAAAAAAAAGTAGTTCAGACTTAATTAGAGGCGATGCTAGATATGGGAGTAATAGAGGAATCCAACAGTGATTGGGCGAGCCCGATAGTTTTAGTGCCTAAAACGGATGGCTCTGTTCGGTTCTGTGTGGATTATCGGAAGGTGAATACTGTGTCGAAATTCGATGTGTATCCAATGCGGGTTGACGAATTGCTTGATCGACTGGGTTCTACTTGATTTTATTCGACACTGGATTTAACAAAAGGATATTGGCAGATCCCCTTATCACCTATATGTAAGGAAAAAACAGCTTTCACAACGCCGTTTTGATTACACCAATTTGTTACTCTTCCTTTCAGGTTGTTCTGGGCTCCGCCACCTTTCAGCGCCTCATAGATCGGATACTCCGGCCGCACGCTGCACATGCCGCTACATATTTGGATGACATTATCATCTATAGTAATGACTGGCAGTGTCATATGCAGCATCTGCGGGCTGTTCTGAGATCGCTGAGGGTGGCCGGACTAACGGCCAACCCGAAGAAGGAAGTGTGCGGTTGGGAGTGTGGAGGTCAGGTATCTGGGCTTCCACTTGGGTCATGGATAGGTGCGTCCCCAAATTGATAAGACGGCAGCAGTTGCAACTTGTCCGAGACCCAGGACCAAAAAGGAGGTGAGGCAGTTCCTGGGGCTGGCGGGATATTATAGAAGGTTTGTACCTAATTATTTGGACCTCACCAGCCTGCTCACTGACCTCACTAAAAAAGAAGGAACAGATCCGGTCCAGTGGACGGAGCAGTGCCAGCAGGCTTTCACCCAGATAAAGGCTGCTCTGTGTGGCGGGCCCTTCTTGCACTCCTCTGACTTTTCTCTCCCTTTTCTGTTGCACACTGACGCGTCGGACAGGGGGCTTGGAGCGGTCCTGTCCCAGGAGATAGAGGAACCTCCGGTGCTGTACATCAGTTGTAAGCTCTCGAAGAGAGAGACGATGTACAGCACCATAGAAAACGAGTGCTTGGCGATTACTCTCCGCTATTATCTCCTAGGACGGGAATTCACTCTCTGTTCGGACCACGCACCCCTGCAGTGGCTCCACAGCATGAAGGATACCAGCATGTCTGGCATTACACCCCTTTAAATTCAAGGTGGTCCACAGGCCGGGGGGGCAGATGACTGTGGCTGATTTTCTCTCCAGAAAGGATGGCTCCCCGGCCTGAGTCAGGCGGTGGGGGTATGTGGCGAGGGGGGCGTGGTTCAGCGAGGTCTGCAATGGGAGAGAGAGGCAGGAGACGAGTGGTGCGTAAGTAGGTCAAGTGCAAATGATAAACACCTGTCTTGTTTCAGTAATTGGTGTGGAGAGAACGGTTAAAAGCCACCAGGAAATGGGGAGCTGGAGAGAGAGAAACTGACTGGGAATTCGTGCTATGCGGAGAGACTGTCTGTCAGAGCTGACTTATATTCTGAGTTATTTGCTGAGTGATAGAAAGCGCAATGAGTGCCACTTCTTTTATTTGTACCAGATAACTTTAAATAAAACACGAGTTCCAGTCACGCCGACCCTGTCTTCTTCCTTCCTTACTTTGAACCACATCACAAATACTTTCTCCAAGAGCCCAAGCGTAGATACAGGACTACAGAATAGTGCGTAAAACAAATCATCAGGGAAAACTTGTAAATAATTAATCAGCTCCATAGTGGATTCCAAGTGATCAAGAGCTTAGGGCGTTCCATTTTAAACACATTGCAAGGGTTCTGCTAGTAGTGGGCACTCGTGCAAAGTAAGCAATGACGTACATTTGAGTGGATGAGACAGAGGGAAGTTAGTGAGGGAAGGGCATTAAAAATGGACTTAAAAGCAGCCCAAATTTGTAAATTCTTTTGACTGATTC
This sequence comes from Elopichthys bambusa, assembly GCA_037101425.1. Classification (NCBI taxonomy): domain Eukaryota; kingdom Metazoa; phylum Chordata; class Actinopteri; order Cypriniformes; family Xenocyprididae; genus Elopichthys; species Elopichthys bambusa. Next base: position 16,015,351 of record CM074433.1, on the reverse strand, counting down.
ATTACAATGGACCGACTCATAAGATTCATTCTTTCGTGAATAAGACTCTTCTGATCATGCTACAGAATGTGTTTGTTGTTAATCTGCGAGAAACGTCTCGGTTACGACTGTAACCTTAGTTCCCTGAAGAGGGAACGAGACGTTGCGTTGAGAAATTGACGCTTTGGGAACGCAACGCGTGATGTCGTCATGAAGCACGTGTGAAATCCGTCCAATGGTGTGACGAGACGTCAGAAGCGGGTGACGTCACGGCCAGGAAGCTATAAAGCACACTCAAACGAAGGAACGCTAGCTTAAAGTGTCTGAAGTAAGCGCTGACAGGCGTGCCGGAAGTATGGCAGGGCGACGCAACGTCTCGTTCCCTCTTCAGAGAACTAAGGTTACAGTCATAACCGAGACGTTCCCTTTCAAGGGAACTCGCGTTGTGTCGAGAAATTGACGCTTTTGGAACGTTAATACCCACGCAGCCATAATTACAAAGGCCTGTCTAGTGTGACTCGTCAACACCAGAGAGAACCCGGGCCCCGGGGGAGCTAAGGTCAAGATCATAAAACCTGAAGAATGTGGACCAGCCTGCCGCATCACAGACGTCCTGAAGAGAGGCTCCCGAAAGAAGGGCTTTACAGGCCGCCATACTTCTAGTAGAGTGGGTTCGGACTGCTAAAGGTGAGGGCAGCCCGGCCGACTCGTAAGCGAGTGAAATAGCCTCGACTATCCACTTGCTCATCCTTTGCTTAGATGTCGGGGCCCCTTTGCTAGGGGACCCGAAGCAGATGAACAGCTGTTCAGTTTTACGCCACAGGGCAGCTCTGTGAACGTAGGCATCCAGCGCCCGAACAGGGCAAAGCAAATTAAGGTGTTCCTGGTCCAAATTTCTGAAGGGAGGAGGACAGAAGGCCTGCAGTACGATAGGCCTGGCCACATTAGTGGGGACCTTAGGGACATAACCAGGTCTGGGATGAAGGAAGGCTTTCACCATCCTGGGTGCAAATTCCAAGCACGAGGGGGCAACTGAAAGGGCCTGCAAATCTCCTATTCTTTTTAAGGAAGATATAGCGAGGAGGAACAGCGTTTTGAGGGTCAAAAACTTGACTGGGACCTCCTCAATGGGCTCAAAGGGGGCTAGGGAAAGGCCTTGGAGCACCACGTATAACTTCCTCGTGGAGGGAGCTCTAGATTGGAGAATGGTCCCTACAACCTCAGTTGAGAGACCAGAATTTATGAGCTGGGCCCCCTCAGAGGCCAAGCCCACAGGTTCCAGAGTTCTGGGCGGGGGTGGAAAATCATGCCCCCTGCCTGGGACAGAAGGTCCCTCCTGATCGGAATCTCCCAGGGAGAGCCGTCTAGGAGAGATACTAGGTCCGAGAACCACACTCTGCCCGGCCAGCGCGGGGCTAGCAAGGTGAGCCGGACATGGTCCCGGCGAACTCTTTCTAGAACTCCCGGGAGCAGAGCGATCGGGGGAAATGCATACAGACGAAGCCTCTGCCACGTCTGTACCATAGCATCCAGTCCAAGAGGAGTGAATGTGCAGGGTGAATGTGCAGGGTGATAACGCTAGGCCGAATGGAAGAACCCGATATTGGTAAGCTTTGCCCCCGAAAGCAAACCTCAGGAACTTCCTGGGATGTGGAAGGATGGAGATATGGAAGTATGCGTCCTTGAGGTTGATCGTGACAAACCAGTCCTCGGACCTGATCTGTGACATGATTTGCCTCAACGTTAACATCTTGAACTTTAGCTTCATAACTGACTGGTTCAGTTGACGCAGATCCAAAATGGGATGCAACCCCCTATCCTTCTTTGGAACAATAAAGTAACGGCTGTAGAAACCGTTCACATTGAGCACCGGTGCTTCTCCCAACGTGGAAGGAACCGCAAAGCGTGCTTCCAAACACTGGGAAAAAGCACTGGACCTGTCAGGTGAGGGCTGAGATAGGGCGGGGCCCGTCTCAAACCCCTCTGACAAGTCCATTTGCGATCCCCAAGATCTGGATCGACGCTGTGCCTCGGCAGCAGCGGGACCCGAACCCTGGGGAACGCAAGCCTGAGCGCTTTCATCAAACAGCGCCAGGCGGGAGCGGAGCGTCCGTAAAGGAAGGAGATCGCAGTGCTCACAGCCAGCACCCTTGAGTGCTGACTGAGCATGCTCCGCTCCCAAACAAGCTACACAAAGATCGTGTGTATCCCCACCCGTGATGTAACGTGGGCAGGGATGAACGCACGATCTAAATTGCTTGTCCGCCATAATGATAAAGATAATGATATAGATGAGACAAAACAACACCAAATAAGACATACAAGATCACACAAAGCGCAACTGAAGACACAGAAGCTAGCGTTGCTTTGTTTGAGTGTGCTTTATAGCTTCCTGGCCGTGACGTCACCCGCTTCTGACGTCTCGTCACACCATTGGACGGATTTCACACGTGCTTCATGACGACATCACGCGTCGCGTTCCCAAAGCGTCAATTTCTCGACGCAACGCGAGTTCCCTTGAAAGGGAAATATAGTTATTCAAGAACCCTTAATGAATGTCATAGAATATTAAATAATTAACTTGAAAAGTAAATAGAAAAATAACACATATTTTGTAGAACATTTCTAATGCAATGACATTTGTGCACTTGAAATATAATTATTATTATTATTATTATTTTAGGCACTGTAACTAATCTGGCCAAATGGGATTCTATAATGTTTTGCAATGCACCGTATTATCCAAGAATAACCCAATTTTAATAATTGTTTATCTTACCAAGCTTCAGATTTATTTGACATGTATTTAAGAGATAGATGTTAGTGCTGACTCACAGGGCTCGTTGAAATTGAGCTGTTTTTCCTATTTTTTCATTTGTTCTATTGCATGGAATTAATAAGGTCACTGAGACACCACGGCCGGAGTTATTATTTTACAGCACTGGAGATCACTGCAGACTGCTTAATATTTCCAACCAATTTGCACAATGAAAACAGACGCCATAGAGCACTGTTTTTCTTTACTTAGATGATTGCACTTCAGAGTCAAGGGTCGGTTTTCGCAACAGCATTATTATTCAGCGTAGTGACGGTCCTGATAGGATTAACTTGTGTATATTTGAATCCATCTTCACTGGACTATTTCACTATTGCAAGGAGAAATACAGTTGAAGTACATAATTCAACATGCAGACAGGTAGGGCATATCAATGAGGAGAGGCGAGAGCATAACTCAAACGGGTTCACAAATAGGCCAGTCATAATCTGGGAAATGGGTTTTGAGAAACACGGAGAGGCTATGTGGAATACAAAACGTAATGAATCTAGTGTGTACAGTGAAACTAGTGGGAACACATGTGCTACTCACCTGGAGGGATTGAGAAAAAGTTGAGGTCGCGCAGTAGTAGTTGGGTTCATAAACAACGTCAAGGTAAAGCCTGAGGCAAAAGTTCTTCATACTGACTTGGCCTACTCTTTTTAAAATAAGGAGTAGATAACCCATTTTTATCACGTGCACTATACATATACATATACATATACATGTACGTTTTTCTGCAGCAACGACATACGTTTAGAGATGGAGGAAGTGGTTTTCCAGGAACAGTTCACCCAAAAATTTAACTTCTGTCATCCTCTGTTTCTAGCACAGAAAATATCAAGTTAGAACTAACAACGGCTTGCTGTTTCTTAAAGCAAGGAGAGGCAGCACGTTTGCGCAGTGTAGCTTTTATACAACAGTTCAGTAAAAATAAATTGAGTAATTTACATTTTAGACACAATATTGCCAGATACTTGTCTAGTCTATTTTGATCTACCAACAAAAACAGTTCTAATCAAAGCCTCAGCAGAACCGCGGCAAAATAGAGCAACTCACTAGTGTCACGTTCCGGAATGATTCAATTTTTTGGTTTATTCAAATAACTCACATATAAATTAATTAGGCCAACTTGTTTATTTCCTGAATGAAATGGTGTATTATTCAGCAACTCATTCATAAAAATAGTTACGTTAGATGTTACATGTTAGAACAAACTGGTTAATGAAATGACTCATAGTTGCTTGTTTTTTTTGTTTTTTTCTTGAATGAATCAGTGTTTCTGAACAAATTGGTTGAGTAAATGATTCAGTGACTCACTCATAAAGACAGTGTTGTCAGATTGTATTGCAGAATGCTTGAGTGCTGATCAAAAGATTTGCGGACCAGAACTAACTATAATAATCATATTTGAAGTTTAAATATACAAATTTGCATCCTTATTATTTATTTATTTATTTTAAGAAATTCCAAACCAGAATTTTATTTAAGTGCTGCAGCTCGCCTGTATTTCAGAGTATTTGGTTGTTTATACAACAGCAAATCAACAGCAAGTGAAACTTCTCCTGAGCCAAAGTATATCATTAACCCACAGACCCCAATCTGAATCATATTTTTCCATTTGATCATGCAAGCTAGCCGGTCATCTCAGTGATCAAAGAGTGGGGTCAGAGAGTAATTGCTAGCTTCAAGTTAAGATATCCGGGTAAACAGGTCTGACCCCCTAAACTTGACACATATGATGAGTGGGAGGAGAGCAAGTCAAGCAGAGCAGCATCAGAGAGAGAGATAGACACAATATGAAAAATGAGTCACAGTGGGTGGCATGAACACAATCTTATATAATTTTTTACCTCTATAGTCGAAATTTACATATAAGTTAGGGAATCCCACTAAATTAACATGTTTAATTGACAACCCTAACAGAAATGTAGGTCACATTCACTTTTCTACTGTCAAACTGTATACAAAAATGTATTCTAAGAATGTTTTGCTAACATTCTCATTAAGTTATGAAAACAGTATTTCTAAATGTTCCCTGAATGTTCAAAAAAAATTTTTAATTGTTTTTAAAACGTTTAAGGGAACATTCCATTCTGCAAACATTGTGGGAACGTTACTTTTCAGTCCTTCCAGGATTTCGCAGGACTGTTTACTGAAATTTGCGGCAATATTTACAGCATTTCTTGTTGTTTTGCTGTGAAAATATACCACAGACAACATTCTTTTAACATTGTTATTACTTTTCTGACCTCGAGAACCATTGCAGAGCTCCAGGCTAACATTTGAGGGCAGTAGCACCGGTGCCATTAAGTTCTAAGGTGGCACCAGCCCCTAATTTGGCAGAGCTGTAAGGGCTGACAGAAAAGCACTGAGCTTGAAATGCAGATAATATTAACTTATATTTTATTATTATTTTTAATAAATATTAAAAATGTGGAAATGGCTAATAAGCCAATAAGTGATCCTCTTCTGCATCTACTACAATGGTAATTTATTGTCTTTTTAATTTTTAAGTGTGAACATCGTGAAACTTTTAGTTTTACAAATGGGGACAAACTATAAAGGATGAACAAATAATGTTTTGGACATCACATTAAAATAACATTCCAATTGGGCAATACTTAAAGCTTTGAAGTACTGGGAAAAGTTGTTTGAAGGACTTAAAAGCACTCTGCCACAAGTTATTTCCGTTAGTGTTACTACGTTACACTTAGCCTACACTTCATGGCACAATGTTTCTCATGGTTTCCAGATTAAGCAAGCGCTGGGAAGAAAGCACTTGAATTCACCGCAGAATGAATAACATCACTGTGAAATCTTGTGAGAAGCAAAACCGCAGAATTAATAACATCACTAAGAAATCTTGTGAGAAGCATTCACATTCGTCACAGAATTCTCTGTTAAACCACAGATATCAGATCAGATAAGTTTCCACGTCAACACTATTTGATCTGATATCTGTTGCTCACAAGATTTCAGTGATGTTATTAATTCTGCGGTTTTGCTTCTCACAAGATTTCACATTGATGTTATTCATTCTGCGGTTTTGCTTCTCACAAGATTTCACAGTGATGTTATTAATTCTGCTGTGAATTGACCCTTCGCAAAGACCCGCCCTTTGCGCCCCAAATACACTGCAGATCAAAAAGAACACCGACAACACGTCCACAGACAAGACAGAGCAGGTTACTTGTGATATTAAATAATATCATAAGTAACGAACTGTGTCATTTTTTAAGAAATCCGAACAAGAAAAAACGTTTTGTGGCTCTTTAATGTGTTGTGACAGATCGCTGTAGCGCCTCAGCTTAAGTGGCTTGTGAACTAATCATCTCTTCCTATTAGTTCATTTATAGCATCAAATAAACATGAATAAAGATGAGAAGCAATGTTGTTTCAAACACAGAAAGACGTCAGTACACACCATTTTTCAAGTTCAAGTCCACTGAGGTTAATCTTCTAACTCCTGACTGCTTTGTTGGACAAAATGGCGGATTCTGTGTTATGATTGGTTAGATCGCTTGTCAATCAAACTCCTGGTGAAGGGTAAATTCAAATGCTTTCTTCTCAGTGCTGTGTTATAATGGTGTCGTGTGATCGAGATTGGCCCACTGCTCTAGGGTCCTTTTTTCGTACAACGACGTAACTCGCTACTTCACTACCACAGTACAATACATTGTTGAACAAATCAACTAGCTAGTCACGACTGTTTCCCAAAATTGTATTGTTGCAAACCTGTGGTTCAGCCACGTTTGTTAATGTTGTCACGCAGGTGGTGGAGTAATAACTTCTTTAGATTAATCCACTTGAGATCGAATTAATGCTAGATTTTCTGCCATAAATTATGAACATTTAATTTGAGGACTACTTCTTTTTCTTAGTTTTTTTTTTTTTTTTTTTTTGGCTTTATTTTCAGATTTAGTCATAGGCTCGTTCTTGCGTAGCCTACTAGAGCACGTAGGCACATGCACACTCTTCAAAAACGTTGCTTAAAATCTCTTGACAAACTAAAATATGTAAATGACACTTGTATATATTCAAAATAAAAAACTTTGCTCAAGATAACGATTTTTAAGTCCACATCTGCTAAAAACAAGAAACTATGCTTCTAAGTACAGCTCAAGAGCTGTCGTTCCAACCACACAAGTTTGAGATGCAGTTTGCAAATGTTTGTTTTGAACTATGGTTTTGGGAAACACCAGATCGGTGAACTATGTTAGTAACGACAGAACTTGCGATGTTAGTTGGCTGACGATGCTTTTGGGGGAAAAAAGCATTTTTTTTTTTTTTTTTTTTTTAATTATTGGTCCGAGCTGCACAGCTCAAACGAGTTGACTACTGCTGCCTTCACGTGGTCTCGGAATTATCATAAATACAAGTTTCCTAGGTAAAAATTGCACATCAACGCCCTCCCATTTCGAATGAATGCGATGAGCTGATATACTGAGCCCCTAAAGGGATGTGGTGGTGAAAAAAATTTGGGATGGGAGGATTTTTTTTTTTTACTTTTGCAAAAACTTCCCTCTTCCCTCGCAAAACCTGTTGTGAGCTCAGACAAACACATTTCCTGTTTAATGTCCCGCTGGCAGTGTTTCAGTCAGCTCCATAAGTTAACAATGAGGCGGTCAGTTTGAACTTGGACTCAAATATAAATAAATGCAGTCAGTGCTCTCGAGGAGGAGTTCAGTAATATATTCACAGATTCGAACTTCCCGGATCAATAACTCATAAGCTAAACACTGTTAAAACACAAATGACAGCTATTTCCAATCATAGTAATACAGACAACGAGCTACAACAACCCAATTTTCCTCAAACAACCTTTATAATATAAATTGGTCTCGCAGGCGGCGGAGAGACAAGTCCAAAGGGACCTGTTGAAAAGTACAAAATCCGAAAAGTGCAAAAAATTAACTTCAATGTTACACACTGTAGTGTAACCAAATTCAGTTAAAACATCACTGCTTTCCTGCTGGTTATACTACAACACGTAGTCTGGCAAGTATTAGCACATAAAGGCCTTCTTTACACAAATGATGTTGGTACGCAGCTTACATATTAGTTACAGCCAGCTTTTGCATGATAATTGCTTATTCTGAATTTGAAGGCATTACATATTATTTAATATTTTTTTCTAATATCAGTGAAGTTATTGATTTTGTTTCGTAATAAGAGAACACAAAAGTCTTGCGAGGGAACGCAATTTTAAAAAAAAGATTTGAAAAAAATGTTTCCCTCCCATCCCAAATTTTTTCCACCACAACATCCCCGTATAATCACAACTTCAGAAGTGGGAATTGTCAAATTTCTAAGAGCACATGAAGGCAGCATTAATGCATGTTGCGATGAGGTCACGGTACGTGTCTAAGCCCAAAATCTGTGGAAAATCTGCGACAATTGAGAAAAAATGCAAGCTCCTCTGAATATTGCGGAGTTTGCTTGATTTTGCAATAAATTCAGCAATCGCAGAATCACGAAATCCTAGAAGGACTGACTTTTGACTGTTCTCTGAATGTTTTGAAACAAGTAGTAATATCTAAAAAAATTTGAAAAAAAAAAAAATGTTCCATGAACGATGTATAAATAATGTTTTTTAAGAATTATTACTGAACAAATATTCTATTAATGTTTCTGCAAGAACGTCTGTTAATACATTTTGAAGAACTTTGCCAGAGTGTTCTAAAAACATTTTCTGTTAGCTGGGGACCATCAATTCCTAACCAAAATTGCAGGAAAATTTGGCACCAGCTACATCATGTTCTACTTTTACTGTATGCCACCTCATCTAGGAATTAGGAGTGAGTCCTAAGGATGTGATTGATGCTGAGGTAGAATAGTGCGCAAAAAGCACTGAAGAAGAGGTAAAAGGAAATGTGTTGTAAAGGAGATGATTACCCACTGGCACTCAACACTCTTTGCTTCTTAAGTTTGCATCACACCGGTTGCCTTCTTAATTTTCAGTTGAATCTCCTGAGCTCTCCATTTGTTTCTGTCTGGATTGAGTGTGGAGGCAGCAGAGCTCTCCCTCATGCTGGGCTGCCTACGCCCAGCCGCCCCTGTCGGGTAGATTGATGGTGCCCACCCCCCGTAGGCTGCGTGATGAGCTAATGATGGCTGCTGGAATATCAGCGAGACCCACCCACCCGAACTCCTAATCGTAACTAATGCCCTCTGTGATCTTCTTCTTCGCTTCATATTTTCCCGCAGGAAAAGCCACCCAAACACAGGAACAAATATAGAACCGAGAAAAATTGGGGTTTATGGTGTCAAGGTTTTATTTTAGATATATAATTTAGTTTCAATTTTAGTGTAGTTTTTTGCCATAAGAGGAAATGGGAGCAGGAAATAAAGAGAGCAAAGTTCGAACCGGAGTTCGATCGCATGACCAAGATTTAAAGGAACAGTTCACCCAAAAATTAATATTCTGTCATCATTTACTCACTCTCATGTCACTGTAATCCTGTATGACTTATGAATTTTTTTAAAAAGTGTTAAATGAACGTACAGAGTTGTGAGACAATAGGATGTGTGTCAGATCTGCTTCATGTTAGTTGGATCTTAAAGTAACAGTAACCTGCTGCTCTGTGTCATTAATGTTAATCAAAGAACAAAAGACAAAGAGAAAATCACATACTGCTCTTGACTGAATAACTTTTAATTTTTAGATTAATCTATATTCAATTTAGAATTTATGCAGTGAAAACTGTGCAATGTTTGTAATAATTACTTCGTAGAAACATCCTAAAAACAGTATATTTTAAATATTTGATCTAACAGGTAGAAAGTATTCAGAAATTGAAAAAAGATATCAAACACTTCACAGTCTTCATAAATTATAAATTAAATATAGATTAAGCCTTATTAAAGCTATAAAAGTTATTCAGTCAAGACCAGTGAGTGATTTTCTCGTTTTCTTTTGTTCACCCAAAAATGGCTTTCAGCCAAACACAACCAGAGTTTTATTAAAAAAAAAAAAAAAATTCTGGCTCTTCCAAGCTTTATAATAGGAGTGAAAGGTATCTTAGATTTTGAAGCCCAAAAAAGTGCATCCAAATAAAGGCCTTCTGAAGCAAAGTGATGCGCTTTGTAAGAAAAATAGCTATATTTGTAACTTTATAAACTAAAATCACTGGCTTCTGTACGTCAATTCCGGCAGAACAGTGAACTTTTACCTGATGACATATTGACAAACACGGAGGCACAGAGGATAGAGCAAAACAAAACACCGGTCACAAATTAGAAGTCTAAAACGAGAATTTTTATTAACCCCCTGGAGCCGTATGGATTACTTTTATGATGGATGGATGTGCTTTTTTGGGCTTCAAAATCTTGGCTATTCCCTCCCATTATAAAGCTTGGAAGATACAGAATACTTTTAATATAACTCAGATTGTGTTGAAAGAAGAAAGTCATATACACCTAGGATGGCTTGAGGGTGAATAAATTATAGATTAAATTTTTGGGTGAACTATCCCTTTAATGACAGACTGCAGCAGTGTTATTTTTCTCCCATTTCCTCACAACTCTTTACGTTACGTCTTTATTTAAGTCATTTAAGACTGTGCTTATGAGGATACTCGTCAAAACGGGCATTTTGGCAAGTGCTCGTTGTCGGAAGTGGCTTTCTGTGCGCACGAGTCGTATGTGTCTCTCAGGAGATTCACAGACAGCGCTCCACTGAGTTCTCTTTTGTGTCTTGTCACATTTAATGGTTATTCATGCAAAAAGCATTTGCATGAATAAGAACATGATCATATAATGTAACACTAGCTATCGCAGCCCTAATATTATATATATATATATTTTTTTATTTTTTTTTGCCTTTTCAACGTGGAAGCATACACATCCCTGATTTAGTTAGATTCATGCATTAAACATGAAAAATGATTGTTATGCAGTGTGGTATTGTCATTTTGCCATGACCGTAGGAACCCTGTATAAACCATAGAACTAAACATATGGTTCACGTAGAAATAAAGCTCACAAACAGCTTAAATCATTTTGCCATCTGCTGCACAAGGATGCTGAGGGAGACCCTGCAAACCAAGTCATCACTGCGACTGTGGCAGATAAGGACAGGAAGCTGCTATTTATAGCCCACTGTATATGACAAATAAGGTTAGAAAAACATCCGCTCGAGAATGAATGCAGAAACCACTGACGGGTGAGGTGGGGATATAAAACCTGTCAAATGGAAACTAACCTGTTTTCTCCTCTCTTCACACAATGCGCACATCATGTTAATTTAATGATTCTTTTTCAATTGATAGTCCAACTGATCTTCCTTGTGGATCCAAATCACTCTAAAACGGATACATTATGGAACTCTTTCATAGACTTCAATTCAAATGACATTGCTCTTTGGAGGTAAAAGGACTCCAGGGTACAAAATTTTGCATGAAAGGACCAATTAGCAGCATATAAGCCATCTCAATCACACAAATCTCATTTGATCTCGCAAGTTAGGCCTCTTAATTAAGTTATTCACTGTAAATTGTCGACATGTTCAATGCGTTTCTGGAACATCGGTGCATTAAATTGATATGATGTAGGATATTAAAGCCATTTCTGTGTCATCTACTTTTAACAATAGAAAAAACTCATTTTCGGATTAATCTAGCTGTGTAATTTGACACCTGAGGTTCCCTCTCGAAATATAAAAAGGGAAACGTTTGTGCATTTTACACTCTGATGCCACAATAAGAACATTCAGCTTAGAATTATGATCTGAATCTGATGGCAGGGCAGTATTTTACCTGCTAACAACCTCTGTCATCTCCAATTTCAGATAAGTTCTTCAGAAATAAATTCTTCAGATAACCCCCCCCCCCCCCTCCCCCCTCCCCCCTCCCCCCTCCCCCCAGATGACAGATGATCTCTAGTGCTTATTCGCTAGCATATTAACCTCTTTACTCATCATAGAGGACCATCAAAACATAAGTGAACCCACCTCCTGTCATTACATTCTTTATACAACAAAGTAAATCCCATAAGGGCCCACATTAGAAAACAATCTCAAGAAAGTCGACCCACAGTGCATATATATATATATATATATATATATGCCATTCTCTCACAGAATAGCCGTATTGATCATGAGATAATCGAATCTTGTCCTCGTTGTTTTTCTTCAACAATTTCATTTCCTCATCTCTTTCTCCGCCACTCCCCCCCACCTGCGAGGGAAATGGAAGGGGCTCGTATTCAACTCATCACTCGTTCCAGTCCTCCGCTAAGTGTTTAATTACATTAGCATACAAGAAAGTGGTCCAGTGATGTGTTATGATTTAGATAATTTTGGTAATTCGACATCCATGGCCTCTCGCGGAGAATCTTGCTGAAGTACAATTAAGCGCTTGGAAGTATCACCTTCGCAGACAGCGACAATTACACAATCTTAATAGGTTTCTGGAGAAATTGAAAATATCTAAAAACACGTCTGGTGAATGATTAAGGGTGAAGTGGGCGCATCTATATTCCTTGTTTCCTTTCAAAACTACTTTGAAACTGTAACTTGTAAAGCTACCAGCTACTCACAAGTTAAAGTTGATTAACAGTAAAGGTAATATTTTGAAAAAGTAGTTGGCTACACTAAAACCCAGCTAACAGAAAAGGTTAGAACATTTTGCTACTGTGCATATTAAGTTATAAAAACACTTTTTCTGAATGTTCTCTGAGGTTTTTTTTTTATATGACACTTTGCTACAATGTAAAGTAGTGAGTGTACAGCTTGTATATTGTGTAAATTTGTTGTCCCCTCAAAATAACTCAACACACAGCCATTCATGTCTAAAGTAAAAATGTCCAAATTGGGCCCAATTAGCCATTTTCTCTCTCCGGTGTCATGTGACTCGTTAGTGTTACAAGGTCTCAGGTGTGAATGGGAAGCAGGTGTGTTAAATTTGGTGTTATCGCTCTCACTCTCTCATATTGGTCACTGGAGGTTCAACATGGCACCTCATGGCAAAGAACTCTCTGAGGATCTGAAAAAAATAATTGTTGCTCTACATAAAAATGGCGTAGGCAATAAGAAGATTGCCAAGACCCTGAAACTGAGCTGCAGCACGGTGGCCAAGACCATACAGTGGTTTAACAGGACAGGTTCCACTCAGAACAGACCTCGCCATGGTCGACCAAATAAGTTGAGTGCATATGCTCAGCATCATATCCAGAGGTTGTGTTTGGGAAATAGACGTATGAAGGTCTAATGAGACCAAGATAAACTTATTTGGTTCAGATGGTGTCAAGCGTGTGTGGCAACAACCAGGTGAGGAGTATAAGCATGGTGGTGGGAGTGTCATGGTCTGGGGCTGCACAAGTGCTGCTGGCACTAGGGAGCTACAGTTCATTGAGGGAACCATGAATGCCAACATGTACTGTGACATACTGAAGCAGAGTATGATCCCCTCCCTTCAGAGACTAGGCCGCAAGGCAGTATTCCAACATGATAACGACCCCAAACACACCTCCAAGACAACCACTGCCTTGCAGTTACTTAAAGAATGTCTCCAGACCTAAACCCTACTGAGCATCTGTGGGGCATCCTCAAACGGAAGGTGGAGGAGCGCAAGTTCCCTTTTGAAAGGGAACTCAACTCTGCATTCAGAAACGCTTTGGGGAACGCCTCCGCGTGAACCGGTGTCTGAAAACAATATCAGCTCACGACAATCCTATTGGCTGGCGACAGCCTATGACGTCATCATAGTGCAACCCGGAAGTATATAAGTATATGCCTGGAGAACCAGTGAGTATTTTCATCTTCAGGGACTATTTAGGTCTGACAAACGTTTCAGGAAGTATGCGTATCCATGTCCCATTGAGCTGACATCTGATCACATACATTACTTATAATGTTGCCTTTTATGAGAACAAAGAGCATGTACAGGCAGTTCTTGTGGGATCTGTCTGTTTGTTATTATGAGTGTGTTTTACTTGTAAAATGTTCCACTCTCTTCTGGTCTTGAGGTAAATGGACGGCAGCTGCACCTAATGGTTTGGGTCTTACTCTTGCTGAGGCAGAGTAGAGACTAGATCAGGGAGTTTTCAGCTGGAGCTTGTTGGAGAGTTGAAGGGGTGAAATTCCAGTCATTCCAGCCACCTTTTGGTTTTTTAGCTTTCTCCTCTGGTAAATGCTAGGGTTTTTGAGATTAGCGTTCACTAACTTCAGATAGATCTATGTTTAGCGTCAGCCTTACAGGCCACCTGACATTTTGTGCTTGGATTGAGCTTTGCTCCTATGAGCTTTACTTAGAAATTTAGTATTCTCAGAGTTTGCCTCCTCAGTTGAGATTCGTTGGTAGAGGCTAGCCCCAGTCAGATCTATGCTTATGTGTGGGCCTTATGGCCTAGGCTAGAACTAGGGTGTAGGCACTGGTAGTAGCATTTTACGCCCTTTTTATACTACTCCTTGTTTTGTGAGTGTAGATTTTTCTAGTTCTGGCCTCCTCTTATTGAGGTGTCAGGCCAAGGCCCATTGTCCCTTCGGTGTAGGTGCAAAATAGATAGCAGCTAAGGTAGCAGACTATTGCTAAGTCTCCCTGGTGCCGTTGTCTCAGGCGGTGTAGGCCCTTTTTTTTACTATGTGAATAGAAACTTTGTTGCTGTGGCCCCACTCCCCCAGAATTATCTAGTGGTACTTTGACTTCAGTGTTTCCCCTGAACCCCTTGAACTATGTTCAAGCTTGAGTGATACGGTTAGCTTTTTATAAAGCTCCTGTTCCCTAGGGCTCAGTACAGATTGTATCTGTTTTTGGTGAAATTTACTGTATTTACAGGGTTGGATTAATTGTACTCCCTTGTTGTTCAAGGTTATTGTACTTTAATATGTTAGTTCTGAGTCTTGTCCTACACTTTGTGAGCTCAGTAACTCTAATACTGCCACAGGCTAGCACTCGTGTGTTCTGGAGTAGTAGGCCTGACTTAGGCCTCCTTTAGAGTATGGTGACATAGTTTGTACTCCCCCTTGACTGTAAGGGTATAAAGTGTTTTTACTGAGTACATTGCCTGTTGGAATGTATAAGCTCAGATTGAGTTTAATAAACTAACCTCACTACTTAGTTTGGTTTCTTTTATGGCTCCCTTAGAGCTTGAACACTGCCACAAGCTGACACTCGTGTCATGTGAAGTAGAAGGCTCCGTTTGGGCCTCCTTCAGAACACAATAGCTTGTTGTATTACAAGGTTTGTTGGTAAATGTTTCAGTTAGAGTTTGCTCACTTGGAAACTAGCACTGCCACAGGTTAAAATGCCTGTGTCATTCTAAAGTCGCAGGTCCTGTTTGGACCTCCCTCAGGGCATGATGGCATAAGTTTGTACTCCTCTTGCTTTAAGAGTAAAAAGAGTTTTTACTGAGTACATTGCCTGGTGGACCTGGTGGAATGTGTGCATAATTGAGCTCTGGTTGAGCTAAACTAGTTAACCTCACTGGATGGTTTGGTTCTCAGATTTGGCTCCCTTAGATGTTTTTCTAAGGTCGCAGGTCCTGTTTGGGCCTCCTTTAGAGCATGATGGCGTAAGTTTGTACTCCTCTTGCTTAAAGAGTAAAAAGTGTTTTTACTGAGTACACTGCTTGTTGGTATGTGTGGATGAGGTTAGCTCAGGTTGAGCTAAACTAGTCAACCTCACTGGAAAGTTTGGTTCTCAGATTTGGCTCCCTTAGAGCTTAGACACTGCCACTAAAAGTGACGCCGCGTGTCAGTCTGAGTTGTAGGCCCCGTCTGGGCCTCCTTCAGAGCCTGATGGCGTAGGTTTGTACTCCTCTTACTTTAAGAGTTGTAAGGTGTTTTTACCAAGTACATGACCTGGTGGTATGTTGGCTCACGTTGATTTAAGCTAGTTAACCTCACTTGTTTAAGTTTGGTTTCTCTACTTGACTTCCTTAGAGTATAGAACACTGCCGTGAGCTGATGCCACATGTCTGCACTGCCGTGAGCTGATGCCACACTTACTGTCCGTAAGTCGAAGGCCCTGTTTTTGGCCTCCTGCAGGGTGTGCTGGCGTATGTGGTACTCCTCTTGCTTTAAAGAGTAAAAGGTGTTTTTACTTGTGCACTGCTTGTTGGATTGTGTTGGATAGACTGTGTTGGGGGCACCCTCAGTCTAGTCTGCTGGATTTGCTTATCAGCAAGTAAGCTGTTCAGATGTGTGGCAGGCCTCTGTTTAAGCTTCCTCCTCCCGTTCTGGGTGTTCTCTAGCAGACTAGTGCATGCTGGCCTTTAGCAAGGCTGCTGTGATATTTTTCTACACATGTAAAATTTGTGTCATGTGGCAGGCCCCCTCTTGGGCCTCCATGATTTTGTGCCTACAGTACAGTTTATCTGTTAGGTCGAGCTCTGTACTCCCCTCGTTTGAGGGTTGTTCTTCATAGTACTTAGCTCCCTAAGCTGGTCAGTGGTCGAAGGCTTCTCTGAGGCCTCCCTTTTTGAGGATCAGCCCCTAGGCTGGTAAATGTACTCCCCTATGTTGGGTTCCTTGAGAGTACACAGTCTCCTCAGTGCAAATAATCACGCAATGAGTAGATCCTAGGATTGAGCAGAGTGTTACTCCCCTCGGTTGGTAAGGGTAAAAAGCACTAAGCTGAGTCCTGCTCTCCGGGATGCCTGTCTCTACGCTCCGGTCTCAGTTAGTTACTGCCTCGTTGCAGTCACTCTTACTGGATATCTTCTCTGAAGAATGTGATTGGAGACCCTGTGATCAGACAGGTTGTTGCCAAGACTAGGTTTCTGTAAAGTAGACCAGGTCAGGCCTCCCTGGTGGCAATCAGGGTTGAGTAAGTTCCCCAGACAAGTGACTGGCCTAGCATGAATAATACAGAGTTTTTAGTGTGATCCGTGTGGATGGAAAAAAGTTTTGACAACGTTGTCGTCTGTACCGAAAAAAACTAAGGAAAAACATTTCAGTTTTTAGTACATCATTCTCATGTAAACGTACCCTGAAACATTTCAGAATAAAAACTTTCCAGAGACTCAGAGTCATACCCACCTATTACATCATCGCCACTGACCAATGGTAGTTTGAAGGTGTTTACCAACCGGAGCAAATGTTTCCAAATAGTTAACAGTGACATGATACAGAAACTCCAGAAACGAACTCCAAACGAACTTCATTTAGGCCTGATTTTTTTTTTCCCGAAATGACATCACACTAGTTCATTATTCAACTTCTCTTGAAGTATATCAGGACCTTAAGGGCAATGTCTTTTATATATGTAAATTATTGAATGATATAATGTATAATTAAATCAGAGACAGTTTTCTGGGACAAAGATACATTTACACTAAATATAACTAAAAACTTTAACTACACCCAGATATATTCTCTTCTATATAAAACAGTAAGCCAACAGAGTAGTATGTCTGAATACATAGTATTCGAGAAAAGAAAAAAAAAAAAGAAAGAAAAAAAAAAGAAAAACCTTGATGACCTACTATTTTCACTGAGACTCTGAAGTGTGTCTTTATGAATGGAAGTGAAGTGAGGCAACTGATGCTGGTGGGTCACGTGATAGTAACAACATGGCGGATGTAGTATGTCCGTATTTCATTCATACTACCCATATTAATACTATATATATATATATATATATATATATATATGTATGTATGTATATATGTATAATGGTCGTAAAATAAATTCAAATTCAATTCCCAAAAATGAAAATTCTGTCATTATTTACTCACCCTCATGTCATTCCAAACCCGCAAGACTTTCATTCATCTTCGGAACAAACAAATGTTTACAAACTAAAACTGCCAAGGTTTGCAAGACTTTTATTTTTTATTTTTTATATAGGCCTATTGCTCCTGCAAGAGTAAATAATTTTTTATTTATTCAGTTTTGCAACACAGAAAGTATAGGCCTGCAGATTCTACACAATTCTGTTTAAATTATATGCATACATCAGATGCTGCTGTTATGTTATATATTTCAATGTCTATCAAAACTCATGAAAATGTACAGTATGTTGTAGGCCTATATATAGATATCATTTCAACTGTTTTAACTTATTAACTGTTATTTGGCCTCAATATCATAAAACTTTTGCCAAAGAGTATTACACTGGCTTTACTAGCCTCAAATCCCTCCCTGTCTTTGTTTCCGATGATTCTTTTGGCTAATTTGATTACAACAGGACATGGAAACAAATACTCCAAATCCTTCATTTTCCACATTCTCACAGCTGCTCGCTGACCTTCCTGGACTGATGCTGGGAATTGTTGCTCACCAGTGCTACATTAATCTGAAAAGCCAAGATTGGAGGAAGAAAGTCCTCTTTTTCTCTTTCTAAAGGATTCACATGTCTAATCCTAAACAAATCCATTTGCATTTGGAGTTCTTTGAGCCAGCCGGCATGGATTCCACTTTCTTCTTCCTGAGTTTCTTTTGAAGCCATTGCGGTGTCTTTGTTTTAGTGCATTTGAATGGGAGACTCCCACTGGGTTGAGACAAACTGCCTCTACTTATGCAGATGCTCATTAGCACAGTCCTTAGTCTTCACTCATACACAAAGCCAGAGGGGATTTATGAGTCTATGGGGCTCCAGATGCTGATCCAGAATGCTCAATGACAAAAGAGAAAGTTGTGCATCAGTAACGTTGAGAGATTAGGCTATATGCACCATGTTTAAATCAATGGCAGGCTTTGGTTCTTTACTTTCTGATGAAACTTCAGCGGTACATCTGTAATAAGCCTACACCAATAAAAACCAATAGTATGTAAAATCACAAGCTGCTGCGAGGAATACTACACAGAAGATATTCATACTAGTCAAAGCAGTAGCTTGGCAGCCCGATCCGGATAGATATCACTAAATCCTCCAAAAATCAAAAGAAAAAAGAAAAGAAACACACACACACACACACACACACATTATACCCTGTGAAAATCTTTACCTTTTGTCACATTACACCCTGGAAAATAAAATAAATTAAGTCAAACTATTTTGAGCTGTATGTACAAATTATAACTCTCATCATCAAAGTGAAAATAACATTTTAAAACATTCTGGAGGATTATTAAAAATTAATTAGTGAAATAACTGCTTTGGTAAAGTGATCAGCCCCTTAGTGTAGCCTATAACATTATGAACTTGCTCAAGTGCAACCAATCAACTTCCAGATCAAACACTAGGCTAATTACTCCATCTGAAATCAATTGTAGTGGTTTTGATTACTTCAGAATAAAAACACCTGTTTCTTGAAGATTCCACTGTTAGTAGTGCATGGTACTGCAAAGAATTCACCATAGTTGGAAAAGTGAACACAAACAATGATCAAATGCATATTGACAGATCTCCTTCCGTCTGTTCTCCAAAATGTAATTAAATGTATATTTCTGCAGGCGCATGTAAACTGTGTCTACGCAAAGGCGTTCATTTTCAAGACGACCAGGTCGCCGGCACCGCCACTGCGCAATAGGTTTAGCCTACCCACTACCGCGGAACAGCAGGTGTTCATTTCATATCTGAACAACGGTAGCTTATTCAATGTATAAATTAAGATACATGTCCAAAAAAATGGTAAAGAAATGCTACATCTACTATCGTGCCATAATAATCTGTTGTAAAATGTCGGCTATTGGCAGTATGAATTAAATCAAATCAAATCGATACCTGTGGAATTGTCATACACAGTTCAACTAAGAAAGATCTTCATCATTGACAAACAATAGGATGGATTTGCAGATTTGCTTTTAATTGACTTTAGGTCCACTTCATCCAACGCTCCGAGTGAGAAACCGCTTTAGACGATTCAGTGCGTGCAGGGAACTGAACAAATCATTCAAACTGATTCGCGAACCAATTTAGACATTTCCCTTTCGAAAGGGAACTCTACACTGCGTTTGAACGCATATGGGGATCGTCATCACGTGAACTGGTGTCTAAAAGCAATTATCAAATCTCACCAATCCTATTGGCCGGAAGCAGCCTATGACGTCATTATAGATGCAACCTGGAAATATAAAAGGAGCGCCTAGAGAAGCAGTCAGTATCTTATCGTCTTCAGGGACAGTTTTGTTTGATTGCGATTCTTCAAATCTGGTAAGAAATTTACTATGTCTAACAAATGTTTCAGGAAGTGTGTGGATCTGTGTCCCAGGTTTTTAACACCTGATGACACATACAATCTGTGCGTTTTCTGTCTGGGAGAGGAGCATGCACGGACAGTGCTCGAGGGCGCTGTCTGTGCAAACTGTGAGAATCTGCCTATTAGGACGCTCCGCTCTCGTTTGGCCCTCTTCTTGAGGGAAGAGTGGCTGACATCTGTGCTCTGCGGTTCTGGTCCCGCCCGTGCTGAGGCGAAGCGGCGACTGAAATCATGGGGCTCACAGATGGAGCTTGCTGAGGAGTTAGAGAGAGGTGTAATCCCTCGTAACCCCCAGCGGGCTGATGAGGGTAGGCTGCTGTATGATGATGATGTTCTTTCTTTGTCATTATCTGATTTGGCAGCGAGTGCTCTTCTGGTTTTTAGCCCAAGAGAGCAGGAGATGGCTATTAAAAAGGAAGAAGGCGAGCCTTCTGAAACTTCAAAGCCTCCCTGCCCCGCATATGCGGAGCTGTTTAGATTATGGAGTGCGCCTCTGACAGGCTGCAGCTGCCATGAGAGTGCTTTAAAAAAAGGGACCGCACGCGGACGGCTCGACGTACGATTCCTTTCCGACCATAATCTGGCAGCCCCCTGTGAGCCTTCCATTCCTTCCTGATCTACATGTGGTGATCAAGAAGGCATGGAAGAACCCATATTCGGCTCATATTCACCGACATTAGCAAGCTAATTTCGTTGATGTTGAGGGAATGAGCCAGCATGGGTATGTGTCGATGCCCCCTATTGACGAGATATTTGCTAACTATCTCATCAAAGGGCGGGCACAGCTCTGGTCCTGCCTTTGAAGCTCTTTAAAGTGACATCTCGCTTGAATGGCAGGGCATACGCGGCAGCAGGTCAGACTGGTGCTGCTTCACACACGATGGCAGTGTTACAGGCTTACCAGTCTGATCTGCTGAAGGATCTGGATCAGCGGCAGCATTTTTAAACCTGCTTACTGCTCAGATCCGATTCTGGGCCCAGACATCCGAGGATTGGAGACAGGGCCAGAAATCCAGTATCGCCTCTCGGGCACCTCCTTCTCCTCGGGGTAGGTCCCAGAGAAGGTCCTTTCTTCTTCCACCTCCTGAGTAATGATTTTGTACCCCGGTGTTTCTTACGATCAGGCCGAGGGCTAGGCCCATGATGAAGATTTTTGTGGCTCGCCTTTTGGCTTGATAGTGAAGAGGCTCTTTCAGGGTCGAAAGGACCATAGATTCCATCCTTCTATGATGGTAAGTCTCCGTTCTTTGAGCCGCAAGTTATAAGCTTGGTCTATATTTATATATTTTAATATATTGACCGTAGTTTTCCTGTATAGCTTTTCCTGGGTGTGTAAAATAAATAGAAGGGGAATTTAGGGCCCTGAAGTTCCCATTAGGTTGGTTATCTTTGTGTTTGCTATATGGCCACCTTTTCAGCCACCATATGGTAGAGTAGCTTTCTCCTCTGGTCATAGTTAGAGTTTGTATTAGAGATTGGCACTCTTTACTTCAGAGAGATCTATGTTAAGCGTCGGCCTTCGGGCCGCCTGACATTGATTGACTTGGGTTGAGTTTCGCTCCTCTGAGCTCTTGTTTTTAGAGTTTATTTCAGAGTTGCCTCCTCTCTATTGAGAGTTTTTGAGGTTGAGTTTTAGCCCCAGGCAGATCTAAGCTTATGTGTGGCCTTATAGGCCCACAGCTATAGCTGGCCTAAGCTAGAACTAGGGTTTAGGTGATATACTGAAGCATTTCACCCCTTTTATTACTACCCCTGTCAGGAAAGTGTAGTTTTCCTAGTTCTGGCCTCCTCAGACTATTGCTAAGTCTCCCTGGTGCCGTTGTCTCAGGTGGTAGGCCCTTATCACTATGTGAAGAAAAAAATGCTAGTGTTGCTGTGGCCTTCACTTTTCTAGAGTTTTTCATTCTATACTTTGTTTAGTCTTTTCCCCTGAACCCCTTGAATTAAGATTCAAGCTGAAACAGTGTTAGCTTTCTTTTAGCTCCTGTTCCCTAGGGATCAGTACAGATGTCTCTATCTTTGGTGAGCACCCACCCTTGAAATTCACATTTTCATGGTAGTATGAATGAAAAGTGAAGCATTCCCCTGTTTCTCAGGGTTGGTAATGCTCTAGTTATATTTTGCCCTACAAAATGTATGCCCTATAACTCTATTGCTGACACAGGTTAGCACCTGTTTTCTGTAGTGGTAGGCTTTGTGCTGGCCTCCTTCAGAGCATGGTGACTAGGTTGTACTCCCCTTGTTATTAAGGGTAAAAAGTGTTTTTAACTGAGTATATGGCCTGTTGGAATGAATAGCTCAGGTTGAGTTTGTGAACCTTACTATTCAGTTTGGTTCTTATGTAACTCACTTTAGAGTTTGAACACTGCCACAAGATGTTGATTGTGTTGTTTGGAGTAGAAGGCTTTGTTTGTGCCTCCTTCAGAGCACAATAGCTTGGTGTATCACAAGTTTTGTTGGTAGATGTTTAGTCAGAGTTTTGCTCACTTAGAACTAGCACTGCCACAGGTTTATACCCGTGACCATTTGAAGTAGTAGGCCGGTTTTTGTCCTCTTTCAGAACATGGCAGCATATATTCTTTGTACTCCCCTTACTGTTAGGGGAAAAAGGGTTTTTACTGAGTACATTGCCTGTTGGAATGTGTAGTTTTTAAGCTCAGGTTGAGTTATGCTGGTAACCTCACTTGGTAGTTTGGTTCTCAGATTGGGCTCCCTTAGAGCTTAGACACTGCCACCGGCTGACGCCTGTGTCTTTCTGGAATAGTAGGCCCCATTTGGGCCTCTTTTGGAGCATGTTGACGTAGTTTGTACTCCTCTTACTTAAAGAGTTTAAGTGTTTTACTGAGTACATTGCCTGTTGGAATGTGTTGAATAGAATCAAGCTCAGGTTGAGCTAAATAGTTAAGCTCACTGGATAGCTTGGTTCTAATTATGGCTCCCCTAGAGCTTGGAAACTGCCACTAGTTGACGCTATGTGTCTTTTTGAGTCGCAGGCCCCGTTTGGGCCTCCTTCAAGAACATGATGGTGTAGGTTTGTACTCATCTTGCTTAAAGAGTAAAAAGTTATTTTACTGAGTACATTGCAGGGTGGTATGTTTGGTTTATTTTGACACTGCCACTGGCTGACGCCACGTGTCTTTCTGAATCGGAGGCCCCGTTTAGGGCTCCTTCAAGAACATGATGTAGGTGTAGGTTTGTACTCCTCTTGCTTTAAGAGTACATTGCCTGGTGGAATGGTGGCTCAGGTCGAGTTCAATTAGTTAACCTCACCGGAGAGTTTGGTTATCATATTTGGCTCCCTAGAGCTTAGAACACTGCCACGAGCTGACGCTACGCGTCTTTCTGGAAGTTGTAGACCCTTTTTGGGCCTCCTGCAGAGCGTGATGGTGTATGTTTGTACTCCTCTTGTTTAATGAGTAAAAAGTGTTTTTACGGAGTACACTGCTTGTCGGATTGTGTTAAGGTTGACCATTATGTGGGCACTCTTTTCTGCTAGTTTGACTCGGTTTCATTCTGAACGAGTTCCATGTTTGTGGGATCTTGCTTATCAGCAAGCGAGCTGTTCTAGGTTTGTGGCCTTCACATGCCTGTCTGGGTGTTCTTTAAGCAGATTGAGCATGTAGTTTCACATGTTGGCCTTTCGCAAGGCTGCTGTGATATATTTCTACACGTTGTAGAATTTATGTCATGTTGCAGGCTCTTTCCTGGGCCTCCATGATTTGTGCCTACAGTACGGTTTATCTGATAGGTTGAGCCCTGTACTCCCCTCGTTTGAGGGTTGTCCTGCATAATACTTAGCTCTCTAAGCTGGTTAGTGGTTGAAGGTCTCTCTAAGGCCTCCCTATTGAGGATCAGCCCCTAGGCTGGTAAATGTACTCCCCTATGTTGGGTTCCTTTAGAGTGCACAGCCTCCTCAGTGCAAATAATCAAGTGCTGAGTAGATCCTAGGATTGAGCAGAGTGTTACTACCCTCATTGGTGAGGGTAAAAAGCGCTAAGCTGAGTCCTGCTCTCCAGGATGCCCATCTCTACGCTCTGGTCTGAGTTGGTTACTGACTTTTTGCAGTCACCCTTACTGGATATCTTCTCTGAAAAATGTGATTTGAGACTCTGTGATCAGATAGGTTGTTGGCCAAGACTAGGTTGCTTTAATTAGACCAGGTCGGCCTCCCTGGTGGCATTCAGGGTTGACTTTGTTCCCCTGACAAGTGACTGGCTAGAGGTATTTTGGGTCCCCTGGCTACATTCCCTTAGAGGTACCCTATTTTCTTTTGAAAAGAAGTTTGGTCCCAGAAGCCTTTGAGCGGCCTTGGTAGGCCTTCTGTGGAAGGCCTCTTTAAGGCTTATAGCTTGGCCATAGGGAATGCTGTCACTAACAGCCTATGTATGACCCGTAGGGGGAGTGGTTTTGGCACTTCAGTTGAAGTTGCTAGTTCTGACGTTTGTCTAGCCATTTTTGGCATGCACTCCTCTCAAGCATGGCGGCATGGGTATATTGTTCCCCATATGCGTTCAAACGCAGTGTAGAGTTCCCTTTCGAAAGGGAGGGTCTCGGGTTACGTATGTAACCACGGTTCCCTGTTCTCAGGGAACCATGGTTACATACATAACCTGAGATGTTTTGCCAACTTGTTTGATCAAGTCTTTGAACAGAATCGATTCAAAAGAGTTTAATTTGGGAATGGGGCATCATTCATGAAAAAAAGAGACAATGCACAAGACAATATCCTACACATTTCTTAACATGTAGGTTTATTTACCATGTATACATTTATTTAACATATTTTGTTTGTTTTAATTATAACACATATAGGCTATGGTCCCTTTAAGACCGAATCTATGGATACTGACATGCTGTTTTCACCCAAATGTTTACGTCCACTTAAGCCATAACAGACTGTATTTACGTAAGACACTCCACACAATGGACATTTTGACAATTATGTGTGCATTTGCCCATTCAGGCGCAAGGAGAACTGATCACGCGCAAGAAAGAGAGAGAGCGTGGAGGGAGAGCACGTGCGAGAGAGAGAGCGCTTCTGGTCTATGTCATTCAGCGCAATCCCGCCTATCCCGCCTTCACTAATCGATAACGAATTGTGATTAAAAGCATGCAGTTCGCAATGTGTTGATTGTCATCATTAATTTTGAAGTATTTCCACACCTCTGAGGCTGACATTGCTTCTGCTGCTGCCACCGGTGTCTCTGTGCTCGGCAAATTGTCAGTTACGTCACGTGAGGTATCGGTCTTTGGTATCGGGAGTATATATATATATATATATATATATATACACACACACACACACACACACATATATATATAAATAATATAGCTACTGTTATCATGACAATTATGCACATTTTACCTCTCAGTACCTTTCACCATAATATAAAACTAAAGAAATACATCACACGACAAAGAAGATGAAGACAAAGGTACACAGGTGTGATGATTTGATGAGTGTCCAGGACAACTGATGATTGGATATTACAAAAATAAAAATACATATAAATAAAAATAAAAAGTAAAATGTCATGAAAATAAAATTCAAATTGCAAACAGCCTCAATGGTTATAAAAACAGGCCATACCTTTATGTGACTTGGACATATTTTCAAAAAGAAAAAAAAAAAAAGGTAATAATTATATTACCAGTTCAAAATATAATCACTGTCTCACAGTATTTTATTTATTTATTTAAATCAAATAATGCCTTAAAGCATATCTAGATGTAGATGACTGAATATTTTTGGACATATAGTACAGGTGTGTAGTGGTTTTCACGGATCTGATTTTATTACAGCATATGCGTACGTGAAGTAGAGCATCCACCGCTCCCTAATGGCAAAAAAAAAAATGCTCTTGACGTAAAAAACAAACGCATGAGCACACCAGCATTTCTCTGCAGGGATTCAGAGTAAATGTCTGTTATGAAGCTACTTATTCTGCAGTCTGTGCCAGGACCGTATGCAGAGACATGTCAAAATCCATCTGCTGTGACGGATATCAACCTCATATGAAGGGAGGCATTGATCCAGTCATTTACCATTATATCTCTCAACCAGAACTGACACCAAAGGCTCAGTCAAACTTATTGATGTTTAATTCTGACTGAGTAGATTTGAAATAACATCTAAGATATTGAAGAGCCACTATTCCAGTCTCACGGCCCGCAAATTGACCTGTAATGATAAGAATTAGTCTAATTATGCACTCATATTGAGAGCTGCGTTATTGCATATGCAATTCCATAAGTTGTCTGGAGCTGAATGATTGAACACGCTTATGTGACAACGAAAAAGAATTCCACATGCTTTGTTCCTGGGTGGATGCTGCTTCCAAAGGTCATTCCGTTTGGTACTCTATGTGTCAGCGTGGAGCAATAATGAAACATATAAAGCAAGAACTCAAAAGCAATTTCTCTGAAGACTGATCAGCATGAACTGCTCCAAGAAACAGCAAGAGACTGAATTTACAAATGGCTTGTTCCTGTAGAAATAACAGCGGTTCAATAAGAGTAGTAAAATAGAATAAAATAAAAGAAAATTGATCTGCTGTCAATAAAAAAAATACTTGTGTTCATTTAGTATGGTTTCTTCCCTACACTAAAATAACCATGACTTCTGGCAAAATACTATCTGTCTGTCATTCTAAAGAATATATTTTTGAGCTGTTTTTGAATCCAAGATTGCATAAATAAAAATAATAATAAAAAATAATAATATTAACATGCAATAATATTATTTCATAATAAAAAAAATATAAAATTGGATTAAAAACCAGCCTTATAGTGTAATACCTTATTTTACTACATAAATACATTCATGAATAAATATAACGATGAAGAAATTATTCTTGTTAAAAGTTAAAAACTTAAAGGTCCAGTGTGTAATATTCAGGGTGATCTATTGACAGAAATGCAATATAATATACAGGTGCTGGTCATATAATTAGAATATCATCAAAAAGTTGATTTATTTCACTAATTCCATTAAAAAAAGTGAAACTTGTATATTATATTCATTCATTACACACAGACTGATATATTTCAAATGTTTATTTCTTTTAATTTTGATGATTATAACTGACAACTAAGGAAAATCCCAAATTCAGTATCTCAGAAAATTAGAATATTGTGAAAAGGTTCAATATTGAAGACACCTGGTGCCACACTCTAATCAGCTAATTAACTCAAAACACCTGCAAAGGCCTTTAAATGGTCTCTCAGTCTAGTTCTGTAGGCTACACAATCATGGGGAAGACTGCTGACTTGACAGTTGTCCAAAAGACGACCATTGACACCTTGCACAAGGAGGGCAAGGCACAAAAAGTCATTGCAAAAGATGCTGGTTGTTTACAGAGCTCTGTGTCCAAGCACATTAATAGAGAGGCGGAGGGAAGGAAAAGATGTGGTAGAAAAAAGTGTACAAGCAACAGGGATAACCGCACCCTGGAGAGGATTGTGAAACAAAACCCATTCAAAAATGTGGGGGAGATTCACAAAGAGTGGACTGCAGCTGGAGTCAGTGCTTCAAGAACCACTACGCACAGACGTATGCAAGACATGGGTTTCAGCTGTCGCATTCCTTGTGTCAAGCCACTCTGACAGCGTTAGAAGCGTCTTGCCTGGGCCAAAGACAAAAAGGACTGGACTGCTGCTGAGTGGTCCAAAGTTATGTTCTCTGATGAAAGTAAATTTTGCATTTCCTTTGGAAATCAGGGTCCCAGAGTCTGGAGGAAGAGAGGAGAGGCACACAATCCACATTGCTTGAGGTCCAGTGTAAAGTTTCCACAGTCAGCGATGGTTTGGGGTGCCATGTCATCTGCTGGTGTTGGTCCACTGTGTTTTCTGAGGTCCAAGTTCAACGCAGCCGTATACCAGGAAGTTTTAGAGCATATTATGCTTCCTGCTGCTGACCAACTTTATGGAGATGCAGATTTAATTTTCCAACAGGACTTGGCACCTGCACACAGTGCCAAAGCTACCAGTACCTGGTTTAAGGACCATGGTATCCCTGTTCTTAATTGGCCAGCAAATTCGCCTGACCTTAACCCCATAGAAAATCTATGGGGTATTGTGAAGAGGAAGATGCGATATGCTAGACCCAACAATGCAGAAGAGCTGAAGGCCACTATCAGAGAGCTCTTATAACACCTGAGCAGTGCCACAGACTGATCGACTCCATGACACGCCGCATTGCTGCAGTAATTCAGGCAAAAGGAGCCCCAATTAAGTATTGAGTGCTGTACATGCTCATACTTTTCATGTTCATACTTTTCAGTTGGCCAAGATTTCTAAAAATCCTTTCTTTGTATTGGTCTTAAGTAATATTCTAATTTTCTGAGATACTGAATTTGGGATTTTCCTTAGTTGTCAGTTATAATCATCAAAATTAAAAGAAATAAACATGTTAAATATATCAGTCTGTGTGTAATGAATGAATATAATATACAAGTTTCACTTTTTGAATGGAATTAGTGAAATAAATCAACTTTTTGATGATATTCTAATTATATGACCAGCACCTGTACATAACTGTTTTAGTGATGCATTAAGACCTTACATAATGAACCGTTATGTTTTTATTACCTTAGAATGAGCCATTTCTATCTACATACACTGCAGGTCCCCTTACATGGAAGTCGCCATTTTGCGTAGCCATGTTTCTACAGAGTTAAATGGACAAACTGCTCCTCTGCCTCTCCTCGCCCTGACTGCACCTCCAAAACCTCTGCCTCTCCGCCCCCTTCCTCTCCCTCTTCCTGTTACCTGTGGTACCTACTCTGGTTGTCCCTGACTCTCCAAATGGGGAGAAAAACATCTTCTAACGCAATCTCGCTGTCAGATTAAATGCCTTGAACAGTGTAGCTATTTACTATAGCTAACTGCATCACTACTCTTACCTTGTGTTAACTGGCATGCAAAAAAGCTAGCTAAAGTCAGCAAATACAACACTGTCACAATGATGAACAAGTAACAATAATATCTGCAAAAGCATATCTTTTTACTGAATAAATAAGTACATAATTTTGTACTAAAAAGCATCTATCGCGGACCAGTCCACTGATAGATGCCTGCTTTCAAGTGCTTTTAAAAGGCTTTCAAATTCAAACACTTCTGTGTGCTTTCAAACGCTGCCGTGCGTTGATCATTGAAGCCAATCACAGACATATCCGTCAACACAATGGCCAATCAGAGGTGTTTACGAATCCGCTCAACAACGCTCAAAGCGTCACATTTTTACAATTTCAGTACCAATAGGTACCGAAGTCAGTACTTTTGACAACTCTAATGTAAACAATACAACCCAAATTCCAGAAATGTTGGGACGTTTTTAAAATTTGAATAAAATGAAAACTAAAAGACATTTTTAAATCACATGAGACAATATTTTATTCACAATAGAACATAGATAACATTACAGATGTTTAAACAGAGAAATTTTACACTTTTATTCACTAAATGAGCTCATTTCAAAATTGATGCCTGCTACAGGTCTCAAAAAAGTTGGCACGGTGGCAACAAATGGCTGAAAAAGCAAGATATTTAAAAAAAAAAAAGATTCAGCTGGGAGAACATCTAGCAACTAATTAAGTTAATTGATATCAGGTCTGTAACATGATTAGCTATAAAAGGGATGTCTTAGAGAGGCAGAGTCTTTCAGAAGTAAAGATGGGCAAAGCTGTGAAAGAGTGCGTAAAAAGATTGTGGAATACTTTACCAACAATGTTCCTCAACGTCAAATTGCAAAGGCTTTGCAAATCTCATCATCTACAGTGCATAACATGGAGAAACTGGAGAAATCTCTGTGCGTAAAGCCCGGGATACACCACACGATTTTTGGCTGTCCCAGATGAAAGATTGTCATTGTAAAACAATTGTGGCAATTTCTGTGATCGTGGCTCTTAATCAGAAAAAAAAGGAAGCCATATGTGAACATGGTCCAGAAGTGCCATCGTGTCCAGTGGGCCAAGGCTCATTTAAAATGGACTTTTCAAAGAAAAGTGTTCTATGGTCAGACGAGTCCAAATTTGACATTCGTGTTGGAAATCACGGATGCAGTGTCCTCTGGGGTAAAGAGGAGGAAGACCTTCCAGTGTGTCATCAGCGTTCAGTTCAAAAGCCAGCATCTCTGATGGTATGGGTATAAGTGCATACGGTATGGGCAGCTTGCATGTTTTGGAAGGCACTATGAATGCTAAAAGGTATATAAAGGTTTTAGAGCAACATGCTCCCCTCCAGATGTCTATTTCAGGGAAGGCCTTGTATATTTCAGCAGGAAATGCAAAACCACATACTGCAGCTATTACAACAGCATGGCTTCATCGTAGAAGAGTCCGGGTGCTGAATTGGCCTGCCTGCAGTCCAGATCTTTCACCTATAGAGAAAAATACGTCAAAGACGACCACAAACTCTTCAGCAGCTGGAAACCTATATCAGGCAAGAATGGGACCAAATTCCAACACCAAAACTCCAGAAACTCATAACCTCCCTAGTGAAAAAATAGTATACTTAAGCACAATTTATTCGTATGTACTTTAGTATAACTAAATGTATTTGTGGCACGCTATAAATTGGTATACTTAAAGTCTGCTAAATTGGAACAACTAATTTTGTACTAAATGCATTTTAGTTATCCAAAAGCAGTGCTGAAGTTCAACTAAAGTTGTATTAAATATACTTGTTTGTGTTAAAGTGGAATTATTCCAAGTATACTTAAGTACACTTTAAATATACTCTTGTATTTAAGTTTTCAAATGCAGAATTCACTCAGCATAAACTTCAAATGTACTTTGGTGAAATATATATATATATATATATATATATATATATATATATATATATATATAATATTGTACTGATAACAAACTTTTAGTGATTTTAAAACACATTGCAATGGCATTCCAAGTTAACTTGAAGTGTGCTCATGGCATCATTATAGTGTGCTTTAAATAGGCTACAATAAAGTAATCTTCATAAATTAAGTCATAGCTTTAGAACATGCCTTTTACAGACACCCCCAGTATACCAGTAACTTACTAATCCAGTGAACATCAGTAAGACAATGGGAACAGATGTATATGTATATTGAATGCAGGAACCAGTACAGGCTGGAATCAAACCCGGATAGCCCGGATCGCTCGGTTTACCTGTTGCGCCACCATGCAGTCATGGACCACAGAAAACTGGGGTTACGTTGTGTTCTCTCTATACTGTTACAAGTACAGCTATACAGACATTATTAATGACAACTGTTAATGACAGCACAGATTATATGGATTAAAAGACTGTGAATCGCCGAGAAAAGTATTAATATAGGCACAGTAAGTGGTGCGTGAAAATTAAACGTGAAATGGCCTGTAGCTATATAACACGAACGTGCATTAAACTTTAAGCTGTTGAAGAAATAAAACCAGCAGACACAACATTAAATATCAAGAATGTTTAGCTTCCATTTTACTCGACATGATCTGTCATCAGCGCAACATGAAGCAATTGCATAAACCGGAATAACATTAGTTTTATTCTTGTGCATGCACTAAAACAGACCGTTCGGTTCGTTGGTGGAAAAATGTGAACATGCAGAACTGCTTGTGTTTCAGTGTGGGCGGATGGAATAAAACCATCTGTAACATTTCTCTGCTGATGGTCTCTGCATTCTTTAACTCTAATGCACCACAACTGCTCCTGACGTAAAACGCAATGAAATGATTTGGCGGTCTCGCATTACACTGCGGATTTAAATGTGACGCATAAATTAAAATGATTTACTTTTCATGCAGTTAACGTTTCTGGATTTATTTGACATTTTAACTTTTTGTGTAATAATGAAGACTACAACACACAATTATCTATGTAACACACAAAAATCTTAACAGGAAGTAGGCTATCTTGATTTCCTTTTTCAAACACAACCATTGTTCCTGTCCAACTACACATGTATACTGAACACAACACATTGATGTACATTTCTTTTCTTTCATACTGTGTAATACTGTATTCACCACTACAAATGCTTACAGTAAAAAAAAAAAAAAAAAATAGTTTGGTTTCAATCTTGCTTTCGTGTTTACTGTAAATTTTTCAACATCTCTCTGCCAATTACTTTCAGTCTTGTACAGAAATGTACATAGGAGCTCTAAAAGACAAGCTTTAGGTTTTGAATAACTGTGTGTATATGATATATCCAAGAATAGAATATTATGGCAAGGGTGTTTGCAACATAAGACAAATGTTTGCTTTTGAGATGTTTGTTGATATTTTGAATGCAGTGCTTCACTTTGCAAGAGATGTGAGGCATTTTGCATTTTCTGTGTGCAATTCTTGGATTTGTGTGTAAAGTTTTGAAAAAAGAGGCAAAGTTTTGAAAATGTGTGTAAGCAGATGAAAAAAACTGTAATAATTCATATTTTGACAGCCCAAAGGGCTGCAGTCCTTATTTCAAAGTGCAACGGGCCATTAAATTAGCATTAATGGGAAAAGTGTATTACAGTAGGTGCAATGAAATGCATTAGAAATACACTAAAGTAATAAACTTCTGATCAGGTATGTGAATTTCTTTCACCATTTCAAACTGACTATATGTTCTTTATTTGTTATAATTACAATTATTTACTTTTGTAACTACTTTCTATATGTATGTATATCTGCTTTGTAACCATGCAAAATTGTGAAAAGTGCTATAGAAATCAATTTGAATTGAATTAAACAATAGCCTACCTGATATTCAAAGCGTGAACAAATTACTGAAAAAGTAAAATGTCATAATTATAAAACTTACTTCATGATTATGTTTTGCAACTCAAAACACGTTTCCTGTAAAATTTTATCTAGGCTGTTACTATTTTTATACTAAACAAGTCGAACTCAAATACAATTGATTGAATTGTACATTTAATCATAACAGGTCAACATAGGATTAAACAAAAATAAATTACTAAAGTAGTATTTTAAAATAGGAAAAGTTAGGTATGAAAATTCTGCCCTTACGGCTCCTGTTAGCAGAAACAAACTAGATGTTTCAGTTCATACCTCACATTTTCTTTGGTTTGCACAAAAAGAAAGTCTCATCTAAATAATTATATAGCATCATCTAAAAATAATATTTCATAATTCTCGGATTTAGTTACAATGAGTTTCTAGACTCTAAAGTTTCCTTCTGACAAATGTGCCAAAATCTGCAACACAGATTCCCAATAGCGTGCACTCCAGCGAGTTTGGTTGTTTAACAAAAGTACAGCAGAACCGATTGTTGATGAGTATGATGGCATTGGCTTTATGGTGTGTTCGAAACATAGATCAATCATTGCGGTCTATATGTGTCAACTTCTGGTTCAACCAATGGTAGGACGTTGGGGCAGGCCAATGAGGGTCAAGGTTTAGCAATTACAGTGTTTTCAAATAATGAAATGTCAGAAAGAATTATGAGTTAAAATGCACATGAACATCAGCACAACTTTTTGTGGTAACGTTTTCTTAAGAGTTTCCGAGTTAGGTGCGTGATGGTGAGAAAACATGTCAGAGGCAAAGGATGCAGAGTCTGCCTAGTAAAAAAAATGTCCAAAATACATTAAAATAGGCCTACATCCATTTCACACTAACTACACACCCATCAATATACAGTAGTCAACATTTGAAGTGGATCAAAAAGTTAATCAAAGTTGTCCTAAGAACTAAATTGTCCTAAGAAGAAGGTTTTATGACAACTTTGATGAAAGGTTTTGATGTTGACTACTATATTTACTGACATAATTATTTTGATTAAACTTTATTTGGAGTTTCTTAATTGCAAATGCATATTTCTTAATAATAAGCCTAAAATGTGTTTAATATCACTATTAGTAAGGATAGTATGATCACTGTATAATTTGAATGCAAGATATATAAAGTGTACCTAAAGTATACTTGCAATAGTTCCACTTTAGCACAATCAAATATACTTAAGTGTATCTTTAGTTGGACCTAAACACAAAAATACTTGTTCCAGTTTAGCAGACTTTAAGTATACCAATTTAGTATACTAAAAGTACAATTGCAGGGTATTTATATTAAGTACATAAATATGTAAATGCAACTGTAGTATACTCAGCATAAAATAAATGTATTTCATGTACATTTATGTTTCACTAGGGCTCGATGGCCAGATGTCTTCAAACTGTTTTGAAAAGAAGAGGAGATGCTACACCATAGTAAACATGCCCCCGTTCCAACTTTTTTGAGACCTGTAGCAGGCATCAAATTTGAAATGCTCATTTTGTGCATAAAATTGTAAAATTTCTCAGTTTAAGCATTTGTTGTTATCTGTGTTCTATTGTGAGTAAAATATTGGCTCATGTGATTTGAAAGTCTTTTAGTTTTCATTTTCATTTCAACTTTAGTTTAAACTTTACTTTTTATCCAACAAAGAAATAAAAAAAATAAAATAAAATAAGGATAATTTCATGTCCACATAAAACCAATTTCGACCAACATGAATACAAATATGACAATTCTAAGAACTAGCATTTTAGGCATTTCACATTTTAAACTAGATTTTGAAAAGATTTCCCCATTTCTTTTTCCTGGACACTCTTATTTGTCCATACCACAAAGCATGATGGGATTGGGTGACCTCAAAGAAGGTCGTCTCCCAGATTTTTATCTGGTAAGGACTTTATCACAGCACAGCCTCCATCTACTGTAAACCCATGTTTTAATTCGCTCTTCGGACGACTGTTCCTTTCCCTTCCCTGGTGGCTGAATCTAATTTGTTGTGTCGGTGTGATACAGTACCTGTTGGCTCTCTTCTCTTGGCCCATTTGCCATCTGCCCTTCCCCCCACCGCAGCTACAGAGCGGCAGATACTACAGCAGCCAAGACAACTGGGATCTTTCTCAATCAGCGTGTATCTGGTCGTGCAGAGGGGAGATAAGGGTGGGATTCATCTACCTTTGAGAGACTGTGCGAAGGATCAGTTCACAGGAGGCTTGAGAGACTCTGCAATGCTGCAGATCATTAGATGCGCTATCTGCTTTCACTCAGAAGCCCTGTGGAAAGAGATACTAAACAAACACCATTCACAACACAAGCTGAAAATCCCCGTCTATTTATCTCTGACTTAGTACTGTATTGATATTGATTTTCGGGATATGGATAGGTCGAGGACAAATCCCAAGTCAACAGACAAATGCTTATGATAACAGATGTTTAGTTAATGAGACTTTGCTGCCAAAATGTTGAATAAATGGAATTTTAAAAATATAGGTTCCTGTTATATAGAACTGTAAATATGTGATTGTAAAACTGTAATGTAGTTGTTTTTATTTGTTCTTTTTTACGATTGCTTACACACTAAAATTAAACTTTTCCCACAATTAGCAAAACCTTACACTCAAGGAGCAAAACACAAGGCTAGATTTGCACAACTGTAAGCACATTATCAGCTTCACACTATTTGCAAAACATTACACACAGTGATTTGCAAAACACTAAACACACTTGTATACATCAGACACAGAAGTATATTATGATGTCACTTCCTTGCAATTCCAAAGCACTGACTGTCAAATTACCACACCTATGAGCCAATCTGTTAAACACAGCCATCAGGTGCACAAACACATGATTGCTAAATTGTAGACAAACCAATCAGGTATGGTATGTATAGTATGTATGTATGGTATGTATAGTATGTTTACTGTAGTATTTTCTGTACAATATTGTCAGTTTTTTCAGATTATTTTTTATGTTTGTTGTTGTTGTTATTTACTGTAATTGTAACCTGTACTGGATACCGTATTTTACGTTTGTCTGTTGTTGGCTGAGCTAACAGTGTTATGCACACTACTGTAGTAGCATAACAACTGGGACATGTTTTATTGTGATTCTCCATGTTGACTGATTTGGGTATATGGAGAGAAATCAATGATATTTTCCTCAGTCTGCAGCACTGGTCTTGTGTAGTGTTTGGTGAACTATTGTGTAGTTGCACTTTCTCTGTGTACTTTATTTACAATACTCTAATCACTGAGAATTAGACTTGCTAAAAGTGTTTTAGGTTAGCAACAGCAGTGTGTAACTGTTTCAAAAAGATTAAAGTCATATGAAATGTGTGTGTTTCGTATGGTAACAAAATATTGTTTTTATAAAGTTGTGTATAGTTTTGACAAAAGTGTTCCATTTTGCAAATTATCTGAAGTGTTGTGCTACTTTGGTGTAGGGTTGTGTTAATTGTGTGTAGTGTTTTGACAAACCGGGCCCTGTTTTCAAAATTGTGCTTAATGCAATCGTAAAAAACTGTAAAGTTCACCCCAAAAATAAAAAAATTCTATCACTAATTTGCTCTCTTTCATGTAATTCCAAACCTGTTTTATTTTCTGTATAACACAAAAATAAATATTTGCAGAATGTCCATGTGGCTGTTTTCCATACAGTGAAAGTGGAAAGTATTTTTATGTTCAAAAATCACAATAAAAGTAGTCAAAACTGAAACTGTCACTCAATTAAAATTTAATTTTACTATGCCTTTAAATATCTTCTATTGTGTTCTATGGAAACAAACAAAGTAATATCATATTAAATGACAGTAAGGTTACTAAAAAAAAAAAAAAAAGATAAATGAATGAATTAAAAAAGAATGTCCATTTTTGGCTGAACTATGCTTTTAAATAGCCCCCTCTGAGAAAAAAACCCAAAACAAAACAAAAACATGGGAAATGCCATTTCAGTCCCTATCCACTTTAACTGTATGGAAAAGAGAAGCATGGACATTCTGCTAAATATCTTCTATTGTGTTCTATAGAAACAAAAACGTCTCGGGTTATGACGGTAACCCTGGTTCCCTGAGAACAGGGAACTCGCACTGCGTCCTAGAACGCATATGGGGAAAGCCCTCGTATGAAAGTAGAATCACGCCAATCCTATTGGCCGGTTGACAGCCTATGACGTCATACTAGTGCGACCCAACAGTATATAAAGGGCGCCTTGAGAACATGACATCCGCTATTCGTCTGTATTGACTGTAGCAGGCAGCCCAGAGGCATGGCAACGAGACGCAGTGTCTCATTCCCTGTTCTCAGGGAACCAGGGTTACAGTCGTAACCCGAGACGTTCCCTTTTGAAAGGGAACTCGCACTGCGGCCTAGAACGCATATGGGGAATGGAATACCCACGCTGCCATGCTGAGGGGAGTGCATGCCAAAATGGCTGAGAAGAGAGCAAAGCACTCAACCCCTGCCACAGGCTGTCAGTGACAAAACTCCCTACAGCCACTGCCCAAGCTAAAAAACCCCAAAGAGGCCTCCACAGAGTGAAGGCCTACAAAGGCTGCTCAAAGGCTTGGAACCAACAACTTCAAAAGAAGGGGTCCCTTTAAGGGAGAATGGCCAGAGTACCATGAGGACACTTACTAGGGGACAAAAGGTCAACTCCGAAGGCCCCCAGGGAGGCCGAACCGGCCCAGAGAAGGGCTAGTCAGGCCAACAACCTTTCTGAAAGAACAGAATCTCTACAACCTTCCACAGAGAGGAAGAAACCTGTGAGAAGAACTGCAAAAAGGCAGTATCAACTCACCGGACCAGAGATGGGCATCCCTGGGAGTAGAGCTCAGCAAAACGCCAAAAACCCTGAAAGAGGGGAGCAGTCTACTCATAAAGCTTGAAATAGAACCACATACTCAAACGTTGCTAAAAAATACGGAAGCAATGGAGTAAAGGAATAAAGAAGAGGAGGCCGCAGGGCCTACTACTCACATTGTTAGCCTAATGCAGAAGGCGGGGCCCCGACCAGAAGCAACCCTGCGAGAGGGGAGGCAAACATAAACCGAGTGACTAGCAAGGGAGACTAAGAAGAAGCAACCAACACCAACTGCTGAAATAGTCAGAACAGGTTGACAACGTCTGCCTAGGTCGGGACAGACCTCTGAACATGACTTTACTGAGGCTCAGTGGAGGCTAAAACCCAAAAGTTAAATAAACGAAACCTGGGCGCCTACCAGGAGAAACATTCTAATTACAGAAAAACACTAGCATTTAGCAGGGTAGAGGTTTAAACCTAACAACTCTAAAAAAGAGGAGGCTGGAAAAATATAAAAAATCCCAAGGTGGCCAAAAAGCCAACACAGGAAGGAGAAACAGCCTGAGCAGAGGCCCTTAAAATATAATAACAAAGAGGGTCAACACACTCAGGAATGTCAAGGCGGCCTCAGAAAAAAGGCCAACGCTAAGACAACACAAAGCTGGACTGAGCAAAAAAAAAAAAAACACCACCCAAAAGGTCATGAAGAACTGGAGCTCAAGGGAGCGGAGGTTCAAATAGAACCGCATCGCTGCAACCTAAAAGAAGGGGCTTAAATGGAGGCCAGAAGGCCTACACTAAAATAACTAAACTGAAATTCAACCTTGATAGGAGGTTTCAGAAGTAAAGGGCAGCTAGAAGATAAAATAGCTTGCCATATTATAAATCCGTTCTAAGAAAAACACCCGCTAAAAACTTCAACAAACTCTGAAAGAGAGGAAGCAAATAGCAAGGATGTGAAACAAAAAAAAAAAAAGCCTTCCATAGAGCTCCAGGGCCCTAGCCCCAAAGAAAGAAAAAACAAAGTACAAAATAAAAGCCCCGCCAGCCTAGAGCAGCGAGCTGCGGTCACTGCAAAATAAGAAAAATTCCCATAGCGGGGCAGTGACCTGCTAACCTCACCCAAAGACCAAAAAGAGTAGAGGCCAAATGTAAAAATGGCCTGCCATACTCCAGTAGTCTAAAAACGACTGTGCTCAAAATCAAGCACTAAGCCGGACCCTCAGAAGGAGTTCCAGAATGTGAACAAACTCATCATCGGGCCCAGGCTTCAGGCCTGATGTCAGAGTGAGCGCAGGGTAATAGGGAAGGGTACAGGTGGAAAGAAGAAAAAGGAGGTAAGGGAGATGGAAAAACCCTCAAGAGAGAGGGAACACCCAGCAGCACTCAGCACACCGGCTTTGTATCACCTCTCTCAGATCCTGTTTTTTCTGCCTGGCATCACGCCTTCTCTGAGACCTGCTCCTTCTCTGAGGAGAGGCTCGAGCGGCGACGCAAGACCTCTGGCCCTGCCTATGATTCTCAGACCATGACGGGTTAGGTCCCCCTGGCTGCCTGGGCACAGATTCGGACCGGCGCGGAATACAGGATTTAAATGCTGCTGAGCGCGCCCTTGCCCCCATAAACTTTCCGACCACCGAAAAGTTCAAGCGGCATGATCGGCGCATCGAGGAGAAAACCCTTCTCTTTCTCCCCGATGTCAGCCAGGTTCACCTACAGGTGCCTCTCCGTTGCCACCAACGCCGCCATCGATCGACCGATCGCGGCAGCAGTCTGTTTAGTGCCATAGTGTGTAGCGCAGCATCAGCCTGAACTGCAGCCGCGTATGCCTTGCCATTCAACCCCAAAGTTGTTTTTAATGGTCTAGTAGGCAGGGCCGGAGCCTTCATAGATGAAGCTCCACCACCGATGAGATAGTTCGCGAATGTCTTGTCGATAGGTGGCATCACCACATATCCATGCTCTCGTATTCCTTCGACATTGGCATAGTTCGCCTGCCCAGGATGGAGATCGGGAAGGAATGGAAGGCTCACGGGAATTGGAGGAATATGGCCGGAAAGAAAGCGTTCGTCTAGCCTCCCACGAACCACTTCTTCCCAAGCACGTGCCAGCGGCAGATTTAATCTGCCCGAAGCGTGCTCCATAACATCCAATAACTCAACATACGCAGGGCAAGATGGTCGCACGGGCTCGGATGAAACACTCTCACTGCCCTCAATAACCATCGTCTGCTCTTCAGTATGGCTCGGAGCAAAAAGAGCACTCTCTGCTGAACGAGAGAGAAACGCCTTTCTCAAACTTTTCAGCGAGCTCCACCTGCGAGCCCCACGACTTGAGTCTCCTCTAGGCAGTTGCAGATGCCTGTCCCTCTTCCCGCTCGCAATGAACGCAAACAGATCCCTCGAGAAGTGAACGCGCATGCTCCTCACCCAGGCAGTAAATGCACAAGTCGTATGTCATCAGGTGTCAGATATCTCGGACACGGATCGGCACAACGCTTGAAACGCTTCTCAGATATGATAACAAAGGTTCTTACCTTGAAACAATCACAACAGACAAAACAGTCACTGAAGATGAAAAGAGGATGTCATGTTCTCTTTATATACTGTCTGGTCACACTAGTATGACGTCATAGGCTGTCGCCGGCCAATAGGATTGGCATGATTCTACTTTCACTTCAGAAACCGGTCATGTGAGGGCGTTCCCCATATGCGTTCTAGGATGCAGTGCGAGTTCCCTTTCGAAAGGGAACTGCAATATGTTTGAAATGACAGTGAGGTTAGTAATTTAATAAATTAAAAAAAAAAAAAAAAAAAAAAAAATATATATATATATATATATATATATATATATATATAAATTAAGTTTTTTTTTTTAAATCAATGACGAAAAAAAAAGCCATTTTGAAAAGTCCCCATCCATTTTAATTGTATGGAAAAGAGACGCTTGGACATTCTGCTAAATATCTTCTATTGTGTTCTACAAAAACAAACAAACAAACAAAAATATAATACAATTTGAAATGACAGGAGGGTTAGTGAATAATTAAAAATAGAAACTTTTGGGTTTGGGATATATTTGGTTGAAAAAGGATATCAGTGAGGGCGGGGCTGGGGGAGCCATTTTGGAGCTAATTTAAAAACAATGAATTTTCAATTTTGGGTGAACTATGCCTTTAAACAACTATCAATGAGGGGGGAAAGACCATTTTGGACATCTTCCACAGAAACAAAAAAAGTCATATGATGTTGAAACAACAGAAGGGTGAGTAAATTAATTAATAAAAATATAAATACATTTAAAAAAAACTTTTTAGGTGAACTATGCCTTTATTTTATTTTTTCTTTCTTCAAAGAAAAAACATCCACAGTACTGAAAAAGTAGAGACTGTTTCTAAAATATGAGCAAAACAAATCACTCCACATGAATAGGCCTGAAGCAAGACATCAACTGTAATCTGTGAACACGGTCTATTATCAGAAACATTTTCCCGCGATACAGAAACAGCCATATGAACTGTTCTACCACATACTGGTCCAATTTCAAGCATTTTCACTGTAATGCAGGTTCAGCTATCCGTATCTAAGTCTGTAATGATTTGGACCTGTACTCGCTGAACAAATGTGCAAGTCTCTAGTGGAATCAGAAGTTTATAAAGAAACATGCAAACATTAGAGCCAAACAAAGTGAAGGACTTTCATTCAGGGACTCTTTATGAACTAGTTCCAACTACTGTCTCTGGCACTTCTCCCAGAGGGACGGCTAACTTCACCCAAGTGACTCCACTTCCCTGGAGGCTTGGAGTATTGACATTTTGTAACTGTGTGTGTGTGTGTGTGTGTGTGTGTGTGTGTGATACTCCCTTTGTGAGTTTTAGCACTGCACTACAGACACAAAGGTAAGCTGAAATCTTGCTGTCTGTGGACAGTTCATATCTGTTTCTGAGAACCACAAATAACACATATATAATATCTCAATATAGCTAAAAAACATTATTTTCATTTGCCCACTGTATTTAATTTGGTTACACTTTATATTAAAACGTTGTTACATTATAATTACACAGATAAATACTGAGTAATATTAATTAACTACATGTACTTACTATAGGGTTAAGGTTAGGATTAGGGTTTGGTTTAAGGGTAGTTGCTTGTAATTATGCATAATTTACTGTTATTACTATAGTAAGTGCATGTAACTTCTGTAACTATGTCACCTTAAAATAAAGTGTTACCTATCATCATACAGTCAGAATTGCAAGGGTAGCCTATATCTGACAGGTGTGGCTCTATTAAAATGCACCATGATTTCCCTATAGCGGCTAATAAATAAGTCTCGTATATTCACAAAAAACACCTTATTTCTGTGTTGAAAAATAAGGTGGATAGACTAAACACATAATACGCATGTGCA
This sequence comes from Elopichthys bambusa, assembly GCA_037101425.1. NCBI lineage: Eukaryota > Metazoa > Chordata > Actinopteri > Cypriniformes > Xenocyprididae > Elopichthys > Elopichthys bambusa. The sequence continues at coordinate 15,973,506 of CM074433.1, read as the reverse complement.
AGACGTCACCATTTTCACAGATTCACGTTTTCAGAAGACACTAACCAGGTTTAAATTCCAGTTGCGCAGATAGGGTTCGTTGTAACACTGCGTTACAATGTGCACCGCTATTAGAACTATACTATTCTATACAGTTACAATACAACTGTCATAATTAACTTTTTTGAATTTCTGTTGATAAACTATGGAAAAAATTTTGAATAAAGACTGAGAGGAAGAACCTGAACATCCAGAAAATATTATTTCAAGAAATGTTCAGCATTTGTACTGGCTCGTCTATTTGTCTCGTGTTCTGTGAGAGCTGTGAGTGGAGGGAGGGAGTGTTTCAGCTCTGTGTTTTTCTAAATGTCTGGATATGTTTCTTCATCTGTTTGCCTGTATTGTTTTGACCTATGCTGTATAGCTGTGTTTTGCAGAGTGTTCATTGTCAAACTACAAAATTATTTAAATTTGAATTTCTAAAAAAATACTATTTTATATGAAAAAAAAAATATTTTATTGACATAATATTTTAGTTTGCCGACAAAACGTTGCAAAACGTTTTTTAAACGGAAACGGTGGTGCGTTGAACACCCTGTTCTGATGACGCAAGAGTTGCAACTATGGCAGCTGAGAAGGCCATTCTTTGTGTTCCTTTTGAAGAATTTGTACATTTGCCTCGCATTTCAGGATGAAAAGACAAACATTTCAGGTGAAGGATGATCCACCTCTTACCTCACAGACTATGTTATGATCTATGACCTTATTATTTTTATTGTAAGTATTAGGCTTATCATTATTGATGATCAATATTATTGTGCTATGATATTGTAACATTTACCATTATATAATCAGAGGAGAATAGAAGTTTATGAAAGTGTCACTTCACAATACAATAGCAAAATATATATATATATATATATGTATAGTATTTTTATGTTACATTAATATCCATTGTGCGAGCTGTCTCTTTAATACCGTGTGGTTTATATACATGTTGGCGCTGATTGGTCTGACATTTTTGACACACCCACCAAACAAGAGAAAACGTATCTCAAACCCGTTGCACACTGTTTCCAGGAAACATGTCGTTCAACCCAGAAACCGTAGCAAAATGTTGCACACCTGTTTGAGCTAGAACGTGCCCGTGGTTTTTCATAAAACCTCTCTAACTGGCTGGTGCACAAGTGTGCAAAAACTAATTTGAGGTTACTCCCTGTGTCATATGACTTACTGGCACTGATGTTTGTGGTTAAAGGTCAGAGGTTAGAGGGTTAGGAACATGACTTACACAAGTAAATCTATGAAGGATCTGGGGTCAGTGTTTGACCGTCCAATAGAGCCTTCAGCATTACAGATTACATGGAAAAATGGGAGTTTAATTAGTCATTACCTCAAACATGAAGTTCACTCCATCCTTACAATCAATCAACCAATCAATCATTCATTCAATCAATCCAAACCCACACATAATACATAAGAATACTTGCATATTCATGGTTACAACTTCAAGAAATATAATGTATATTATATAAAATAGACATTTACCTAACAAGACGAAAATTACAGCCATTTTATTCCAAAATAGAAATGACTTTCAGAAAAATTACAAAAATTACAATTTTCTCATATGATGTATTACCCAGCTAGCAATTTTTGGTTCCCAGAACATTCTGGGAATGTTGTATTAAAGTTTTTAGAATTTTCCCAAAAATATATATATATATTTTTTTTTTCAATGTTGGGTGGGTTTAGTAGTCATTAAAGCTTTCTGAACAGAAATAGAATGTTCTTTGCAGATCTGCAGAATGTTCCTCTAAAAAGTAACCTTTAGGAAAATATCTTTATAAGTCTTTTAAACAACAAAAACAACAACATTTTAAGGTTGAAAAAAAAAAAAAAAATTAAATGGCATTATTAGCAGACAAATTAAACTAGTGAGAGTGTGAAAGGATGTTTATTTTCTAAAGGTCTACAGGACCAAATGTGCCCATAGTTAAAGAAACATCCAAACAGAAAGTGTTATCAAAAAGCTTCTTTAATGTTTTTATAGCCTAAGTCTACTTTTATTTATGAACACAGATGTTATCCATCATTTTACATAATAGTGAATAACAACAACAATGAAAATTAATCTTTTGTTAAAATGAGCTAATTGAGTTTCAGTGCCTAGAGAAAAATAGAAGCCAAACACAAAGGCAAAAGAAAATGCACAACAATTGATGTTTACAGCCGCGCTGAACTTTTATTTGAGTTCAGTAACTTCACGTCCTCATCTTTTGTGTTTTGGCCAAAGTAATTATTGTGGTTCTTTAAGGGTAGCACAGCTTTAGTTATGAAAACTTTACTGTTCTTTTTCCAGAGAGAATTTGATTTATATATATATATATATATATATATATATATATATTATTGTTTGTAGTAAATCTCTAAGTGTGCACCCTCTCTTTTTTCTTTTTTTATACATGTATGAGGCTTCCAAAACTGTGTCAAAAAGAAAGAGTTTGTGATTGTTTAGATATCGCTTTGCGTTTACTGTTTTTCAGATAAACAGAAATTTTACACAAGATGACATTTTAATCAGTAGCATTAGGATGTTATTTGTTAGCATTCCCATTCATCTCAATGGCAATTGAGAGCGGCAACACACTCTCATGGCAATTCATAACTATTTTATGTTTTGACAAATTGGTTACGAATACATATGAATTTGTACAATCTCAGGGGCTATTTACCACATCCTTCTTAAACTAAAAACAAAAATCTTGTATGTGTTTTGGCCATTCATTAACACGACAGCACCTGAAAACACAAACTTGTGAAAACGGGTTTCAAAGTGCAAGTTTTTGAAAATGATACGATTATCACCTCAATGTAAATTACCAAATTGTGTAATTTGTGAAAACAGTAACGTCATACGCATGCGTATTGTGTGTTTAGTCTATAGGCGTGTAATATTTCTTTACAAAGTGACATCGCCAACTACTGGTCCAGCATACAAAATACAGCACTTTTAGTCATCCGTGATCCGCGAAAACAGACCACGGCATTGTTTTCACAACATTGTCCTCTGTTGGAAAAACGTTTCTGTTTTTAGTACATCTTTGTTGTGTAAACCTACCCTCATTTGTATGTTTTTGTACAATCTGCTTACGTCCCTTCCAAGGGTTAGGTTTAGAGGTGAACCTTCATGCTTACTTTTTTAAAAATAGTAAGTTTTCAAACTAATCAAAATGTACAAATTCAAATGCGCCAAAAGTAAAACATGTTACATGTTACATCAAACATTTTACATCAAACATGGACGTGTTACATCAAAGGGAGTAGTTGGAATAAATATTGTCATTTGTTTTGACTGACATGAGGGTAAACAAATTACAGATTTTCTGTTGAGGTTTCTAAAGTGTTGTTTATTTCTATGACCCGGCATATCAATATCTGGCTTAAAATCTGACTAACTCTTTGCCCAAACAATTTCAGATGTGAGGAGTTTTTGGGAAACTCGTTTGGTAACAATCATTATTTTTGCAACATTGTTGCCACTAGGGGAATAAAGACAACACACTTGTTTATGTCCCTACACAGGTATTTGTGTTGTTCATTAGTTTGTTCATCAGTTTTTTAATGCAATATAGTCTATAGGCGTGTAATATTTCATAACAAAGTAACATTGCTAACTACTACTCTGGCATGCAAAATACAGCATTTTTAGTCATTTTCACAGATCCGTGATCTGCGGAAACGGACCACGGGATTGTTTTTATAATGTTGTCGTATGTTGGCGAAAAATGCAAAGGAAAAACGTTTCCGTTTTTTGTACATCTTTGTTGTGTAAACCTACCCTCATTTGTATGTTTTTGTATGACCTGCTTACGTCCCTTCCAAGGGTTAGGTTTAGAGGTGAACCTTCATGTTTACTTTTTTAAAAATAGTACATTTTCAAACTAATCAAATTGTACAAAATCAAATTTGCCAAAAGTAAAACAGTAAAGTTTTCTCTGAAGATCGGGTTGGTATGGACATGTTACATCAAAGGCAGTAGTTGGAATAATGAAATAAATAATGACAGATTTTTTTTTTTTTTTTTGCAGCTTCTAAAGTGTTGTTTATTTCCATGACCCAACATATCAATATCTATCCTCTTTGTCTAAACAATTTCAGATCTGAGGAGTTTTTGGGAAACTCGTTTGGTAACAATCATTATTTTTGCAACATCGTTGCGACTAGGGGCATAAAGACAACACACTTGTTTATGTCCCAGACAGGTATTTGTGTTGTTCATTAGTTTGTTCATCAGATTTAGTGCAATATAGACAATCATAAACCTCTCCTGGAGTAAACAAACCTGCTGTAACAGTAGTGAAATTCACCCACATACAAAAATAAACCAACACCCCACAGCTGCATGTATTACCAGAGGAACATCAACCCCGCAAGCTCTGTCATGCCCTGAAACATTTCCTCAGTCAAACGCACACGTTAAGATCAGAGGATCACTGATGTGGGCCAGTGAGCATCAGGTCTCGACCTGGAGTCTGGAGTCCCACATGACTTTCCGCAGCATTCCGCCGACATTCCTCATGGCCCACCACAAGCGCAATAACAGGATCTGTATGCACTGAACTCTGCCGTGTCCAATTGATGTGACAACCTCCCTATCTCTTTAGACACCGAATTCACATCCAGCTAAACAATTACGCTCCGCTTCTGTGCGAGTGTGCGCTCGGTTTAAATAAATACAACTTGGCCCCTTCTCTTTGAACAGTATCTTCTCTTTTCTTTTTGTTTGCTCACTATTTCTTTCCTGCTCTAATTTCCAGGACAGAGAAATTAGCATACAGCACCCAAGGGACATATGGGAAGGTAAATAAACAGCCGAAAAGTCATCATCTGAATATCAAAACAGCCAATTTGCATGGATGGTGATCATTAACTAAATGTAGATCTACTTATTTTGCCAAATGTTAACAAGAAGGGAGGGGAAAAAAGGGAAGGATGGGGCTGCTGGAGAAATGGAAAACAACTTCATTGTGGATCAGTAATCAATGGCCCTGTTTGTACCTAGTTCAAAAGGGTTGAAAGTTCAATCATCATTTACTCACCCTGACGCAGTTCCAAACCCGTTTGACTTACTTTCTCTGTGGAACACAAAAGAAGATATTTTGAAGAATGTTCAAGCCGAAAATAGATGTTTTTTTAACTGCCATGCTTCAGCAAGTGCCCACACGGACCACCTAAAAGTGGCCCAAGTAATCTGAAGTCAAATTGTATGATGAACATACTGAAAATTCATAATTCGCTAATAATTACAAATGGTATGCCACACATACACACACACTTGTATACAGTGCACAGCATAAATGAGTACACACTCTGAACAAATATAAAAGATGTATTTTCTTTATGATCACTAATACAATTCATGGAAAGATGGCAAAACTAAAAAGTATTAAACATATACATAATAAAAACTGAGAAATATATGTCATTAATAGCCATAAAATAAGTAAATTAGCCAATTTTGTTTAAATTAAGGATTGCAGAAATGAGTACACCCTAGATTTAATTCAACAAATGTATAATATTCTAGCACTTAGTATGCCCCCCATAATTTTGAATATACTGCTCTGACCCTTCTTGGCACAGAGTGTACAAGTTCATGACAAATTGTCACATCTGTCCTGTTTAACTCCTGGATGATGAGCTCCTTAAATGCCCTGATCTCGTCTCTACAGAATCACCCACAGGCACTCAAGAGTGTTAAGATTGAGTACAATACATGTCCACCGAAGGTTTTTCACCTTAGGGGAATGCATATCCTCATTGTCATGTTGAAAAAATGCCCAACAATGCAGGGAATGAGGAACGGGTAACATCTTCTGTTTCAAGTTTGTGTATTAAATTACACAGTGGTGTTGGAATTCATGACAGCATTGATAAAGCACAACTCCCTCACACCTTCAGCACTCATACATCCCTATATAAGAGCTTTACTACCACTGAACTTTACTGTGGGAACTAGGCACTTCTCACTGTACTCCTCCTCTAGCAACACCAGAACATTTTGGATGCTTGTACTACTGTCCTCTTTTGTGCTAAGAAATAAGTCTCCTGACAGTTCTCTCCCAAGTGGTTCCATTGTTGTCAGCATTAAGTCTGAGATTGATTCAGTGGGCTATATAACACTTTTAATTGTCAAGAAATGACTTCTCTAAATGTTTTGGTTCAACATACTTACCTGTTGATCAAACATTGCTTTAAACTTACACTAGAAAATTTGTATTTTGTTTTATTTAGTAACTTTTAGAAGGGTGTAGTCACAACATTTTATCACCTTGATAAGAAAATCTTATTTTCTTGAATAATTTTGACATGCTTGTTTGGTAATTGATTAAGCAGACTTGCTGGAACATTATATCTCTAAAGAACCCTAACATGTCTACTAAGTAATTGAGTAATTGCTGACTTTCAGAAGTTTCAGAGGGGGTGTACTCATTTATGCTGTGCACTGTATATGGTTTACGGGGACTCTCCATAGACGTAATGGTTTTTATACTGTACAAACTGTACATTCTATCCCCTTACACTACCACTACCCCTACCCCTTGTCACAGTGTGTGACCATAGGAGAAAGAAGGCAGGAGAGCAAGTTTCCAAATAACACTCAAAGGTTTAATGATAAATCAAAAGGCAGGTAACATCCAAAAACAACAGTGACAGGACAAGGAACTAACTCAAACTGAAGGTATATATACACAGTGAACAAAGGGAGAAACTAACTAGACATACCTGAACTGAAGACACTAATTAATCAGTAACCAAAGGAGCAAACAAGTGGCGGGAAACTAAGAAAAAAGAACGTGACAAACAGAACAAGGTGCAACAACAGACAGACATGTGACACCCCTAAACCTACCCATCACAGGAAACTGTCTGCATTTGTTTGAATTTTCATAAACCATATACAAGAACACAAACACACACAAATTAAAATAGTTTTTAACAAAGTTATGAAATTATATATATATAAACTTTAGGATACTAAAGACAATATTTCTAAATTATTCACACATAATTTAGATTAAAAAAATTTTTTTTTAAAAGTGTACGGAGCCCCACACATGACAGATAGAATAGATATTGTGGCAGTGAATTATGAATTTATTCATTCATTGGACTAATTTGTTCCCTCATTTTAATTTAGTTAAATCACGGCAGTATTGTGGTTCAAATCTCATAATGTTACAACTGTTTTTGTAAAATTAATTTAATAAAATTATTCTCAAAACATTTTGGCTTGAAAATTTGAATGTAACATGGAACATAAACATCAACACAAATATATAACGCTTTTCCAAAAATTGTCATTTGCATTGTCCACATAATGGGCAATTTAAAAAAAATAATAATATAATATTTTATTCTTGTAATTTTGACCATTGTTTCTCAAATATTTTAATGTTTAAAAATTGCAATCTTATGATTTTATTTTTGTAAAATCTCTGATTTGAAAACGTATTTCTTTATTTTTAATGTTACACGGTAGATGTACAGTATCACAGAACAAATATTGTATATATGTAAACACCATTCCAAAATTTCCACATAAAGGGCAAAAATTTACAGGAAAGTAGATGGGACTTATAAAGATGAATTAGCACTTACACTACAAACACAGTGTGGTCATTTGGATTTCTGACCTCCTGCGAATGAAGTTTAAATGATCCAATCACAACACATCTTTGCTGATTTTACACATGGCGTACAGGCATGGTCATATTTGTGAAGTTTCAGCAAAAGTACATAGAAAAGGGTTAATTGATTTCACGAAATTATCACAAAAATGTTAATTGTTTATTGTAAACAGTGTAGATGAATGAGAGCTACACAAGTAGTCGCATTCAAACCACTATCAAACCTTTCTTCTGGTCAAAGTGGTAAATTTGAAATCTGCATGGAAATGTTTTACCCTAGAGTAAAATGACTGGATTTCACTCCCAAAAGTTTGCTGAGCAACAATAAATGTGGCCTCACTTTTACTGTGATCAAGTGCTCTCGCTGTATACATGTTAATGACAGAAGTGAAACACACTGTATAATATAATTTTTTGAAGTTGTAAATAAAACAAAGATTAAATACTGTTTGAGTCTTTATAATTTAATAATTCCATTAATTATTTGTGAAATTTACTAGCACTTTCTGAGTAAAAATTGTTTTGAAATAATAGTAATAATATTTTTTTATTTTATTTTATTTTTTTAACATGAGTGTTACAGTCCTGCAGCACTCTTTTAACATTGTTTACTGTGGTAAAGCATACTCAAAGCTCACCTTTACTTACCCTCTCTTTGCACTCTCTTTTCTCTCACTGAAAAGAAAAATGCCAACGTGTCCAGCGTTTTTTGGCTTGACCTTCCAAACAGGCGCTATGTGAATGGAATCCTAAACTTGCCCGAACACCACGGAAACACACAGGAGGGGGCGTTAGGACAAAGAGAGCGTTGTTTCATCAGCCCACCCCCCGATTGCACTCCTCTATTTAGCAGGCCTGCCCAAATATTTGTCAACCAGACACTGGGGGAAAAAAAACACAAAAAAAAACGCTTAACAAGAGGGCAGACTATTCTAAAGCTTCACTAAGCAGCTTGGGGTCGTGTTGTTTTTGTGCGTTAGTAGTTGTGTAAGTATGCAGGAGTTTTGTCTGCAGACATTAGCTGAGGAATGCTGTTAAACACAAGACAACCAATGAATCAAAACCTTTGCACATTCCTAAACCTGTACTTAAAGGGACGTCCATAATTTAGTTTATTAAGGTAACTAGGATGTGTATATATTAATATTAAGATTTTGATTATGAAGTTAGCATGGGTGTTTATATGATTTAGAAAGATCTAAATCTATTGACATAGATAGATAGATAGATAGATAGATAGATAGATAGATAGATAGATAGATAGATAGATAGATAGATAGATAGATAGATAGATAGATAGATAGATAGATAGATAGATAGATAGATAGATAGATAGAACACTTTTTTTTGGTATAAAATAATTATTAAATAAAAACATAAAAAGTACTTATATATATAATTACCAAATGTGATAATACAAACTTAAAATATAGCACTTTCCCACATAAAGATTGAATCTTACCATAATTTTTATAATAGGTAGACACTGATATTTTCGCCATAGTTTAATTGAAGGTAATTGACTGCATTCAAATGACAGTCAACTTTTTTGTTCCAGATTTTTCGAAATCCCTACACAGGAAACATGCTACTCAGAGAAATAAACATTGTGTTTACCAATTGTTCAAGCATACGGTGCATACAGCCCTGAGGATATTTCTGTGAATAATTACATACTGATAGCCAGAGGCTTCAGAGGCATGTGGTTATCTGTGTAAAATATTCAAAACACCATAGCCAGCAGGTCTCAAGAGAGACACTTTATAACAACCGCAGTTCATGTGCAGATCAATAGGAGAGAGAGTTTACATTAGCACACCTGCTTAACTTTGAGTTCACATGCACTTGCTGAAATCAAACCACAGTGAGATCAGACAGAACTCCACTGCAGAGCCTCCGCTTTGAAAGAGATGCTGCCATGTGACTGAAGTCTGTTAAAGGCAAAGAGAATGTTTGATAGGAGTCAACACCAGCGTACTCCTTCATACCTCATAACTCCTCAACATACTCTGCATTACAAAAAAAAAAAATAATAATAATAATAATTTAAAAAATAATCTAAATTGTGTCACTATTATTGCACTAGCATTAAGAAAAACTTGCCTTTTCATTTTAATATCATAATTTAATTATATTTTAATAGTGGCTATCCTTGAAACATTTCATATGAAATATGAGATTGCAATTACAAGTTATAAAGTCTGATCTGTGAGATATAAAAATATACAAAATGCTCCCCATTCTGACTTTTTTTTCTCAGAATTGTAAGATATATCCAGCAGGGAACATTCTTAGAACTTTAGCTAACTCTCACGGAGTCAACAACATCCTCAGCACCAGACCTCACTGCTCCACCCACTCGTTCGTGCTCTCCAAAATTTTAATTGGCAACACCTGCCACATTCACCAAGTTTACCCATAAATAAACCCTCACTCTGCCTTTTTCGCTTTGTCTGATCTCGTTGATCACTACCGTAAACTACGTACCCGGACTCCCTACCTTGTTCTTACCTGCGTCAGTCTCATCTTCAGTCTTCAGTCTGCCATCATCTTCCTGCCATTCCTGCTCCTGCACCATTATCCACCTAGACGAACCCAATTTACTTCTCTGCTAAGCTGTTTCAACCTGTTTGTGGAATTACAATACTCACCAGTGCAGTTCCTGTTCATTTCAGATTCCTGTCAATAAACTACCATTACTGTGATTCCTGTGTCTTTTATCCAGTTTGCTGACTGAAGACCAGACCCAGACCACAAAAGAAGGAGATATGGAATAAGGAGCCTCCTATAATCCCACTCCTTACCCTTTTGTTGAGCTGGTGCAGATGTTCCATCAGACACTCCAGCCACCCGTCATCTCTTCCTCACCAGAGCTTTCTGCCAATCCCATGGACCATATGGCGGCATGGCGGAGGATTGCAGGGTTTTTTTCCTGCAGTGCACCCTGTATTTCGAATGCAACCTTCCAGTCAAATCGGATGAACTCTGCAGTGGGCAAAGACTATCTGGGAAGCAAATGGCCTCAACTATATCTGTGATGTATTCGCTCAAACCAACAGGTCTCTGACTGTGCACGATCAGCTGTATCATCTCCGCCAGGGACATTCATCTGTGGCTGACTACGCACTTCAAATTAGAATGCTGACGACGGCCAGCATATAGAACAAGACTATGCTGATCAGTCCATTCTGTCAAGGGCTATCTCCAGCTTTATGACTACAAATGGAAAAATTATGATTCGACGGGTTTAGACAACTTAATTCAGAATTCCATTCGGGTCACCCAATGCCTCATAGCCTGCCAGCTCGAAGCTCCACCGCTGCATCCTCCTCCTGGCTCACTGTCAACAGGCCCTCTAGCACCCACAGCAGAGCCTATGCAAATTGATTCATTCCACCTGTCCTACTCAGAACGTCAATGGAGGATTATAAATCACCTATGTTTATACTGTGGAGACGAGGGTCATTTTCTTCCTGACTGCCCAGTGTGTCCACCTCACCCAGTGGTGAGTACTATTCCTATTCCTACAATGATTACTAATTTAAAACATACCACTGCATGTTTTAATAGTGACTACTACACGTCTCTCCGTTACAACCCAAGCGCTCATTGACACTGGATCAGCGGGCAACAGCGGACTTCCTCCGCAAACTCCAGCTCAGGATGGACCCATGCACGCAGGTCCTAAACATTCACTCCATCCTGAGAAAACCACTGGGCCAAGTTGTGATAACTAGGGATGATACTGGTATCGGTATCGGGCCTGATACCAAGCTCATGTACTTGTACTCGTACTCGTAATAATACCCCCAATACCAAAGACCGATACCTCACGTGACGTAACTGACAGAATTTTCCATGCACAGAGACACCGACGGCAGCAGCAGAAACAATGTCAACCTCAGGGGTGTGGAAATACTTCAAAATTAATGATGACAACTGACACATTGCGAACTGCATGCAAATCGTGCTGAATAACAGACCAGAAGCGTTCTCTTTTTCTTTCTTGCGTGCAATCCCCGTTCTCTCAGACAGCACGCGATCAGTTCTCCTTGCGCCTGAATGGTCAAATGCACAAATAGTTGTCAAAATGTCCATCGTGTGGAGTATCTCATGTAAATACAGTCGGTTATGGCTTAAGAGGATGCAAACAGGTGGGTGAAAACAGGATATGTGTCAGTATATTACATACATGGATTCGGTCCTAAAGGGAGAGTAGCCTTTAAAAATGAAATATTTTTAAATATCGGCGAGTACCAGAAAAAAAAAAATCGGTACTTGTACTTGGTCCTTAAAAAATGGTATTGGTGCATCTCTAGTGATAACCCATTGTTCTCCCACCGTCACCCTCCATGTTGGCTGCCTTCACGAGGAGAAAATCTCATTCATGGTGCTGGAGGGCTCAACTGCTGATGTCATCCTAGGACACTCATGGATACTTCAACATTCACCAAGGATCTATTGGACCAGCGGTGAGGTTCTTCAGTAGGGAGAGGAGTGTTTCCAGCTTTTTATCTTTGTGGCTAAGAAGGACGGAGGATTGCGGTCCTCCATAGCTTACCATGTCCTCAATTCACAGACCATCAAGTACAGGTATCTCCTTCCTCTGATTCCTTCCGCCCTGGAACAGCTGCGTGGGGCCCGCAGCTTCACCAAATTGGACCTATGTAGTGCTTATTACCTTATCTGGATACAGAAGGGTGATAAATGGAAGACTGCTTTCATCGGACCATCGGACCACTATGAATATCAGGCTATGCTGTACGGGCTTGGCCAACTCACCTTCCGTATTCCAGGGCTTCATGAATGAGGTGTTCCGGGAGTTTCTCCACCACTTCGTCATAATTTACATTGATGACATCTTAATTTACTCCCAGAACCAGGCCAAGCATCGCCGCCACGTTACACAGGTCCCAAGGTCAGAGGGAACCACCTGTACTTAAAACTGCCGTCCAAGTCTCTGTCCTGGGATTCAACAGCCATTGAAGCCTTCCAGAACCTGAAGAATGCCTTCTGCACCACTCCTACCCTTGCCCATCTGAATCCTGACCTCCCGTGGATGCTTCCTCCACAGGGGTAGGAGCTGTACTCTGTAGGCAGGGGAAACCTACCCATCTCCATCCATGTGCCTTCATCTCAAGAAAACTGTCCCAAGCGAAGAGCAACTATGATATTGGCAACTAGGAGCTATTAGCCATCAAGCTTTCAGTCTTCACAGATCAGAGTATCTTTATGAAGCACACAGACTTAATCCCCATCAAGCACACTGGGCACTCTTTTTTTACCTTTGTCTTCTCAGTCACCTACAGACATGGTCACAAAAATCAAAATCTTTCCCGTTTACACTCACCTGATGTCAACACCACCTGAGGCTATTCTCCCTCCGTCCATCATCGTAAGTCCCATCCAGTGGTCCCTAGACAATCAGATCACTCATGCAACTCGCTCCGAGGGACTCAGACCAAGCACAAAATCCAGGAGATTGGTAGATACCTGAGATCATACTGCCACAGCCATCAACACAGCTGAAACTGTTACCTCCCCTGGGCTGAGTATGCACAGAATTCTCTACACCAATCCACCACTGGGCTCATGCCTTTCCAATGAATACTCGGTTTCCGGCCGCCCCTGTATCCCTGGACAGGAGAGCCATCAGACGTTCCAGCTGTGGACCACTGATTCCAGGAAAGCGAGAGGGTCTGGGACCCACATCTACCTGCAGAAAGCAGTTCAGAAGCAGAAGAGCCAAGCTGACGCAAGAAGAGCTGCAGTTCTGACTTTCTTCCCAGAATTGCAAGAGTAACAAGAGTAACAGGGAACATTCTGGCAAGGTTCTCACAAAGTTATAAACAAACGTTCTTCCAGTAATGGTAATGGAATGGTCGTTCATAGTTATCTGGTCTTTATATTATAAAACATTAGCACAAAAACATTATTTTTGAATGTTCAGGAAAATTCAGAAGTAGAGTCGGAGAGTCAGAATTCTGAGAGAGAAAGTCACTAGTCGCAATTACCTTTTTTATTTTTTTTATTCCGTGGTGGAAACATGTTTCCATACTACCTGCCTTGTCTGCTGGAGTGTGAGTTCCTGGAAGAGAGACATTCATCAGCAATACAGGGGGTCGCTATTTGATGGAGTGGCCCTGCCACGCTTCCATGCAGATCACTCCAGCTCCAGGCAAAACAGCAGTTGCGTGTCAGTACGGGAGCCATGCGTCATCCTTATTGATGGGCCTCCCTCTGCTGGTCCATGCTGCTCTGGTCATACAGTAGGATTGGCGTTTGCTCCACTGGCACGTGCTGTGCTGCTGAACAGTCAACGTGAAAGCAAACAACCACATACTGTATTTACTCCGTGTTTGGGTGATGTATTGTGCACGGTAGAAAATGAGGGGAACATTGAGCACGAGTCACAGAAAGTAAATAAATCCACACATGAGAGCTTGAATGGTGAAGCTACACAAGAGTCTTGTGATGTAATTTATCACAAGCATCAAACAGCATGACAGATTGTTAAACATGCAGTTTGTCATACCACAGGTCAAATCTCTGTAATTCAATGGCAGTGGTGACACTGGCCCTTTTCAGGAGTGGAGAAAAACAAATCAGTGGCAAAGTAGGCTATTTTGACTGATTGATTTATGTAGGCTATATTTAAATTATTTTTAAGTTATTAAAAATTAAAGTAAAACTTTTTAGAGTAAAACTGAAATGATGCTGTATTTCCTTGAATTCTTCTTGTATTTGTGACTGCATTTTATGTCTGCGTGGTTTGTTTTGTATACTTTTTTATGGTTGTCCAGCATTTTGGTCAACCTTGGTTGTTTTTAAATGTGCTATATAAATAAACGTTGTATTGTATATAATGACAAGTATAGTCCACTTTGAGCTTGTTTTTAATGAATCAGATGAATAAAATATCTTGCCATAGTTTTTATGGTCTTTTAACTAATTGCTTATTAGCATGTATATTAATAGAATATTGGCAGTTTATTAGTACTTATTAAGCGCATATTAATGCCTTATTCTGCATGACCTTATTTTACATTCTTAATCCTATCCAATACCTAAACTTAACAACTACCTTACTAACTATTAATAAGCAGTAAATTAGGAGTTTGAGGGAAAAGTCATAGTTACTAGTTTATATGTGTTCCCTATACTAAAGTGTTACCATTGTTATTATTATTATTATTATTTTAAGTGCATTTATTTGAAGTCTGTGAATGTCATTAAAAAGTCATTGTAAACACACAATCATCAAAAATACTAAAATAATCAATAATGGGACAGTTAAGGAATTGGAATTGTTGTGAGGAATTAGAAACAGAATCAGAATCACTATAATACTATCATGAATGACCAACTTGATCCTAGAAACCATGTACAACTGTCTACCATCTGAAGTTTAGCAGGATTTTCTAGCAGGGTGGTTGTGGGACCATTTTTCAAGACTTCATACATCACTACTAGTTACTATTCACTAGACTCCTAGAGAATCACATTCATTTGCAGCCTCTATACCACCAGAAAAACGTCTAGCCATTTTTAGGGAGTGTTTGTCTTGGTAATATCTCATTATAATGTCTGTACTCAGTGAGAGGGGACAGGACACTCTCCATCAAAAACGATTATAGATCAAAAAAGCCAAGAGTGTCTAGACACTCCAATGAGTAATTTGAAAGATAATATTTTAATTGCTTTCTACAAGTGTATTTTAGGCCAGATGATGCACTGCCTTGTCAGGAGGTTGGATTTCTGAGAGCCTGTTTGTGCTTAAAGCGATAGTTCACCTAAAAATCAATCATGTCACACTGTTTTAAATGTAATCAATTTGTCCTGGCCAAAATTCTGATTAAGACTTGAAAGAAGTTTCTTATTGTCACTAACGCTGCATTTATTTGATCACAAATACAGTAATATTGTGAAATATTATTAAAATTAAAAAAAAAAAAACTTTTTTTAATATAATTATTTAATCAGCATTTATTTAAAATAGAAATATTTTGTAATATTATAAATGTCTTTACTGTCAGTTTTGATCAGCTGAATGCATCATAGCTGAATAAAAGTATTACTTTTTTTTTTTAAATAAAACAACAAATTTACTTTTAAATGGTAGTTCATATGGATTACAAAAATGGTATAGGGCCTTTTGGTTTTCGCATGTCTTTCAACTTAAGTGGCACAATATTTAAAAACTAAAGCATATGGGAGATTTTCAGTGCATAGTTTTAATTCACATCGACTATTTCTGTAGACCACGTTTTTGTTGTTCATTGGGGGGATAAATAGTGTAAAAGTCATTTTGTTTATCATGAAAAAAAGTTGATCAAAGGTCTTATAATATACATTGCACATCACCATGTTTAGTCTGTTGTCATTAGTCTACCGCTTACACCATGTGCAGAAACAAACTGACATTATCATAACTGATTTAGCTCCAGAGGCTTCCGGAGCTCAGAGATTGTACACACTATAAAGCCTTTACATGCACATGAACTTTAATGACATCTCATTCTTAATCTGTAGGGTTTAATATGGAGTTAGTCCACCCTTTGCAGCTATAACAGCTTCAACTCATCTAGGAAGGCTTTCCACAAGGTTTAGGAGTGTATTTAGGAGTGTGTTTATGGGAATTTCTGACCATTCTTCTATAAGTGCATTTGTGAGGTCAGGCACTGGAGTCTCCGCTCTAATTCATCCCAAAGGTGTTCTATCGGCTTGAGGTCAGGACTCCTTGACCAGTCAAGTTCCTCCTCACCAAACTCGCTCATCCATGTCTTTATGGACCTTGCTTTGTGCACTGGTGCACAGTCATGTTGGAACAGGAAGAGGCCATCCCCAAACTGTTCCCACAAAATTGGGAGCATGAAATTGTCCAAAATGTCTTGGTATGGTGAAGCATTAAGAGTTCCTTAGAGTTTCAAGCCCAACCCCTGAAAAACAACCCCACACCTCCCCCATAATCTCCCCCATAGTCTTATTGCACAGGTAGCAACCTATCATGGTACCACACTTGAATTCACTGAGCTCCTGAGAGCGACCCATTCTTTCACAAATATTTGTAGAAGCAGTCTGCATGCCTAGGTGCTTGATTTTATACACCTGTGGCCATGGAAGTGATTGGAACACTTGAATTCAATGATTTGGAGGGGTGTCCCAATACATTTGGCGATATAGTGTATATACATCAATAATTAACCATACTTACAGACTGTGATTCTGAGGAGCAAGTTGGTCCAAATAAAGTGGCTATTGTCTTATCTTTAATGGCATTTTGTAAATCCCATTTAGACCCCACAGGGCTTTGAGAAGCAATCGTGAAAATGTTATTCTGCTGTTGTATGGCTGTGGTAATTTTAACCACTGACTCTTCACATCCTCATCCTTTGGGAGTGTATAAAAAGAGAATTTGCTTTTGCTGAGTAGAAAACTGCCTCTTCTCAACATGTATTCAACATGAACCAGCTACAGCGTTTGAGGGTGGGTCAAAGTAGACGTTGTTCGTGGGCAGCCAATGAAGACCATATAGGCGGGCATTAGGCAAATGTGTTACTTTGTGACATGTGGCCATCACGGAAGTGGGATTCAAATTCCTAATGACTCGTTTAGGCTGTTCTGAGTCGATTCTTTCTTTTGAGAGAAAATTACTTTATTTATCGTGCACTTTCGGCTTTACAACTTTGCAGATTGTTTACATTCACAGAGAGCTACATTAAACATGATAGTTAATATACAAAAAAGCATAATAGGGGCACTTTAGAGTAACAATATGCTTAGAAGTCAAAACATTACTTAAAGTAATAATGTTTAGAATGAAGTTGTATTATTTAATACTTTATAAAAGTTGCAACGAGCGTCCACTGAAGGCAAGTTGGGGGTGAACCTAAGACCTGACAACAAGAACATGAACCAAACGTGACATATTACTCCCTCAAAAAGGCGGCACCTGATGCCTTAAGTGAACATCCACCCCCAAACCAAAACAAACAGTCCAGGGGGGGTGGAGGAGTGGAAGCAGTCTAAGGGGAGGGATGGAGGACCATGAAGGGGAACTGGACCTGGAGCAAGGGGCAGTGGTGGGCCTGGGCTGTGGAGCAATAGTGGGCATGGGACGTGGAGCAGTAGCGGGCCTAGGCCGTGAAGCAGAGAGTTGTGGAGCAATAGTGGACTTGGGCCGTGGAGCAATGGCAGGCCTGGGTTGTGGAACAAAGGGTCTTTAAAGAGCATACTGCAGGATAATTTTCTAATATTCGAACTGAATATATAACCTTGTATGAAAATACCATACGAAAAGTTTTTGAAACAAACGTACAACAGAAACCAGGGCGTACGACCGTTTCCACGCAAAACTTGCCATTTATCAATATGGACGTGAACGGTGGCTACGATCAAATCTCATGTCAGGTCTCAGCTCAGGTACACAAGTTTTTGAGTTAGCATGAACTTGCGTGCAGCATAGTAAATCTCGTGGAGAGTTGTAATGAAAGCATTTTGTTCCTTTCGATTATTTTCCTGACCGACTCCCACAACCGAAGCTCATGAATCGATCATCACATAACCGTTAAACAACTAGATTAGAATGTCAAATTAAATTAAATTAGAATGACAGGTGTCTGTGACCCATTAAAAATATCACAAATGTGTGTTTGTTTTTTGTTTGTTTAGCTTTACATGTCATGCACAAATAGCTGCACATGAGGATCCACACATTGTCACATCATGCACCTGCTGTGCTTCTGTAAACTGAGAAAACAGAATAAAATGAACTAAAGAAATGAAATAAATAGGAACGAAATATATTTCACTTAAATAATTAATAGATTAACAAAAGGAAAAACTGTGCAACAAGTAGGCTAGTATAAGCTATATACACTCGATTTTGTGACACTCTTAACGCATTGTACTGTATTTGTTTTCTTTATACGGTATATGTTTATTTGATTAAATCCAACTGATTGTGCAGACAACTCACGCACACACAGTGCTGCACACACAACATATCAGTTGCCAACTTGACATTTCAGGAATTCATCATCAAACTAAAATGCAGTCAACCAAACATAAAAGTTACACTGCTCAATTTAAATGTTCTGCTGTAAAATCAGCATGCCCATCACCCAACCAAACACATATTTGTGCATGTGAAGGATGCTGTTTGCGTGGATTTAGTGAAGCAGGCCTTGTTTACATCATGAATAATAGTTTAGCAACCAAATGTTACATGGCAAATATGGAAACATAGCCTATTTGAATTCTTGCCGAATGAGAAAGTTGAGCCCAATGCTGTTTCAGTTTCACTTTAAATAAATTAATTTTGGCTTGATGTTTGTATTTTGTTTATAATGAATACTATGGCCTAATTTGTGTTTTATTTTATAGTTTAATATATCATTTATCGCTATTTATTTTTCATTTTTGTTCTGTCCTGATTACCGTTCAATTTAAAGGATTTGTTGTGGAGTGAGGGGAAAATAGTATAGGCTATAGAGTCCGCTTCACTACAGCCACAGTGTGACATTTGACTTTATTCTAAAAATATCACTTCAATCTCATAGTCATAACATTATGAAATAAGTAGTAATATTTTTAGAATAATGTCAATTTCACTATAAAATAAGTTATATTATTAGAATAAAGTCACCATGAAAATAAAGAACAGTTTTATGTGCTGCATCAAACTCTCACTTAGATGTTCCTCACTGGATTAATTCTCAAAAATTTGCAACCCAAGCACACAAACCAAGGAAGTCAACTCACATCATAAAAAACAGAGCAGCTTCTATTTATCAAGCTGATGTACACATTTCACCCCAAGCATTGAACATTCACCTTCGTCCAAGTTTGTTTGACATTAGTGTACTAAATGGCACAGAGATTGTGTTTATTTAACATTAAGGTCTACAAATGAGGCCATCTGGAAGACATGAACATTGTAGATGGGGAATACTGATTTGTAATTGCATGAAATTGCTTGGCAGTTTCTTCCCCTCTTATGCGCGGGGGCATGGAGAAGTCATGAATATTTATCGCGTGTGGAGTTAAACGAGGTGAGCATAAACTAGAAGGTAACTAGCTGAATGCTAAAAACAAAGAGATGTTAATGGACTTTTGTTTTTATGGGCAAGAAGTTGATTCAGCAAAAGGTTCAGGATCTTTAAAAGGTTAAGTATGTAATTTCGGTTCTATTCAATTCTCACATGTGCATTCTTCACTGATCTTAGATCTATACAGAACACCGAAATAAAATAATAATAATAAATAAATAAATAAATAAATAAAGACAATATTTCCTGCATGCATTATTTTCAGGAATGAATCTACTGAATCATCAGTTCTTTATTTATTTATTTTTTTTAATAAACAATTGAATGTCAATAAATGAATGACTCGTGAGCTGTTTTTTCAGTGCATGAACATGACCAGCATGACCAGTGCATTCAGATTTGTGAACAAATGACTCTTATGAACAGCTTCCTTTTAGTGAATAAAATTATACAGCACTACCACTGAAGTTCAGTATAATCAGTCCTAATAAATGAATTATTAGTAAATTCTTGTTAGTGAATCATTTTCTGTATTTTTATATATTCAGATTTAATTTTAATTTCAGTTAAGTTTTAGTAATCGTGTTGTGCTTTTGTCATTTTTATTAGATTTAGAGATGTATTTATTTCAGTCTTAATTTGAGTAGTTTTAGTGTTTCAGCTTATTTATTTCTGTTAGTTGCCATGACAAAACTTAAAAATTTTAATTTAAGTTGAAGTTTTTCCAAGTTCAAGTCTTTTTAATATTTATATATTATCTCAGCTTTATTTCAATTGCCTTTCTCAGTACTTTTTTTTATTTCATTTTTAGTTTGTCATTTTAGTGCTTTAACATTTTTACTTAAGTTCACGTAATGTATATATTATATTTCAGCTTTATTTCAGTTACCGAAAACAATGTTTAACAATTTTAATTTTAGTGAACAATAGCAACACTGTGTAGTACAAATGATTCCTAAACGAATGACTCTTATGAGTCAATTTGTTTCTGTAAGTACAAAACAAAACAAAATGTGCATAGTGTGTCCAAAATCGCATACTGTCTGAGTAGGTACTACATTTTAATTTTGAACGTGACCATTAAAAAAGCATGTTCTGTATAAAAAAGTTTGTTCTGAAAAAAAAAATAAATAAATAAAAATAAATCCTTTCCTGTGGCCTCATGGGATAGTAAAGTGTCCACTGAATGCGCACTTCAGAATCTCGCCGGAAGTAGTGTACTTTTCACCTACTGTTTTTAGAATATTATGTATTCGGACATACAGTTCTACTTTTGGCATACTGTGGAAGAAAAGTATTCAATTTCAGACACTGTGACAGAACATATGACTCTTATGAACAGGTTTTTTTAGTGAATTAAAAATATACAGTGCAACCAGTATAGTCTTACACTAACAAACAGTGTTAGGGGTAACGCATTACAACTAACCCGAGTTTTGTAATCAGATTACATTTTTCAAGTAACAAGTAAAAAATTACTTATAATTGCAATACAGTTGCAATTGAAGTGTTTTCATGCAAAGAATAAAATTGTCAAAACACTGGTGGTTGTTAGCATTTTAATTATATTATCCAAAGGTACAGTAGCTGGCAAACCATTAGGAAGTAAAGGCTTAGGAGTCTATTTAAAGGGAATGATTGTGGTGGGGACTATGGCAGTGATACAGTGAATAGTTGTGTTAAATCAAAGATGGTGCCGTCCACAGAGCCATTTAGTGTATGTGCGCTATTTCATCCGTGAAAACTTTAGTCCCCTGACTACCATGTCAGAAGCTGCAATTCTTAAAAAAAAAAAAAACACCTGCCACGGCAGCAAATTCAGCAGCTTTTACATCTTGTTGGTCTAACTAAAAATCGACAAAGCTATCCCCTCAGCCCCGAAATTCAGTGGCTGGGGGCTCTCCTCTTTGTCTTTTTTCTCCACCATAGTAGCTTTTGAATATGTTTCACTTTTATTGAGTAGATCATCCAATAACAGAAATTAGTGATTTACACCAATAATGTGATGCGGCTGCTGGGCAATCAACCAGGGATGTGTTTCCCAAAAGCATTGTTAGCCAAAGAGCATCGCAAGTTCCATCATTACTAACATAGTTACAACGATTTGGTGTTTCCCAAAACCATAGTTCAAATGTACATTCGCAAAGTGCACTGCAAACTTGTGTGGCTGGAATGACAGCTCTCGAGATATAGCATGGTTTCTTGTTTTTGTGACATGTGGACTTAATAAATCATTATCTTGAGCAAAATAAGCAAGCTGACATGAAGTACAATGTATATATTTTATTTTGAATATATACAAATGTCATTTACATATTTTATTTTGTCAAAAGACTTTAAGCACCGTTTTTGAAGAGTGCACATGTGTGTACATGCTCTGGTACGTAAGAATGATATGATTGAATCTGGAAATAAAGCAAAATAACTGAGAAAAATTAGAATTAGTCCTCTGATGCCATGTCCGTAATTTATAGCAAAAAATCTAGCATTAATTTAATCTCCAACAGATTCATTAAAAGAACTCCACCACCTGCCTGACATCATTCACCAACTTGGTTGAACGACAGGTTTATGACAATATGGTTTCGGGAAACAGTCGTGACTAGCTGGTTGATTTGTTCAACGATGCATCATACTATGGTAGTTAAGCAGCGAGTTATGTCATTGTATGGGAAACGCACCCCAGTTTAGTTAAGGTATACCATTAGAGTTGTAACATAAGGCACACAACACAACACAACACAACACAACACAACACAACACAACACAACACAACACAACACAACACACAACACAACCAGTGGTACAGGGAACAGCGCATGACAAAGACACATGGCAAACATGAGGGCTTAAATGCACATATTTGATATCGCTGATGACTAACAAGGGACACCTGTGAACAATCAACCAATAAACCAATGACAACATAGGATCACATGACACGAACAAGGGAAACAAAAGGGAGCACATGGGGCACGTTCAAGCTCAAACCGGTGCGCAACGTTTTGCTACGGGTTGAACGACATGTTTCCTGGAAACGGTGTGCAACGGGGTTTGAGATACGCTTTCTTTGGTGGGTGTGTCAAAAATGTCAGCCCAATCAGCAACAACATGTATATAGTAAACCATGTGGTATTAAAGAGACAGCTCATACAATGGGTATTAATGTAACATAAAAGTACTATACATATTTATATATTTTGCTATTATATTTTGGAGTGACACTTTCATAAACTTTTCTATTCTCCTCTGATTATATAATGGTAAATATTACAATATTATAGCACAATAATATTGATCATCAATAATGATAAGCCTAATACAATAAAAATAATAAGGTCATATAGATCATAAAACGGAGGTAAGAAGTGGATTATCCTTCATCTGAAATGTTTCTCTTTTCATCCTGAAATGCGAGGCAAATGTTGGATCACAATAATTAGGAACCACAGTTTCCACAAATCCCTTCACTCGATTGGGATGTTCTCTTTTATTCTGGACGGCAAGGGCAGTGACTGTAACATCGAGTGTATTTTGCAGTATTAAACACATATATATTCGTAAAATTCTTCAGAAAGAACACAAAGAATGGCCTTCTCAGCTGCCATAGTTGCAACTCATGCGTCATCAGAACAGGGTGTTCAACGCACCACCATTTTGGTGGGGCTGAACGCAGCCATGGCAAAACATAAACATAGCAAAGAGTCATGAACATGAACAAAACCCAACACCAAGAGTCTTCGTAGCATGCTAGGAGACGTTATCGGGAAACCCAGCCATGATGGTTATTGTAGTTCTAGACTAATTGTGAACATGCATTTAGTCATCACACTTGCACAAAAACAGATTAAGTGTTCCTCAAAATGAATATAAACTGTGAATTACAAATTCAGAATATAATTACATGTTAAATAATACAAATATACTAATTTCACTTTATTAACCAATGTCTTTGCTGCTGACCTTTGATGATCCAATTTAACTATACCAATAAGCCAAAATGGCTTTTAGAACTATTAAAAAGCAAACAAGCAAGCCTAGCACAGGTGATAAACAGTAACGCATTACTTTCCCAAAAAAGTAATGCAATTAGTTACTTTTTAGGGAGTAACACAATATTGAAATGCATTACTTTTAAAAGTAACTTTCCTCAACACTGCTAACAAATTATTCTTCTGAGTTGGATCTTGTTAGTGAATAAAAACCATACCAGCTCAACAAGTAGTACAAACAATTCCCGAACTAATGCTTTTATAAGTTAGATCTTTTAATTAATCAAAATTCACTAAACATTCAACATCTGAACATGCAAATTTACCAATAAAAAAAAAAAAAAAAAAAAAAGCTGCTTAGTTTGGAAGTGTCTTCTGAGTATGTGATGCATCATTCATCGCTACACTATTGATAATGGACAATGGACTTCTAAAGTTCACAGTGCTTCATACATTGCTACAATATTGAAAGTTGACCTTTTTGCCCACAAAATTTCACTAATGTGCCTTTACTTGAATCTATGTACTTACAGACTGTTTTTATTTTTTCATTTTTTTTGGTAAATTTCACAGTAGAACAGTTCTTTTTCCCAAATATTTTTTTTCTTCAAAAGTACATAATCATTAATAGAATCGACTCTGTAAATCCATCATTAATAATTGATCGACAAAAATACCAATGATATACGTAGTGTTCCTCCTTTAAAAAAAAATGGGAAAAAGTGGAACTCTGCCTACAATTAATACCAATATCCTGCATCTAACAGAGCAGAAACAGGATCAGCCCACCCAATTTACAACCCAGATGGACTGTGAAGAGGAGAATTTGTTGAAAGTAACAGAATGCATGACCACAGTCCCCCTGAAATCAAAATTGAAGTTTTTTAGCTTTTAGTATGAATATGTTAGCCTTAATGTTATGAATAAGCTGGCGTGTTCCAAAACAATGACAAAATTCGCATTTAGGAGATATAAGCATTCAAAACTTACAGCCTCTCACTTCCGCTAAAATGGATCACGGATTTTCATGACATCACATCACACTTCAGTTTCTCGTCAAATCTTCGGTCCAATCAAATGCTCTCTAGAATCCCACCTCCTACTACACTCTTATGCCGCATTCCAGGCAACCCGTAACCCGTGTTTTTCCAAACCTCTACCTGTGAAAGTGCACTGGAACCGCAGTCAAACCTGTGACTTCCCACCCATGAACTCGTACTAGATCGATGTACTCCCAGTTCCGCGCTCTGATGTCACATAGCCCGCGAAACAACAATGGCAACCCCTACGGATGCGGTGTTTATGCAAGTGCACGGTAAAATAAAAGCTATAACAGCTTCTCTTGTCTTATGTGCCATTTTTCCTCGTCCGTTTCCCTCAAATAAGCAAGGAGAAAACACCTTTGGTGATAGAAATAATTGTAAATGAGCATAAGCCCCGTACGGTCAGCCATGCTGGTTTGTTTACACTCAGGCAGTTTGGCGTGACTTGCCGGGAACACTACAAAGTTGTGAGTCGTGGTTTGAAATCGTGACTTACGGGCTCAAAAACCTGCCTAGAATGCAGCATTACAGACGTTGATGCCTCGGCTGAAATCGATCACTTGCTCACACATTTACAAGTTTCTACATGGTGAATGGCACATAGTGCACTAAATAGAGAATAGGGAACGATTCAGACAGCGTAAATATGGTTTCCTTTGACGCGAATGAAGTCCGTTTTCACGTTAGTGTCACATGAACTGTCTGGTCCAGAGCAGTGTTGCCAACTATATTCAAAGGAAAGTAGCTAAAGCCTACCCAAAAAGTCGCTAAAGGCCGCTAGATGACGTCATGTGTTTAAATTTAAATGTAAAAATTATTTAAATGTAAAACAAAGGAGAAGCAGATAAGTGATAACTCCTTGGCAACACTGTGCTCATGTGTAGATCGCTCATTCACGTCAGATGCCGTCAATGGAATGTGCTGCTGCTCCTCTCGGCCACTCACTGAGCAGAGTAGACGCTGGGAGAGGTACGTGCGAATGCAGCAGGAAAGCAAGACCTTGCGCTTGCACAGTACTGGCGACTTTTGGCGACAGAGGTTTGTCCAAAAACTCGCTAGATTTGTCGTTAGTCGCTTTTTTGAAAAAAAGTCGCTAAGGGGGTCTGAAAAGTTGGCAGCACTGCGGTCCATAGACACGAGAGCACAGAGTGGATCATGTGCGCGAGTCGGCACAGACCACAAAAGGTATCGGACCCATTTGAATTCTGCACAGAATGCTGTATATTAAAGCGACATAAAGGACATTCGGAGGAGAAATGATTAGAGATTATAAGGAAACAGGTTTTACGGAGTCTAACGGCTCTGGCCGAGCTCTAACATAAACAAAACTATATTGGCTATTTTTAAAATGGGGCGGGGCTGTTCGATATATCGCCCTGTCTTCCTGTTTTAGTTGAGATTACGTCAACACAATGAATAATGCTGTGCATTCCAACCATAGACTGTAAAAAAATATGGACGATGCCCCTTCACTCTCCTCCAGTGTCAATATGGCGCTGACATCCTGAGTCTCGAGTCTGTGCAGAATGAACGTGGAGCCCGAGTCTGCGCAGTAGTGAGCACGAAGTGGAGCCGCGATATCAAAGTCCCGCCCAAACTCAGAACAACTTATTATTTCGGTGTGAAATAAACAGTTATGAAAATGTACAAATTGAAGTTAAAGCTCCAGTCACCTCGCAAAAATCCAGAAAAAAGTCTGTTGGCGCCTCAGTGATTACTTCACTCAGAGAGGCTGTCAACCTCAGCTGTCATGACGTCACACCACCGTTTTTATAGCATCAAATAACTAACTAAAACCAAACATATTTAAGAGAATGAATGAGCTAACACCAACATGATAAAAACTGCCTAATATGAGAGAAATTGTCTTCGGTGAAAAAAAACATTGTCTCCCGTCCCACTGGAAAACATGGAGAGAGTGGGGTTTATGACCTATAATGCTTCCAGCCACCTGGGGGCGATCGAGACACTTTGGCTTCACTTTTCAGGACTTGTGTGGCACGCTTGGTTCCAACCATAGACTATAAAAAAAGATGGATGCCGCGACGCCGCTTCCTTCCATTGTAATGAACTGAATGTAAAACATTCGACGATGGGCGTTGACATGTTACTCAAAAATGTCAGTTTGGAGCCTGGGCATGCGCAGAAGGAATAGTCAGTGGAGCCCGGAGGCAGAGTCACGGTATCAAACTTTCGCCCAGATGTCTGCATCATCAAGATCAGATCACCTATTTGTTTTATTATCTGTTGTTTATTATATTTTTCTTTTCCTTCTTCCTTTTACATTTGGCTTAAATACATCTGACAAAGAGGAACTTACATGTACATTGTTCGTTTTGGAATAGGTCAAAACAACATATCGTAATTGATGTATTTTAAATATATAAATTATACACATTTTAAAATTCTACCTATAAAATAATATTCTGTTTCTAGAACAATAATATTTTTGAAAAAGCAAATTCAGTAGATAAACTCAATAATATGCCACTAGAAACAACTCTAAAATGTCAGAAATGGCCCTGCCATTTTAAATCACGTTACAGGAGATCGATTGCTGTAGACAGTGCTCTATTAATTAGAGTAGGCTATCATTAGTTTTGTCC
Organism: Elopichthys bambusa; assembly: GCA_037101425.1. NCBI lineage: Eukaryota > Metazoa > Chordata > Actinopteri > Cypriniformes > Xenocyprididae > Elopichthys > Elopichthys bambusa. Next base: position 15,946,142 of record CM074433.1, on the reverse strand, counting down.
TGCTAATTATTATTTTATACCAATAAAAATAATTAGTAACTGTCAGATAACGATCACCTGCTTTTTCCCGTCATGGCTAACGTTAGGCGTGTTATCTTATCTAATAACATTTATTAATTAGCTTATAAAGCCTACATTTAACGTTACCGAAAAACGCACAGTAATCCGTCAGATCCTGTAGGTCGGTTATTACAGTTTACTGCGGAACAACTCATTTTGTCTATGTGAAATAACACAGAAATCGAAAATGAATAGTTAGTAATCTTCAATCTACCCTCGAAGCTCCGGCAGTCCTCAGAAAAGCTGTCAATCACAACTGTCAATCATACGCCCCGTTTTTATAGCATCAAATTGCTAGCTAAAATCAAACTTATCACAAAAACAAACAATTGAACATATATCAGCATGATAACAACTACCTTAAATGACCAAAACCATCTTTCGGAAAATTTTATTGGAAGTATAATTTATTTTTTTTATTTTGACTCAAGCCTCGTTCATTTGCATGAAGAGGGTGGGGTTTATGACCTGCACTGCATCCAGCCACCAGGGGGCGATCAAAGAGCCCACAGCTTCACTTCTCAGGATGTACGAGGCACACCCGGTTCCAACACTCTTCAGTGGGCCTTTAAGGCCTGGATGTACAGCGAGTGTGTTTCATTTCCTTCTGTTTAGCCAATAATGACTTCCAGCAAACTCAAAGACAATGCATATTGTGTACCTAATAAGGGCCAGGAAAATTGCATGTGGTTTTGCTGTTTGCATATACTGGCCCCGCCCGGCACCAAGAATAAACCAGGAATTTTCAGCAGGACAGCTGCGATGGTTTGTTTAATGTGGCCGTACACGGCTGCCACTGGCAAAATTGCGATAGTAGCGCAGCAAATTAAAGGCAATGAAATTGTTTGGATTAAATTAAAAAGGATACAAACTGCTTCCTGTGCAAGTGACTCTAAAGGTACAATCTCGTTTGATTTAAGTGGGTTTTAATAAGGAGCATCAGAGGAGAGAGATAAAAGGAAAATCGTTTGGATGGGAAAGCCATTATGCATGGAATAAGCGTCCTCAGGAGCCTAAGGAGTTGATAAAAGCACAAGTAATTTTTCATATTTATTTACACGCGCAGGGACACACACACACACACATAATGCGGAGTGGAGCAGAAGGGTGCAGGGCCCTTTGCATAACAAACGCCATTAGTCACAAAAGTTTATTTCTTTCATTCACACTGTCTGGATCTTTAACGCAGACCTGCAGGTCGTAAAGAGCTTTTAAAGGCATTGGTAATCCTATAAAAAAACACCTGGATCATCTTAGAACTCCTGATAATAAATACAGCCAAGACTATAGGCCTGTGTTGGGATGTCCAAACATGATGCTCAGAGATCAGTAATATTAATTTCGAATGTCAAAAATAATTCAAAATCTCAGTCATATTTTTATTGGGGTGGTAGATACTGTTAAAATGGTTAATGGGCGTTGCTTTATAAAGTTAACTGACACTGTTACTGCCAACTGAACTTGTCAGATATACAGAGATGTAGCTAAACATTCACTATGAAGTCTTTCGGCATTAAAGTGAATCCGTAATCTGGCCCAATTTGTTGAAAAGAGCCGGAAGTGTAAGAGTGTCAAAGCATGTGTGAGCGTGTATGTATGTGACCACCTGCAAACAACACACATTCATCACAGCTGTGAACTAGCAGAACAAAACAGAATACAGATATGCTGATAAATCAATCAGTTCAATTGAAATAGATGGCAAACCTGATAACAAAATAATTGAATCCTGTATTACGAAAATGAATCATCTTCCACTTATCTGTTGTAAAAACTAATTGAAACACAGATTTGTTTTTGGTATAGTTTGTTGATGTGAATGTGTTTTTTGTAGTGTTTAGCACATTAAATTCCAAATTAATGGTTCATTTATGAGTGATATTTATTAAAATTGTATTTAAGGGTCAAGGACATTTACATATAAATATACAGGTTTTCTATGATCAATACATTTTAAGTTTGTGTAATTTCAAATTGTTTTGATATTGTTGGGTTAAAAAAAAACTAATTAAATAAATATATACTAATATAAATTAACAACAATAATTGTAATGTTATTATACAACGGTTCTTTCTGGTTCTCGAATCTGATTGGCTGAGAGCCGTGCAATATTCCCCCAGTAACAGCACTGGAACGGTTTCACTGTTTGTATCTCTCTGCTTGCGGTAACTGTCATAGTGGTGGAGCAAAACTACTTTACAAAAAAACTTTACAAAAACTACAGTTGTGTTACGGAATGTAGTTTTCTAGGCGAGAATGTCGTTTTTTAGACCTCATATATGTGACTTATATATAAACATAGCGCCTATTTTACAATTTGTTTAGACACTTTCACCACTCATGTACCCGCAAAGAACAGCTTAATCTCGGCCAGTCCTTTGTGAATTTGCTGCTGGTTTTTATCTAGATAGTGCTTAAACATGCGATATAATTCATTTGGGTTATATCAAACAGGCAATGTTTAGTCTTATTACTCTGTTACTTTTCCAGATGCAAATCGATTTAGGTTAAGGGGAAAATTAAGTTTCATGACTTTATATTTAACATAAATTCTGTACTAGAGTGCTGCCTTTGTATGTTTGACTGAATTGTTTTCTGGTGTTTATTTCCTAATGTCTAATAGCTATTGTTAATTTAAATATTATTGTTTAACAAATATTATTTTTTATAAATAATATGCCGTATTTGGTATTGATTTCGACTTTAGTGAAAGTTACATTATTACACTATTAGATGTCTTTGTGAGTGAGTCAGTAGCAAATTGAATGGGGCAGGTTGTAAATAAGGAAGTTGTTTTAGCACTGTCATGGGAAATCTTTTAAAAGGACAAAGACAAAGATATCGCTTTCCTCAGAGGACATTCAAACTTTTTTTTTTTTTATAATGGATATAATTGTCACAGCCAACACCAACACATCGTCACCAGATCTTCACGCTCCATCCACTCGTTCACAGTCTCCCGAGTACTAATCACCTGCACCTGCACTTCATCATCTAGGACACTAAAGACTCGCACTTCCCTCACATCATTGTCTAATCTCGTCAAACGTACCTGGACTCCTTACCCGCTACTCACCTGAGTTTCCTGTGTCTCCATCCTCATCTTCCATCTCCAGTTCTCCGTTTCACGTATATTGCTTCACCTGCAAAGACAAATATCTGTTATCCTTCAGCTAAATGACTGTTCTGAAAGTGCTTGTTCATTGACTCACCTGCATCCCCCGTTTACCTGTGTTTGTGCCTCTGTCAAATATACATCTGTGTTCACTTACCCTTCTGCCTCTGTCTGTGTCCTGACAGAAGACCAGACTCAGACACAGGCGGGGATCGTACTCCGGACCCGTTTGACAGCCTGGTCGACGTAGTACGATCCTCGCTACAACAACCATCCACAAGCACTATAGTCCCAGCAGATCTTGTGCACGCCGTCCGCCAAGCACTCCTTCACCCAGCACCCGCTGCTTCTTCTCCAGCTGCTTCTGTCAGTCCCATGGCCTGACCAGCGACATTCTCCGGTGCTGCGGAGGATTGCAGTGGGTTTCTCCCCCAGTGCTCGCTCTATCTGAAAGTCCGGTCAAAACTCTTCTCATCCGAGCGCGCCCGGGTGGCGTTCGTCATCTCCCTGCTCTATTGACGAGCGCTGCAATAGGCTCAACCCCTCTGGGAATCCAACGCCCCAGTAATAGCCACCATCGCCGCCTTCTTCAATCACTTCTGGGAGGTGTTCAGACTAAGTACAGCCAATCTCTCTGTACACAACCAAATCTTCAATTTACGTCAAGGTGATGAATCTGTGAGTATGTATGTCCTCCGATTTTGTACACTAGCGGCTGCTAGTGGCTGGAACGGAACGGCCCTGATAACAGCCTTTGCCATGACCTTTTAATGGTCATGTACTATGATACCATGGGGCTGGAAAACCTGATCCAAAAAACCATCCGCGTTGCCCAACGCTATTCGGCCTGTGCGCTCCACACACCCACTGCCAATCCTCTGCCTGCCACACCATCTGTCGCCCTTCCAGCACCAGAATCAATGCAGGTTGATTTCTATTGCCTGCCTTGTGCGGAGCGTCAGAGAAGAATTCAACAACATCTTTATTTGTACTGTGGGGGAGAGGACCATGTCATCACTGCCTGTCCCATCCAACCACCACGCCCAGCGGTGAGTACAATCTAATTGCCCGCTCATATTACACCTCTCACCAGAACCACTGTACAAATCCTTAACTCTCACGTCTGTGTTTCAGCGCAAGCCCCCATCGACTCCGGCTCTGCAGGGAACTTCATCAGCAACCAGATTCTCCAGAAACTAAACATATGTCGTAAACGCTGCCAACAGGATTTCCGCATCCAAACTATCCAGGGAAAACCACTGGGCTGTGGTCACATTCCGCACTTCTCCCCCACACGCCGAGAGGATGAGTGGAAAACTGCCTTCATTACACCATCTGGACACTATGAGTACCAGGTTATGCCGTATGGCCTGTCCAACTCTGACCTCCCGTTCGTCATCAAAATCAACGCCTCATCCACCGGGGTCGGAGCGGTGTTGTCACAGCGGCAGGGTGATCCACCACGACTCCATCCATGTGCCTTCTTCTCCATAAAGCTATCCCCAGTGGAGCAAAACTATGACATCGGGAACCGAGAGCTTCTTGCCATCAAGTAAGCTTTGGAGGAATGGAGACACTGGCTGGAGGGAGCTAACCATCAGTTTGAAGTAATAACGGATCACCGAAACCTTGAGTAAATCCGAGGAGCTAAGAGACTAAACCCTCGCCAAGCCCGCTGGGCCCCTCTTCTTCACTAGATTCAACTTCCCAGTCTCCTACCGTCCTGGAACCAAGAATTGCAAGGCCGACACCTTATCCTGTCTGTATCAACCCGATCCAGCCTTCCTTAAGCTCCTAGGAGTGTCAGTCAGCCTGCCATCTGGATACCACCCACAGACCAACGGCCAGACTGAGCGCAAGATTCAGGAGATCGGGAGATACCTGAGGTTATATTGCCACAGGAACCAGGACAGCTGGAGCCAGTTCCTGCCCTGGGCGGAGTATGCCCAGAATTCCCTCTGGCAGACCACCACAGGGCTCACCCCGTTCCACTGTATCCTGGGCTATCAACCACCTCTCTTCCGTTGGTCGGGTGAGCCATCAGAGGTTCCAGCTGTCAACCACTGGTTCCAGCAGAGCGAGAGAGTGTGGGACTCAGCTCATGTCCATCTCCAGCAGGCAGTTCGACAAGATGCATGCCGATGCCAGGAGGGGCCCCACTCCTCATTACCAACCTGGCCAGAAGGTGTGGCTTTCGACGCGGGACATCCATCTCCGACTGCCCTGCCACAAGCTGAGTCCGCGGTACATAGGTCCATTCACCATACAGAGGCAGCTCAATGAAGTCACCTACCGTCTCAATTATATATACCTACAGTATATATAATATAGTAAAATGGTATTTTGTTGTCTGTTGGAACTTTCCCACAATCATCAAGATTTGCTGATGATGCTTGTGTATTCTTTAGTTTTCTGGCTGTGGTAATTACTATGAGTGATGCATCACGTCATCATTGTTTATCAGCTATTGCCACCTTGAGGAATAAATGTGAATTAAACTTTTTGAGATTTCAGAGATTTAATATTGTCAGGCGGGGAAAAAAATTACTTACACTATTACATACCTCGGGTCACTAGTGACCAAATACACTTCTTACGAAAATTTTTTTTTAAAAAATTGAAAACAGACATTTTACATTTTTTTTTCTTATATTGTTGATAATGAATAGAACAGGAATACTATTCTTAGGAATACTAAGAAGGTGGAGGTCTAAATGATGTCCTTGGCTGATAAAGATGTTGATAAACGTATGCATTTAAGGGTTAAAGTATGAAACCCATTTTGATATTATTACATTTCTAAGAACATGGCACGTGTTTATAACTAGATTTTTTAAATATGTTTTGCTTTTAATTACTTTGGACATACTAATTTGTCATCCAACATCATATCATCATTATTATTATTATTTACATTATTTCATTATATGTTCTTTTTACCATTTTCTTCTACAGCACCAACAAGAGACAAATATTTAGGTTAAACTTTCTTTTAAGGTGCCCTTGTTACAGTGTAATTATACAAATACATACTGAGTAATATTAATTAGAGGCTATTTAGGGGGTTAGGGGTAGCGTTTGGTTTTAGGTTAGTTGCTTATAATTATGCATAATTACCTTTATTACTATATGAAGAACATGTTATATATGTAACAGGGAGACTGTAAAATAAAGTGATACCAATTATTTACTTTTTTGTCACTTTTTAGGGAGCCCATGTATGTTTCACCAATGGTCCTGGTTATTTTTGGACTTGACAGTTCTGACCAAAATATTCAAAGTGTCATAGGCCTGTCATGTGATATGTAACCTACAGTATGTAATGACATATCTTCCCCAAAGTATTTGGAAAAGGAAATGCAGTATGTTTATATTTGTCATCTTTTTACGATGAGATCTGAGGTCATGGCTTTTTTATATAGAAGAACACTGAAAACCTAACAGCATCCTCTCATACAGATATATAAGATATTTAGGTCATTGGGGACACTGATAATAGTACTGTACGGTGGCTGCCAGATGGATAATTGGTGTGCTGAAGTGAGGTGAGAGTGAGCCGTTTGTATTCTGCTTTTGGCACAAAAAGTTGGGACGTTGCTCAGCTGGCTGGCTGGTGTAGCGTTACTGCAGCCTGGAGGCCGAGAGATCACTGCCCTGACAGAGGAGGTGGCTTCTGCTCCTGCTGCCTGACAGCCTGCAACAGCTGTCCCAGCACCAGGGAGGAAAGGAGGAGCCCAAAGGCACAGTAAGCTTCACGTGACTGACAGCAGCAGGCTTGGCCTACAGCGCCAACTGGATCTCTTCGTCTCCTTCGTCCTGACGTAAACTAACACACAGATAAAGCAGGTTGGTCACACATATGAAACACAAATAAACATGGACACCTGCACCTGTGAGACATCTGTTCTTAACACTTGTGACTTTTAATATGAAAGTAACATGCTAAAATGTACAACTTATGGTTGTGATCTCAGTTCAGACCACAATTTATTCTGGATAAAAGTTAAAGTCAATGTGAAATTGGAATGGGCCTTGTTTTTGCTTTCTTTGTGCAAGTTTCTGTTCCATTCAAAAATAATAATGCAACAATCTTGCCAAAGTAATATTTCGTCAGAGTGTAAAAACCTCTAAAACGACTTTCCTGTTCTGATGACATCACCAAGGTCTCACACTTTTCAGCCCCTCCCCTTCTTCAATCTGGTATTCATGTTCAATCTTTTTTTCTTTTTTTCAAGCCGTTTTTTTTTTAATTTTATTTTTATTTTAGCCTTATTTCAATTAACAAAAATAACAATAACAACACTGGTTTGGTGTGGTGCTTAAAGTTCAGGGTTGATAAGCAGAAGGTTGCTAATTTGATCCCAGCAAGGAATGATCCATTATGCACTTAAAACATCTAAATTAATTTCCTTAAACAGGAAAAAAAAACAAAAAAAAAAACAACAACAAAAAAAACTTTTCCTTACAGTATGCATGCAAACTTGATTTTCTCTTGTGCACATATTCACTGAACAAAAACATGCAAACCTCAGCTACTGTCAAGAAACATCCACCTGCGCTGAATCAAACTTGGCATGTGGTATCAAGTAGCACAGCCCTGAAAACTTGTCAATTCTGCTATCTGGAAAATTCAGAGAATTTGAAATACACATCAAAGCTATTAACAAGGCAGAAAAATAGGTTTGCAATTAACTGCCGCATGGGGCACATAAAATGAAAAAAACACGCAGAGAAAGCAGCCACAATACACAGATGAAATAATAAATCGAATGAAAACAAAGTCAGAGCTGGCGGCACATCAAACAACTCTCTTATCAGCAAAGTCAATTTCACTGATCAAAACTAATTAGTACTGAGGCAGACATTAGGGCAGGGCGGTGCTTGCCCAAAACACCCTGCGTCTCTTTCAGTATGCTAATGAATTTCGGCTCAACGGGCGCAGTGCCTTTGCTAAAGTGGCGAGATTTCATTCTTCTAATCGGATGGGACGCAAGCCAGTATCCAACTGCAGAGCTGGTAATAATGAGCCTGTTCCTCTCTTTTCCGCATACATTTCAGCACGTCAAAGTAAATGTGAAATCAAAATTGATCTGTTTTTTGCTTTCTTCATACTTTTCAGCCCCTCCCCTCATGTACTGTATGTACTAGATGTTTTTTTCATGATCCAATCAATTCCCAATTAACAAATGCAGCAACATAATCTTTTATCAAAATGAAATAACTTGCCCTGCCTCTAAAACAACCATTTTTAATGACATCACCAAGCCCATATTTTTCAGCCCCTCCCCTTCAACCACCTGGCTTCATTCTGATATGTACAGCCTACTTTTTTCATGATCCATTTAATTCCCAATTAACAAAACCAGAAACGTAATCTTTCTTCAAAATGAAATAACTAGCTCCGCCTCTAAAACAACTTTCTATTTTCAATGACATCACCAAGCCCATACTTTTCAGCCCCTCCCCTTCAACCACCTGGCTTCATTCTGATATGTACAGCCTACTTTTCTCACAATCCATTTAATTCCCAATTAACAAAACCAGAAACGTAATCTTTCTTCAAAATGAAATAACTAGCTCCGCCTCTAAAACAACTTTCTATTTTCAATGACATCACCAAGCCCATACTTTTCAGCCCCTCCCCTTCAACCACCTGGCTTCATTCTGATATGTACAGCCTACTTTTCTCACAATCCATTTAATTCCCAATTAATGAAACCAGCAACATTATCTTTCATCATAATGAACTTGTTCTGCCTCTAAAACAACTTTCTGTTTTTGATGACATCACCAAGCCAATACTTTTCAGCCCCCTCCCCTTCAACCACTTTGCTTCATTCTGATATGTACAGCCTACTTTTCACAATCCAATCTCCTATATGAATGAAATCAAGCCCGCCTTACTTTTTGTTGTTGTTGTTGAATGTCAAATACAGATTTCACATTACAAAAATAAAATGGGTTGCAAATTATGACTTTATGGTTTTCCAAACCATTCTTTCTGTGATAAATTTGAAAGCAAACGAAAGGACTGTTTGACTTTTACGTCAACCCCTAAATCCCAAACCGGACTAATAATGACATCAATTCAAAACCATTATCATCAACAAGCAGACGTCAATTCAAAGGAAATTCAGAGAAAGGCAACAATGAAGGGCTCATGTACTAGCTGTAGGCTGGTGCAATGGACGTGCAACATCATAAAGTCCTTGGGGCTTTTCCTAGTGCAACTAATTGTGCTATCAAACGGTTCCCCAATGCCTACCTCGGCCGACCAGTGGTCCGCAGACACTCCAGCAGGTAATCAAGTGTAATTAAGCCCCCTGGCTGGCATACTGGCAGAGGGCATTGAGACTAACAGCGCTATGGGTCGCTACCATGGCAGTTCCCCTGCTGATAGCAAGTGCCAAAAGCACACTAAAGGGGGAAGCGACTGAGGTAGGAGGCATAGGTAGGAGAACGGCGGGCTAATGATTGATACGGGTCGTAATCAGGGTGGAGAGGGGAATGAGAAGGCAGGAGACGACACTCTAATGCTAATGATGCCTTGCTGGGTTACTCCACCGCAACTTCACAGTTGGTGAGAGGATGAGACATTGTTTAGCGTCTGGTTTCCAGCGAACAGCTGGCTAGACTAATTCGCTGCATATTACATAGAAAAAGTGAGGCACAGAAAAATGGGAGTGCAGTTGCACTCAAAGGACAACTGAATGAAAACTAAATGAATTCGGATGCACCCAATCTTGAAAAATCAAAGAGCAGTATGTATAAATAAGCAGCCGGCTCGGGGTAGAGAAATGAGTTCTCTCTGGAGCTAGTCTCCAAACCCCTTCATTAAACATCATGATATGCTCGTATCGTTGACTAAAGCTTTGCAAATCTACCAGCACTGTGAGCAAAGGAACGGTAATGCCCAAGGCTACAGCATTCAAATATTAAATATTAAATACAGAGACCTACAGGGCTTTTGAGTAATAGCTGAACAACTGACATTCTTTAAATGTTGATATTCAATTAGCCACTGTTATATCGACCATTTTTCGTCAATCCATATTCAAATAAATCACTAGTGTTGGGGAGTAACAAACCTGCTAGCCTGACTATGTTTTTAAGTGGTTCAGCTGTTAAAAAAAAGCTTTTCTGTCATAAGTAGCATGAAATGCTACATGCTAATGTTATTTTTTCACACTGTTTCTCTCACTGCTTTACAGCCAAACAAACGGAGGCTAACATGCTCTGTCCGTTTCCAATTTAGTTTTTAGTGTAGCTAATTACTTTTTTTTTCAAAAGGGTAGCTTGAATATAGCTTAAAATACAAGTAGCTTAGCAGGTTGCCAAGTAATTTCCCCCATTTGTGGTCTGCGTAGAATTGACCCGGTTACATTTTTGGAGAGGTGCATGTCAGGCTATGCCTGACAGCCTACGACGTAGCTGTATAAATCAGCCTTTAACATCATAATGGAAGTGAAAATATAGCGCATAAATACACACTGGGGAAATATTTCACCCTCACTCAAAATTCTTGACCATGTGGATTCCTATTGAAATGACTGGATTTTATCTGCGAAAATTTGTGTACTATGGTTTCTTTATATGAATGAGTAGACAGCCTCAACGCGGGGGACCAGCTCCGTAATGAGGAGGTGATCAACTATAATTGTGTTTGCAGTAATATGAAAGCTCTTCATGAAAGGAAGACGAGGACAAACTTGTAAAATAAAAAAGAGATTCTAATTAGTTCTGCAAGGTGTTACAGGAACTGCCCCATTCATGACTTCCAAGTCTCCTTTCTCTCCTCCAGCACATCAATGGGAAATCAATGGTTGTCTTAGAAAGGTGTCAGAGGAAAGCTATTTCTCCACGTTCCAAGAAAAAAAAGATAAGTCTCCGTGCCTTGAATTTCAACTGCTGCCTCTAGTCCGGCGGTGGAGACATTTTATTGACTGAAAAGGATATACTATACAGGGAAAAGACATGAGAACATCAGGGCTTGTAGGAAAGTCAGGCACTGATACAATTAATTCGGCCGTCTGCTATGTTTGGTTGCCACAATGGCACGTTGAGTTTTGGAGACTGCACAAATGGGTCTACTACTGACAGAATTAGCACAACTTCACTATTTAGACAGTGTCAGGTCTGGCAAGTCTAATTGGAAACTTTCTGCATGCTTCTTAACACAGTGGTGTAAACACTGGAGCGACGAGAGTCGCTTAGTCACACATTTTTCATAACCTTATGGGGTTTTTGCTATTCAGAGCTTTTAAGAATATCACAGCAGTAAACCAATGTGGTTCTCAAATCGTCGGTTGAGAAAAACAGAGGGAAAAAAATCTTTTTTAAATGTAGTTTAAAACAAGTGTGCCAAGTTCTTAGAAATGTACCATATTGGTTTCATGTGGCTATGAAAATCAATGACAATTGTTACAAAATATTGCCAAAGCAAAATAATCAATATACATGTACATATACACACATAAAAAAAAAAAAAAAGTAAGTTGATCAATCAACATTTTAGAATTCTATGAACAATTTAGAATTCAGTGTGCGTGAGTCTGTGTGTTCGTGTGTTTATGTGTGTGTGTGTGTGTGTGTGTGTGAGCGCATTACTGATTAGTCTTAGTCTTAGTCTCTCTCTCTCTCTCTCTCTCTCTCTCTCTCTCTCTCTCTCTCTCTCTTCTGGTTGGGAAACATGACTGTAATTTGGCAGATTTTTTTTTTTTTCTTCAAATACTTGGAATATTTTTTTATTCTTTTTAATAAGACTTAATCAAAGATTATACTTAAAATAATGATAGCTAGCTGTACCACCCTGACATTTTTAACTTTAAAATTAAGTTTAATTCACAATTTAAAATATGTTCACTACAAGGTGTATCCATGTATATGTATGAATTACATTTTAATTGATAGATGAGCAAATACTGATAGTTGCTAACATTGCGGTACATGCCCTCATCCTCGAAAACTATTAACAGATATGCAAAGTAAAAGAAAACATGACCCAAATTATGTTAAATACAGGTTCTTCAAAACAATGTTTTATTTTAAGGACATTTTTGTTTACTTTGTACAATAAACAGTTTTATTAATGTTGAGGCACCACTCAATGCAAAAGCAGGGTCCTAAACAAAACCATTTGAGAACCACTAAATTAATGCAAGTGCAAAAGTGCATTTACTGAACAAACTGCAATCATGCAATTAGAACTTCAGTGCCAGAAAATATTAGCATACTAATGAATGTAAACTAAATGTGGCAAATGCGACCTATTGTTGCATCTGTCTACAATAAATGCTAATGCGTCCTGTTGGCGCGCAAGCATCGCATTGTACATTCCACCTTGCCCTTCTCCTTTTTTGCATACTTTTATATGGCTTTATCACATAAATGAGACACTTGCATATCTGCATACAGATCGACTTGATAGTGCATCCAGCAACAAATGTTTCAAATCTATAAAATATGCTAAAGATATGCAAATTAGAGAGTTGGGGGCTGTTTTGCCATCGTGGATTTACTGTAAACTATTACATGAGGCGGTCCTCAAGGTAATGGTTACCTAGAAAAGGGAAGAAAAATAAGGTGGAGAGTTTCCAATTCCAAGTGCAACAACAACCCCTAAGGAAGCCATTGTAGATCAGTGAGCTGTGCCACAGAGTCAACTTAAATGAAAACAAAGTGAATTATCTCAACCTTGGAGTCGCAATGATGCCAGACCATCTCTGGAGCTCTATTGATCTACTGGCCACTGCACACTGGCCTCTGAGGTACTTTCATTACAGTAAATGCTGCATCCTAGCTTATCTTTTGCCATTTTGCCTCTTACCAACATTTCATTGTTTTGCCAAGCTTTAGGGAAAAAAAAAAAAAAAAAACAGACAGATGGGGTAGATTGTAACACTTTTTGCTCATTTATACAGAATATGTTTGAAAAATTGGCTCAAACATCCTTCACTCAGAAGATATTTTGAAGAATGTTTTTGTCCATGTAATGAAAGTCAATGGAGTCCAAACAACATTTGACCCCACTGATGTAAATTGTATATAAAAATACAAAGAGATTTTTCAGTGTCATGTATACAGGTTTGAAATGATATGAGGGTGCATAAATGACAGAACTTGAAATGACAGAATTTAGGTAAACTTTTTTTCTTCATCTTCATCCATTTAATTTTTTTTTATGTTAAATTTGATTAAAATACACTACCATTCAAAAGTCTGGGGTTAGAAGAAGTCTCTTCTGCTCACCGAGGCTGAATTTATTTGATCAAAAGTACAGTAAAAATAGTAATATTGTGAAATGTTATTACAATTTAAAATAACTGTGTTCTATCTGAATATATTTTAAAAATGTAATTTTAATCCTGTGTTCAAAACTGAATTTTCAGCATCATTACTCTAGTTTTCCGTGTCACATGATCCTTCAGAATCAAGAGGAAGAAGGAATATTCTTTAAATAGCCTTTAATTATAAACCTAAGAACGCAGGAGATCACTAGTAGAACACAGGAGAATAGGAAACCACACATTAAACCATAAACGAGAACCGACCAGGGACTGAACTGAACAGGGAGTATAAATAAAAGGCAAACACAACGAGAGACAGGTGCAAATCATAGGTAAGCATTAGAAACAAACAAGGACATAATAAGTAACCAAGGAAATGGAAACTAAACAGAGCAGGGCAAACAGGAACTAAAGGAAACAAAACAGAATATCAAAATAAGAGTCCATAGAGCCGTAACCTATATAAAAAAATATATATATATATATATATATATATATATATTTTTTTTTTTTTTTTTAATAAACTTGGGTGTATAATGGATATTTTTAAGCAATAAACAAATATTAAAACATTTACAGAAAGTTGTCTCAGCACAGCAAACTAGGATATGAGAATGTATTTTGACATTTAAAAAAATGACACCGTTCACCTTTAATGATTTAAAAGTGCACAGTGTGTTCCTTTTATTGCTGTCAAATCGTGCTGGTGTACAGAAAGATCTCAAGTCTGCTGAATTTCCTGCTGTGAGTTTCTCCATTTTTTACGCTATGATAACATGTAATTCAATTAAGACATTTAGATGCGTAGAAATGTCTCATGCTACACGACAACTTCGAGCATGTGATTTGTTCCTGAACATGAAAACATTTCCCTTGAAATTGTCGTTATTGAGGAATGTCAGCAATTGTGAAACTCAACCAGATTTTGCACCACAAAAAGCACAATTCCCTGTCTGCTGGCACCTGCAGTTTTCATGCATTTATTATTAGACCTGCAGTCTGATAGACGCTATCAGGGGACAACAAATCAACAACATGGAAAAGGGAATGGGGTCGTTTCACTAGGTGCCCAAGCGTACAAACCCTTAATATTATTTGGGTGTTAATTGAAGCAAACTACTCAAAGTGTGGCCTAATGTGTAGAGAACGATTCTTGAATCCTTTTTTTTTTTTTTTTATCAAATGCATTTATAGGTGAGGTACTGTATGTTAGATGACTCATTCATCAAAACATTCTATATAAATAGCAAGTAATAATTTCAGTGAGCCATGTAGGTAGTAAATCATGTCAAATCTTCTGATATTAATATTGTATTAATGTACTCTCCTCTCACATGGGAGATGGTGACTAATAATGGAAGGCTCATTGCAGCCTTGCCCTGCTCAAGTGGGAAATACAGGTTTGAGTCTGGCTTACAACGTTTTCCGAATCCATCCCCCCCAATCCAATCCATATTATTGTAATTATTATTTACATAAACAGAGATATGCAGAATAATTATATTAATATAAATATAGAAATTACATTATTATGAATACACTCTAGATAAATATATGGTAGCAAGAACATTGTTATACTGATTATAGTGATTAAAAAACTTCTATAATGATACAAAAGTTATTCTTGCCATTGCTTTCATCAAATTGGATTTCTTCGCTAAAAGACGTGCATCATGACACAATGGTGGACATTTTGGAAATTATATTAAAAGTCCTTCAGCTTCTTGAAAAGCATGGATAATCCAATAGGGGGCAAACACAAGTAGTAAAGGCCCACCCCTTCACACCAAGACTGATAAAAAATATTTTTGTACAGCTGAAAAGAAAAAATCATTCTGACAGTGATTCAAATAATATCTTTAATCTGTTTCATTATCGTTATAGTTGTGGTGTGGACTTCACTTTTCTCATTGAATTGAATGATTATCAAAACCTACTAGTTATTGACCTTGGTGTGAATGGGCCTTAAACCGTATACAGAACATTTTTTGGTAAAAGTAGGATCATATCGATCTAGAGGCCATGTATCCAATATGATGCAGCATTATAAGGTTAAGCTGGTGTAGGCCAAACTGTTTTAACACTGATACAATTACATGCTCAGAAAGTGTTAAAAAGTAAATGAACTCTGTCACCTTAACTTTCTTCACAATCCGTAACAAATGCAAAAGTGTCAACAATACTAGGTCTGTGTTGTTCCTGAGTGAAGTGAACCTCAAGAGAGACTCTGGTGTGACACGTTGACGTAGTCGCTTTAGGCTGAGCCATGATTGACATGCATTGATCAACTGCAAAAAAAAAAAAAAAAAAGGCAGCCAGCTCAAGTTTGCTCTCCATTTCACTATTTTTTTTTTACTGCTCTTCCCCTAACGGCAAATTATGGTCTTTTAAGATGAATATATACACCACAAAATGTAAATGTGTACTCACACAAAAGGTCACTAGTTACATCAGCGTCTCGGGAATGTAGAAGTCTACATTTACATCCGAGAGGAGGCTGAGAAGCGGGATATATTCTCCACAGACAATGGAAGGGCATGACGGAGGAGGTTTAGAGCCGGGGGATTCATTATGGACCATCCTCAGCAGGCAAGTTTTACGGGAAAAGAGGAGGTCGACCACAAAAGACAATTATCTGAAAATGGTGGAATATGCGGCGTTAACTCACCATCGCAAGTCGAATCCAATCCTCAGGTGTTTAATTTGAGCGCCAGAAGTGCGTTCGTGGCTTTGAATACCAGCCCCCGTCCATAGAAAACACAAAGGGGAATCGTTACGGCCATGAAATGACGAGTTCAAGTTTGCGCTTATAAAAAAGCCTTTATTCCATGCCTCTATTCTTCTTTTTCTTCCGTTCATGATGAGTTCTGCTGTACCGTGAGCTTTGTTAGAGATAATGATGTCTTATTAAAGGGTACTTCTATTTTTCACGGTAGGTTAAGTAGCTCTTCTCATAAGTACTGAGATGTGAACTTCAAGATGGCTTTGCCGAGTGAATCAACCATTTTGAAATTAAATTAGTTCGAGTAAAATTGAGTAGTGTTGAGAATTTGGGTAACACTTTATAATAACTGCACACTATGAATCATTACTTAAGCATTAATTGACCTTAGTAAGCAGTTTATAAATAGGCCTAGCTATAAATGCTTTGTTCTTGATTTATAAGAATATCTATGATGTGTTTAATAATTGTATTTTCATACTTTATTAATGATCCATCATCTATAAATTAGATTATTTACAAACCAGTTATTTAGGAGTTGTCAGTTGTTTGTAAGATCATTTAGAAAGTGTACATTATTTAGACATAGTAATAGTTACTCAGTGTGTTAATGCTTTAAATGTAAATGCTTTATTAACACATATTACTAATGTAATTCATGATTAATTCAGGTAGTTATAAAACATTAGTAGTTGTCAGTTAACTATTTTTGTGAGCTCATCTAAAGTGAGGACTGTTTATGCCTCAAACTTTTACAAAGAAGATTTAAATGCTCAGTTATCTTCTAAACAGAAAAAAAAAAAAAAAAAAACACAACACAGAGTAATACTGAACATATATTTCAAGATGCAAAAAATGAATCTGTACAACTGTAGACTTGATATAACATGAAAAATAAAGTATAAAAATTAAATTATTAAAAACATTATAGATATAAAGCATATACAGCTTTGTTTATAAACTGCTTACAAATGTCTATTAATGTAGGGACAATGCTTTATAAATGATGAATTAACTATTTACTAATGATTTACAGCATGAGTTATTATAAAGTGTTACCAGAATTTGTTCTTAAGAGGTTTAACTGTATGTACTGATGTATATAAGCTACTCATGAATGTAGCTATATCTGGGCCACTTTCAAAAGTGGACAGATCAAATTTCTTGCCATGTGACTTCAATGTAAACCGAATTCACATGATTTTTACATCAATCTAACTTGACATTTGTCATAAATACACACTTGCTTTACCCTTGGCGTAAAGAAAAGGGCGTAACATCGGGAACAAGTTCAAAAAGCTAAAAAAAAAAACGTGAGTACAAAATTGTCTTGTAGCCAAAAGGCACCTATTTTAAAGCCTGGCAACTGCCGCAAAAGAATAATGTTGTACATTTCACTTTTATATTCTAATAACCATCACTGGATAATGTCTACCATTATTTCAAGGGGCAATTTTTCACCATAGCAACCAAACCACATTGCATAATGACTAATATACAGCATGTGATCGGTGTTATATAAATTTACAGAGCTGATTTGTGATATTTTATTGGGTCAAATGAGTGTTTGCACATATTAAAGTAATATTTCAATCAACTAATTATTCAATCTACATACATTATATACACACATACACACACATACATACATACATACATACATACATTGTGTATGGGGCTGCATAGCTGAAGACCAACAGTGGGCACGTGAGCATCAGAACTTGACCACGGAGGAGGTGGCCTGAAGGTGGCCTGGTCTGATGAATCACGTTTTCTTTTGCAACTTCGTGAATATCACAATTTTCAGGATTTTTTGACCCAGAAACTATGCAAACATCAAATGGAACTGCAACATGAATTTACATTGGACTAAAAAAAACAAATACACAACAAAGAAAGTGGACTTTGCCTCCTCATTTCAGGAGTTCAGAAGTCCACCACATGCCACTGATGTGTTTGTACACCTGTAATGACTTCCTCCTTAAATCTGCTACAGCTGCTGCACACAAAAACACAGCGGTGTGTCACTCACCTGATGGATACTGAAAGAACGAAAGATTCATGCAAGCAGCTTTTTGAGCATAAATCTTACAAAAATGTCATGAGGTTTATGTTTCAAATAAAGAAAAGAAAAATGATGCCAATGATGTAAAATATTAACAATGATAATGATAAGTAAATCTCGTTTTCAGGATATTTATATATTAAATATTTCTTTTTCATGTGGTCCTTGCTTGGCCTTTATACGACTTGATTTAAAACCAAACATCGATAAATTCCCACCATCGCAAGCGTCTTTTCAAAAGCATCAGTCTTAACATGGTGCAGCAAGCCAGTGATTCTGCTTTGATCTGCCATGGCAGAGCATAAAATCTGGGCCGACATGAACACAGGCGGCCATATCAAACGAATAAACAAAATAAAGAGTTTTATTTTCTTATGACGGCCAAACGGCCCTTCTAAACCACTAGGCGATATTGCTGTCGGTTGTGTGTCTTATACACATCCAATGAGATGGAGAATTGCCAGGCAGAGCGAAACTGCAAAAAGAGGGAAGCAATTCACCCCACCTGTCTTGTCCCATTTGAGAAAGTGTCGTCGGGTTTGACTCGAGAGAGGTGATTTAGTCTTCTGCTATGAGCTGCAGAGTGACTGCTCTGCTTGTAATAGTCTTCAGAAACACTGACATAGCCTGTTCATGTGGATCCTGCCGCGCTGTTCCTTATAAGCATGCCTGCATAGAAGCTGCGTGAATTGCCTGGAACGTTATGCAAATTTCTAACAGCAGCCATTGATAAAGTTCTTTGCATGCCTTGTACTGTTCGTTTATTAAACATATTTATATCCATTAGCACATTTATAACCATTCAGCAAATTTTTATCTACAATCAGTGGAAAATTTGTGTAAAGTATGCAGATTTTGTGTGCACAATTTTTGTCATGTGACCATATGTTTAAAACATTACTGCGATTGAGAGATGCACATGAGAAAAGTAAGTTTTAGTGAAAAATGTATTAAATTATGCATGACAAGTGAAGAACTGACAAACTTTGTCAAAGCATCTAAATGCAGAAAATGCTATTATCATTAGTCTCAATGGGGGGCAAAAGTTGGGAGGCAAATATTACAAAATGTGAGATTAAAAAGTATATAAATCACTGTTTTTCACTGTTCAACAGTGTCACCAGCAGGTAAAGTTACAGCAGGAGGCTGAATCTCTCTTGCCTGCCCTGAGGCCATTGAGTTTTAACAGACCCCTAAAGCATGCAGTAATTGAGAATGATTGGGGGAAAGTCAGGCGAGAGGAGGCAATGCCTACATTGTGCTATGATTGGATATGATTGGTCCGTGCGATAAATCCCGCTTCTTGTTTCCGTGCGCATTTGTGAATCGGTCTGAATTAACAAAATTATGGTGTTAATGGGAAGACTAATTAAAAAGTAAGTAAACAACTCGGCCACTTAGATATCACAGCTTTATTTCATGTCAAAATCAAAAACTGAACTGGCCTAAAAACAGGATGACTGTGGGTTTCAGCTTGGTGAAATTAAAGGTACATTTAATGTGAAGACATTGCTCCCTCATTTCACACCACTAGTTCACATACTAGTTCAAATTTGTTCACTGACTCGTTTAGCGCATCATTCATTCGAACTCAAAACACCAACTATATGTACACCGATCAGGCATAACATTATGACCACTGACAGGTGAAGTGAATAACACTGATTATCTCTTCATCACAGCACCTGTTAGTGGATGTGATATATTAGGCAGCAAGTGAACATTAGAAGTAGGTAAAATGGGCAAGCGTAAGGATTTGAGCGAGTTTGACAAGGACCAAATTGTGATGGCTAGACGACTGGGTCAGAGCATCTCCAAAACTGCAGCTCTTGTGGGGTGTTCCCGGTCTGCAATGGTCAGTATCTACCAAAAGTGGTCCAAGGAAGGAACAATGGTGAACTGGCAACAGGGTCATGGGCAGCCAAGACTCAATGATGCATGTAGGGAGCAAAGGCTGGCTCGTGTGGTCCAATCCAACAGATGGGCTACTATATCTCAAACTGCTCAAGAAGTTAATGCTGGTTCTGACAGAAAGGTGTCAAAATACACAGTGCATCGCAGTTTATTGTGTATGGGGCTGCATAGCTGCTGACCCCTGTCCACCACCGAAAGCACCAACAGTGGGCACATGAGCATCAGAACTGGACCACGGAGCAATGGAAGACGGTGAGTCAAAAACTGAGTCGAAGGCAGAGAATTAATTGTATGGTTCTGCAGATTTGGTGTGTGGTTCTGGTGTTTGAGTGTCAGGTTTCAGAAATTTTGTGACAAGTAAGAATTTTGCGTGTAAGCAGTTGAAAAAAAAAAAAGAATAACTGTAAACTAATTATTAAACTGATCCTGAGTCTTCAAAAATTACACAAAAAGTTAAAATGTCAAATAAATCCAGAAACGTTAACTGCATGAAAAGTAAATCATTTTAATTTATGCGTCACATTTAAATCCGCAGTGTAATGCGAGACCGCCAAATCATTTCATTGCGTTTTACGTCAGGAGCAGTTGTGGTGCATTAGAGTTAAAGAATGCAGAGACCATCAGCAGAGAAATGTTACAGATGGTTTTATTCCATCCGCCCACACTGAAACACAAGCAGTTCTGCATGTTCACATTTTTCCACCAACGAACCGAACGGTCTGTTTTAGTGCATGCACAAGAATAAAACTAATGTTATTCCGGTTTATGCAATTGCTTCATGTTGAGCTGATGACAGATCATGTCGAGTAAAATGGAAGCTAAACATTCTTGATATTTAATGTTGCGTCTGCTGGTTTTATTTCTTCAACAGCTTAAAGTTTAATGCACGTTCGTGTTATATAGCTACAGGCCATTTCACATTTATTTTCACGCACCACTTACTGTGCCTATATTAATACTTTTCTCGGCGATTCACAGTCTTTTAATCCATATAATCTGTGCTGTCATTAACAGTTGTCATTAATAATGTCTGTATAGCTGTACTTGTAACAGTATAGAGAGAACACAACGTAACCCCAGTTTTCTGTGGTCCATGACTGCATGGTGGCGCAACAGGTAAACCGAGTGCTTTTATGCGACAGCGATCCAGACGACCCGGGTGCGATTCCAGCCTGTACTGGTTCCTTCATTCAATATACATATACATCTGTTCCCATTGTCTTACTGATGTTCACTGGATTAGTAAGTTACTGGTATACTGGGGGTGTCTGTAAAAGGCATGTTCTAAAGCTATGACTTAATTTATGAAGATTACTTTATTGTAGCCTATTTAAAGCACACTATAATGATGCCATGAGCACACTTCAAGTTAACTTGGAATGCCATTGCAATGTGTTTTAAAATCACTAAAAGTTTGTTATCAGTATAATATTAATGTATGTTCAACACTCTTACAATGTAATTGAATTGCAATTCTAATGTCACCAAAATACATTTGAAGTTTATGCTGAGTGAATTCTGCATTTCAAAACTTAAATACAAGAGTATATTTAAAGTGTATTTTGAATAGTTCCACTTTAGCACAAACAACTTCAGTTGAACTTTAGCACTGATTTTGGACAACTAAAATGCATTTAGTACAAAATTAGTTGTTCCAATTTAGCAAACTTTAAGTATACCAGTTTATAGCATGCCACAAATACATTTAGTTATACTAAAGTACATACGAATAAATTGTGCTTAAGTATACTATTTTTTTTCACTAGGGTATACACATTATATATATATATATATATATATATATATATATATATATATATATATCTCCGTTTAGTGCATCATCACAGCATTTGTTCAGAAACAAAACACCAACTCTTTCAGTAGGATCATTCAATCAATTATATGCTCTTTCACAGCCTGACAACTAACCTAATTGCTTGTGCTAAAGTCTTGAAAGCAAGAAAAAGAGAAAGAAATCAATGAAGAGACTTCACTTAATGTATAATACAAGATGAAAACAGTTCTACAGTTGCATTTTGTGATGCTAGTCAGAAATGACACGTCTTTGTTCGGTTTACAGGAAACACATGTATAGTCAAGGAAAATAATGTTTTCCTTCAGCACAGATCCACCTAAAACTACGATATGGGTTGGCGCAGACTGCCTCTTGCATATAAAAATGCAACAAGGTAAACAAAGAGGCGGGGAGAGACGATATGTGTATTTATAAATGTCTCTGCATAATGTATGGTGCTTATCCTGTGTCTTAATAATAGTACTAATCAGGAGAAGCAGGTGCTTGACTGCATTGTGGGTGAAATGAGTCACAAAATGGAGGCTACAACGCACACACACACTTAAGACTACAGTGCATCTACTCTCAGTTGATTGTGTCTATTCATATATGAAGAATGATTCAACTAGCAAGACATTTCACCAACCTAGTGAGCTGCCTTGCTTTCTAGAACCTTAGTACATTCTAAGTAAACATGCTAACAAGGGTGGAACCACATAAATGGCTGATTTGAAGCATTCTACATAGGCAACAGCTCAATAAGAACAAGACAACTCCCTTGACAATTGATTCATTGGCCAATACCCTGTTGAAAAAAAATAGCATATGCTGGTTAGGTATGTTTTGAATCATGGCAGCTGGTTTGAGCTGGTCCGTAGTTCTTCCTAAGCAACTAGCTCCAGCTCAGGGCCTGCTTATAACTAGCTTAAACCAGCTGGTTAGGTTGGGATACCAGCTTAAGGTGGTTTAAGATTATATAATTTCTTCTTTTTTTTTTTTTTTTTCTGTAGGATAACATTAGCATTTTTAGCAAGTAACATGAGTGTGCTGTTAAGCCATCTAAACAATAGTCTACATTCTTTATTGAGTCTTGTTTTCCAGTATGACAAATGTCATCATAAAATAGTGCATTATAGGGTTTGTAGCTTTCCGGGCATTGAAAGTGTTAATTGTCTTGCTGGCAATGCAGGCCTCACTGAGACATCGGATTTCATCAAAAATATCTTAATTTGTGTTCTGAAGATGAACGAAGGTCTTACGTGTTTGGAACAACATGAGGGTGAGTAATTAATGACAGAATTTTCATTTTTGGGTGAACTAACCCTTTAAAGTCATGTATATCAAGTATGTTTTAAATGCATTTTAATGAATTTATGCATTGATTGTAAGTGTTACTTAATGAGTTAATTTGTTTCATTTCCCAGTCAAAATATCTAAGCATCCTTACAATAACATGTTGCAGTGTGCTGCTTGTATAGACAGCTTGCTAGGTTTTGGAACAGAGTCAACACCAGTGGTACAATCACAATTTACTGAGGAGCGTCTAGAGAAGAAAATGAGAGTTGCTCTACAGGCACTGTATTCCCTCCTTTCATTAAATGGGCTAATGAAGCCTCTAGTGACCATGTGCGCTCTCTGGAGAAGCAAATTTATCTTCATGTGCTCCTGACATGCCAGGGGATCTGCATGAAGAGTGTAAAACATGTTTTTAGTAATACAAAATACTGTATGATAATCTTTGCTTCCGTCTTGCCGTGAGCAGTTGTTACACATTCAATTTGCAGTTTTCACATGTCTTACATATGCAAGCTAAAACCTTTGTGTGTCACCATACATTCACCTTGTCCTGGGATGAACCACTACACTCTTAATAATAAAGGTTCTTTATTGGCGTAGCATCTTTGAATAGAATCTTTAACGTCTATGGAATATTTTCATTACACAAAAGGTTCTTAGATTTTTTAAATGTTTTTCACACTAAGAAAAAAATGATTCTTTTAAGAACTGTTTACTGAAAGGTTCTTTGGGAACCAAAAACGGTTCTTCTATGGCACCACTGCAAAACGCACAGGTTACTCAACGCCACAATGGCAGCTAAAGTTTCCTTAATGTGTTTCTTGACAATAGAATGAAAGACAGACAAAGGGAGTGAAAGAGTGTGGAGGTGACAAACGAGCACCTTAGGAGTGATGATTTCATGAATTTTATAAGCAGGTGTGCTGCCCGGAGGGGAAACAAAGGGTTGGGGCATTGTGACATACATCAGAGGTGGTGCCTGACCTTCCCCGGCCTGAGTGATGGATGTTATGGCCAAAAAGCTGCTGGCAGCTTCAGATTGTGGTTGCACATCCGTTTGAGCTGCGTTCCTGGAAGTCTCATCGGGCAAAACGGACCTTTGCCTGGGAGAATTTTGGATCTTTCTAATAGAGAAGGACTCCTGAGGGAAGATGTGGTAATCTCAAGGTGTAGTAATGCTGATGATAAACGATGGAACATGTCAAGAAGACAAATACCTCAGAAATGAGTAACTGGAGCTGAACGGAGCTTTATTTCTGGTCTCGCCAATGGAAATGTGACACTCTGTTTATCGAATAAACCCTAAACCCTAAGTATTAAACGAGGTGTAGAGCTCATCCCGCACTATTGTGCTAAGGACAAGAATGATGACTCTGAATAGTGTGCTATTACTTTTCCAAAGGAATGAATGTACAATTTTTGTCTTTTGGTAATTAAATGGGCAAAATAATAAAAAATAAATAAAAAAAATAGACTTAATATGTTGTCACATTTATGGTGGTTATACAAATTTGCACAGCCGAAATCCAGTAATTTCAATAGGATTCCACACAATCTGGAATTGTGAGGGTGAAAAATTTCCCCACACTGATTTTGACGCTAAACAACCCAAATCATATAGCAACCACATAGCAACACCCTGGCAACCACCCTGTTATATATTTAATTGACTTTTTTAATTGATTAGATGTATGCATGCATGTATGTATGTATGTATAAAGCTGAAAATAAATTGCAATACTTCACAATATTACTAGTATTTTTAAAGAATTTTTAAGCAAATGAGTACAGCATTGGTACGCATGTAAGACTTCTTCCAAAAACATAAAAATCTTTTGAACAGTTTGATCACTTTTTGTATAAATTATATCCTACATTATGCACCAACAGCCCATCTTAAAAGGTTCAGTTTCTATTTCAGTAGACAGCCATTTTATTCTAATATTCAGTTGGTGAAAAATGGTCAAGTACAAACTTAAATTAGGCTTTAGTGCAAGAGCTTTAATAATGCACTTCCAATGAAAAATAAAACCCCAAATGTTACAAAAAAGTACAATATGGCACCTGTTTGCAGCTTTAAGCACCACTCTAAACAGTATCTGCTAGTTTTAATATGGAATCATGCTAATGGTAGTGCGTGAAGTGTTGTGTGACAGTTTGGAATACTGGCCAACACGACAGCCTCGGGCTAATGGCTCCATCTCAGAGCTGCGCTCAGGGTTATTCGTTATTTTCACATCAGAGCTCTATTAATGCCTCTGCATTACCAGCCTCGGAGAGATCCACTATCACTCACACACACACACACACACACACACCAGTCAGCTAGCATAGCATCACAGTGACACTAATCTCTCCAACACTCCCTTCTCCCCATTCTCACTCTATGTTCATTTGCCATTATTGTAATGACCACAGTGGGTAAAAACAAGGGTCGTTGTTGAGTTTGCCAGAGATTGGACCTTAAACGACCAACTCGTCATCGGTAGATTATCTGAAATTGTTTTGGGACCTGAGTCCAGGTTTTTGGAAAGATAAGATATAAGGAGATGCAGGGATGACAAGATCAAGGGTTCGTGCATCAGTGGTGGCGTTTTGCGGCCTCTAAATCTTAGGATTGAATCTCTGCTTGAAAAGGAAAACAAGCTTACTGCTTATGGACTTTTTAACTCACAAATAACTCTGAATTGCAAGTTTAGATCCCACAATTCTGACTTGATTCCTCGCAATGGCAAGCCTATAACGCACAATCTGACTTTATTTCTCTCAACTGTGAGTTTATTCCTCGCATTGGTGAGTTTATAAGGTGTAATATGACTATTCATCGCAATTACGAGTTTATATCTCGCCATCTGACTTTATTTTTTGCATTGAGAGTTTTTATCTTGCATTTCTGATCTTGCATCTCGCAATTATATCTCAATTCTGATTTTATTTTAAACAATCGTGACTTTATTTCTCGCAATTCTGACTTTATTTCTTGCAATAGTGATTAAGTTGAGCGCATTACTGGTTATTCTTTCCATCAGGGTTATTATCGTTATGCAAAACAACCTATAACCATTTAAAGACAAAACATTTTCAATTTACATCGTCATTAGTATCACAGTATAATTACTTGAAATAAAGTAAACATTAACATAATTAAAATTTAATGTATTTAAAATTAATTATAAAAAACTTTAACTTTCAGCTAATTGCCAAAGCAAGATTTTTTCTAACATAAAATTTAAAACTTAATAAAAACTATATATAGACATAAAATTATAAAAAGGACAAAACACACAACAAAACTACTAAAATAAAAGCAGAACATATAAAAACTAAATTAAAATATTAACAAAAACTTTAATGATACTAAAATAACACTGCTCTACATACAGAAAATTTGCTCACATTGCACATCATAAACACCATACAAAGCAGAAATATTAACTAGTGTGTTAGTATGCGATTCCAAACATAGCCTCTATCTCTCTGCATCTGTTTTTAACAGCACAGGAAACTGTTTGATGGATTCAGAACACAAGCATCCAAATGGGCCTGTTAGTGGCAGCAATGTATGCAGGCCACTTGTTTTACAGAAACCCTGAAAAACGTCTGTTACGACTGTAACCTTAGTTCCCTGAAGAGGGAACGAGACGTTGCGTCGAATGACGCTATGGGAACACTCTGCGTGATTGAGTCGTGAAGCACCCGTGAAATCAGTCCAATGGCATGACGGAAGGTGGATAACATTATGACCAGAAAGCTATAAAGCGCACCCAGACTAAACAATGTCAGCTTCTGATAGGCCGAAGCAAGTCGATTACAGGCACACCGATTACAGGCACAGTCTCCATTCCCTGGGCCTCAGCCCCTGTCTCGACAGGATGTCTACACCCTAAATCTGATGCCCAGGGATGTAGAGCCTGAGTCATCATCACCAGGCAGGTGCCAGGAGAAATAACCTGTCCACAGACTCTGAGGGACCAACCATAATCGCTTCCCAGCCCGTGAGGGACGCATCTGTTGTAAGTGTTATGCGACAACAAGGAGCTCCCAGCACAGGACCCTGGGACAAGAACCAAGACCTCTTCCACATAAACAAAGTACGAAGCACCTGCGCGTAAACTTGATCATGCAGAATGGGTTGCCCCTCAAGGAAAACCCCTTGGTCTTGAGCCACTACTGCATAGGTCTTATGTACAGCAGGCCAAAAGGTATCCCGCTGGACGCAGCTGCCATCAGACCAAACGGTCTTGCAAGTGTTTGACAGTAAGTGACTGGCCTAATTATCTTGCTCATGGTTGTGTGGATCAAACCGATACGAGCAGGAGAAAGACGTGCTTGCATCGTCATCTAATCCCACACCATGCCTAAAAAAGTGGTCCTCTGAAATGGAGAAAGCACTTCTCTTTGCGCTCAGCCTTAACCCCCCATACTTTCATGTGGGCAAGGATGACATCTCGATGCCGATCTGCCATCTGCTCACAGGTTGAGCCAGAAACACGGGGTGACTAGGCCGAAAGGAAGAACCTAGTACTGGTATGCTTCGTCCCCAAAAGCAACCTGAGGAACTTCCTGAGTTGAGGAAGGATGGAATATGGGAGTATGCATCCAAAAGATCTATCGTGA
Source organism: Elopichthys bambusa (assembly GCA_037101425.1). Classification (NCBI taxonomy): domain Eukaryota; kingdom Metazoa; phylum Chordata; class Actinopteri; order Cypriniformes; family Xenocyprididae; genus Elopichthys; species Elopichthys bambusa. The sequence goes on along the minus strand of CM074433.1, from coordinate 15,918,271 downwards.
CAAACCAGTCCTCGGATCTGATTGTGTCCCAATTCGCCTCAGGGCACAGATCAAAAAATGGACTCAACCCCCCATCCTTTTTTGGAATGATAAAATACTGGCTGTAAAACCCAGACTCTGTCATGAGGAGGAACACATTTTAATGATCCTCTTCCTCAGCAGAGTTCTCCTGTTCCATAACCAGAGCCTGCTCAGGGCCTACCACTGAGGACAGGAACGCCCAAGTGCAGGACCAATTGAGATATATTGGCAGTCTTCCATGCTGTCAAAGTCTACTAAGGGAACCAGTCTCTCGAGACTGGCCTCCGGAGTTTCTGAGTAGCCAGTTCGGTGCCCTGAAGCGGACGACCGCTAGGGAACAACCGAAACTAGAACTCGCTGGAGACCTCTGCGCCCCAAAGCACACGAGGTGGCAGAGTTGGCAAAACGGCCCCCTGGTGGCCCCAAAAGGAAAAAGGTACCATATAGTGAGGTGTTAACCACTTTCCTCCCGAGGCCAAGAGAACCAGCTTCTCGAGACTGGTCTCTGGTATTACTAAAGCGACCAATTTGGTGCTCTGAAGCGGTGAACCGGCAGGGAACAGCCAAATTGATTGCTCTGAGACCCTCAGAGGGAGTGAGCATCCCAGTGCTGCTACGTTTTCGGGCAGATGCTGAGATATGTGCCCACTGCCTTTTTGGAGATAATGATGGTCTTCAGATCCAACTTACCCCGAAAAGACTTCGTACTAAAGAACCAGCCTCTCGAGACTGGGCTCTGACATAACTTGAGTAGCCAATTTGGTGCCCTGAAATGGGAGACTGGCAAGGAAACAACTGAACTAGAACTCGCTGGGGACCTCTGGGGACCTCTGCGCCCCAAAGCACCGAGGTGGCGGGGTTGGCAGAATTGCCCCGTTCTCGCCAAAGGGAGATGGGCACCGTATGGTTATCCATTTCCCCCCGGGAATTCACAATTCAATTCCTCAGAATTAAATGCAGCCAAGTCAACCAGACAAGTAAACACGCTCTGGACTAAAGGCAGAATATAGTGAATAAAATGGGCATCTAATCAGGTAAGTAATTGTCATTTAAATTTCTCAAAATTAAATGCAACCAATATCAACCAGACAAGTAAAAATGGTCTGGATGAGAGGCTGAATATAGTGTATTAATACAGACATCTGATTCCCCCAAAACAGATGAGTAATTAACATTTAATTCCACAGAATTTAATGTAGCCAAATATCAAACAGACAAGTAAAAACGGTCTGGATGAAAGGCTGAATATACTGTATTAATACAGATGTCTAACTTCTGAAAAGTATTTACCATTTAATTTCTAAAAAATTAAATGCAGCCATATCAACCAGACAAGTAAAAACGGTCTAGATGAGAGGCTGGATAGTGTTCTCATACAGACAAACTATTCAAAGCATACAATATTTCATTTAATTCTCAAATTAAATGCAGCCAGTAAACAAACACACAAGAATACATACTGAATGTCCTAGCTGATATATTAGACACAAAGAATTATAGCTCATAATAGTTTGCAAGCGGTCATGGGGACAAGAGAGAAAGGGAAACTCCCGTCTGCTCAGTTCCCTCCGAATATATATAAATATAAATTATAGGCACGTAATCTACGCGCTGCCTCGGCAAACGCGAGATCCGAGCCCTTGATATTATAGCAGACCAGTAATCCACGTGCTGCCTCTGCAAACGTGAGATCCGAGCCATTCTTCATTGCAGACCAGTAATCTACGCGCTGCCTCGGCAAACGTGGGATCCAAGCCTTGCATTAGACTTTTATTTCCTCGAGAATAAAGCCAACGGGAGCGGAGCTAAAAACTCCTGATAGTGCATGCTTTTGAATGAATGAATGAACACTGTCAGCCCAAATGAGAGCTGATGTGCATGCTCCACTTCCAAACAAACAACACATAAATCACGTGTATCCCCACTCGTAGCAGCGAGTGCAAGGAGGAACACGTGATTCAATCGCTGTTTGCTCGCCATTATACTCCTGTCTAAATAAAATAAGCTTGTCGACAAACAACAATAAATAGACAAAGACAATTTATCATAGAGCGCTTGCTGAATGCACAGAAGCTGACATTTGGTCTGGGTGTGCTTTATAGATTCCTGGTCATGACATCATCCACCTTCTGTCATGCCATTGGACTGATTTCACAGGTGCTTCATGACGCAATCACGCAGAGCGTTCCCACAGTGTCATTCTCGACGCAACGCGAGTTCCCTTAAAGGGGAAAGGTTTCCATCACACATTTGGACATCACATACTTGTTAATTCTTTCTGGTAGCACAAATCTGAGTCAGGTTAGTGCTGCATAATGTGTGCAGGCAAACATTTTAAAAGGTTTTAGGAAATGGGATTTTCTGACAGTGTTTACTAAAGAAAAATCAAGGGCAAAAGCTTGTTTATTCTAAATCTATAAATAAAATCAGTGATCTAAGCTGATCTGATATTTCAGGAAATTTCAATAAGATAGGTTAATATAGGCTACTCACATTAGGAGTCGTTTTTGCTGTATTTATTAAAAAACATAAAAAAAACATTCAGCCAAACACAATGTTTAATCAATGCTTTCCAAATGTTTTTTGCAACAAAAAAATTGTTACATATACTGTATTTCTTATAATATTTTGATTTTTTTTTTTTTAATTTAAAAAAATATAAAGTTATTTATATTATATATATATATATATATATATAAATTATTTTAAAAAATTTAATATTTCTGGATGAAAATGTGATTCAAGGAGAATTTCATCACTTAATTCACTATAATCTAACTGAAGTACTTAATGTCATTTAACCATTATTAAATGTAAGCTTGAAGCACAGAAATGCATGTTTGGAATAATTTGGGAGATTTGGTTTCCAGCACTGGGAAAACATGATTTGCTCACTTGTGTCCACTTCCTAGACAAGACTAGCAGATGTTCAGCCTCTTGGGCTTAATATGAACACCAGATAAAAGAGAGGGCCGTTGAATTCACCTCAAAACAAGTCATTAGCTAAACTTGAGCCCAAGTACCCGGGGGAAGAAACACAACCGAAGTGAGTCTTTGCTTCAGAAAGCTCACAGACGAATGAGCCCAGAAAGAGTCAGACTGATTTATATAATCCGCTCTGCTTCTAGAAGCCCATTTGCAGTGCATCACAACAAAACTATCCCTTCATGACTGCCATCGTAGATCGTGTTTCGCTGAAGTAAAAAGAAAATATACCCTTCGAAGTGTGCCATTACCCATGTACACATTGGAAATTATCTTGAACTCAGAGTTCTCTGATCTCATATGAAATAGATTTTTTATTATTTTATAATGTTTCCTGGGGTGCTCTTATAATGTTAATATGATTTTTACATAATTTAGAAATAAATGGCTATTTTCAACCCTGATTTTAGCCCTCTGATTTGCAATAAGGTCTGGCTGCAGACTAAAGGGGACTTAAGGGAGCTCCACTCTCGAACAGGAAATATGTCACCTCCACTAGTGGAGCTAGTTACGGCTATGGCCACTGGGCATGCGTACATCAATATTGCGTCATTTAATTACCGTACTTGCATTATTGTTAAGGGTAGGTTTAGGGTTGGGGTAGGTGTAGACGTTAGTAAAACACAATCTGATAAGTAGGAATTTTATTAATTGTTATGCTGAGACAAAATTATTCAAGTAGAGGTGACATATTTCCTGTTTGAGAGTGGAGCTCCACTCGCCCATGGTCTGCAGCCAGACCCTTCTCCTGATTTGAACGCTCTGTTTGAAAGTGCATGTCTGCTGTGAGACTTCAGTGTAAACACCCACTGCTGTGATTGGCTAAAATCTTTGCAATTGAAAAAAGTGGAATTAAATGTGGAATCCTTTCAAATACTTTTACCGCATTTTTACTATTACAGCTGTCGCGATTAACAAATTGTGAAAAGTGTTGATTATTGCATTATATTTAGATCTATTCCTATCACATGGAAGGTTGTAGTGATTAACATTGAGCAGATGACAGTTTGTTGATCACGTGAATGCAGGGATCTCGTCATTGCAACGCAATTTCTGAACTCTCACGAAATGCTTTCACCGAAACTGTCACATTGGTTTTGGGTTTTAAGTTTTGTCTCATGTTCATGTTTCATGTCTTTTATTTTTAAATTTATTCACATGTGCTTCCCTTGCTTCTCATGTATCTTGCAATCATGTGATCATGTCTTATGCTTCTCCTGTACAGTATGTGTTATGTTCTGATTGGTTGATTTGGTTATGTGTCCTATGTTCTTATTGGTTCATTGTCTTATATTGTATTACACTGTCAAATATTCACTGTTGGTGAGTCTGCTATGTTCAAGTTTCGTTAAGTCAAGCCATGCCAAGTCTTTGTTTATGTTGTATCTGTTCACGTCAGAATTTTCAATAAACTGCACATGGGTTCAAATCAATTTGCCTTCAGTGGACTTTACATTACACTAACAATGCAAACATGATTTAAATACAGTAAGATTCATTGTGTAGTGAACGTCACCAAATTACCTTTAAGACAAGTCATTTCACTCGGTGACCATCTTTGAAACACCTCTCGGGCATGCAAGTGCAGCTCCTATCTCTTTGAATGGGGAAACATCAAATTCTCCAAAGCTGTTTGCCAAGCTTTCAGTTAAATTTCATATTTGAAATCACCAATGAAATCTGACAACTGTCTTATAAATTTTGTTTCTAAACGCTTGAATCATGACAAAAAAACTATTTTCAGGCTGGATCAAGCTAAGCAGTCCTAAATGCGCGTCTCTTGTGTCTCATTTCGGAGGCGCGCATCTGACTGTTTCTGTAGGAACTGGAGCTTCTAACGGCTGTTGCAGTGACGCGATGATTTTGCCAGTCGGCGATTGGCTCTTTTTTAGAAGGCGGGACTTACTCCGCCATATTGCGCGTTGGACTTTCTCCCATTCAAAACAATATGAGTGACGCGTCCGTGGCGTCACTATAATGGGAGTTTTAGAAAGTGTCCAGATCAGATCAGCATACTAGGATTGATTATTCATTATGAATTTAACTGTCATTACCGGTTTAAAAATGAAATGCGTTACTTACAGTTTGAGAGGTCCTTGCTGATTCCAGAACAGTTGATTCCTGATCTTTGAGCAAAAGTTTTTGGGCAAAGGCAGTATCGTATTGCGAATTGTTCTCAAAACAGTCACTGGTAAAAAATGTACAGTACAAACCATAGACTGTAAAAATATATGGATGTAGTGTCCGTGACGTAACCTGTAGGTTTCAGCATTTTTGAAGCCTAATGTGGGCCGTTGCTATCTTGGCAGCACGTCACAGGGCGTCACTCCCGGATAACAAAAAAATGATCAAAGAGGCGGGACGTGGTTGGAACTGAGGTGCCTGGTTGCTGAAACCACGCCCGCCTAGCTCGACGTGACCAAGTTAGCTCAGGCTAAGGAGCTATCTATCTATCTTAGACACTATCTAAAATGTTAATGAAGATAAGTTAAATCATTTGAAAATTCTAAAGGTTTACTGTCAATATACGGAGTCTATTTACTGTATAGATGCTCCAGCAACAGTAATATTATAATTTGTGTCAGGTGTGCAAATGACAACACGCAAATTCAAAACAGGACTTCATACCTTTGTAATGAAATAGCAATCGCGAGATGAATCCAATCCATCGCACCTGGGTACAATGTCCATGAGCGTCCATTGCAAAACATCCAACAGCACTTTTTGTCCACAAAAGCATTAAATCCATGAAATATTGATATATTGTCCATTGTTTGCATCACATTTCTTCTGAACGATCTGCTCTCCATCATCGTTCTTCAAGAAATTATGCAACCTGAACAGTTTATGTTGTAAAACTGTATACGATTGTATATATTAGACTCTCACAAACAAATGAGCCTGCGTCCAAAGTATAATTTTTCAAAATAGTGCAGCAGGTTTAGTTATATCTCCAAGCAGTGCTGTCAAATTTTGTGGTGTCTTGAGAGGAATATTCTCCGGCCATTGTCATTGTAGTAAATCTGATGAACAAAACTTTTAGCCAATGCCAAGACGATCCAACAATGTGTGTTCTGTTTATCTTCCATATGCGTGCACATGTACACAGACGGACATCTGTTTCGACCATTAACCACACAGTAAGCCATATTATTTGATAACTGTATGAAATAAGCCCGAAAAAGCACAAACACAGCAGAGATGCCAAGTTCAGCGACTGGAATTAGCTGAGGTGATGTGCGGCTAACAGACAGCAGACAAACGGCTAGTAGTAACAACAGCGGCAATCCACCTGTCACTCAAGTGGCCAAGCACTTAAATTATGCAGAATTTTAAGGCTTAATATAATTTAAATGGATGAGTTATGAAAAGATTCACCCCCTTCACAGTTGTCATGAAGGGCAAAATTAGCTGTATAGACCAAAACCACAATTTGTACCAGGCTTTAAACATGTTTTTTTTCTGCAGTAAAGTTGGACATTTTAACATTTAACAGTGAGATTCTGATCTCTTTTGGAGCCTGTCCCTAGCAGCCAGTCGATGAATTGCAGTTTAAGTCACTTCCGTATTGGCTTCAAGAGAAACTGGGGGAGGTTGCCGCTTGGTACAAACACGCAAGTCAGCACTGACGTGTCTAGGACGTTCGTTAAAAATAAACTGAATCTCTTTTTCTCTGACATCGGGATCCTTCGGCAGCTCATGCAAAGTTGATGTTTTTCCACAGCTAGGAACAGCACAACATGTGTGGCATCGCAATCTTGTTATTATCAAAATCTTATCGTAAACAACTAGGCCTACTTTAGATCCACTCGCTGTTCATCGACTGAACATCAGTGGGCGGGGACAATGATGCGATGATGTAAAAGTAAGCATTGTTGTCTTGCTCCAGAGGCAGTCATATGCAAATCATTGTGCCCTTGTGACATCACATGCCACCGCTGTTACAAACAAAGCTTTTTTACAGCTTGATTATATAAATGTTTTTTTATTGATGAAGAGGACGTTGTAAATCATTGTAAGGAAGAATGTGTTTTGCTTCGTTTCTTCTTGATCTCTTATCCTGTTTTTTAAGTTCTTCTGTCCTGTTTTTAATCTGCTGTAGTCATGTACACCTTTAAGGAGTATCTTGTTATTTCCTATAAGAGCTACACTGTTCTATTCATGCCTACAAGGAGTTATTCACTCCTTAATGCTTCTTTGATATGGATGATGAGACCATACATGAATTTAGCTTTCCATTGTTTTAAGTTGGCTAAACGCCCTATATCTTACTATATAAGTTACAGCGAGCTCAATAAACTTTGGCTTTTGATTGAACAGCACATCGTGTGTCCGTGTCATTCTTTTGCCCCTGGTACCAGACTTCTACACTGTTCTGCGAGACAACAACTGACTTTATTGCTGAGGTTCATAATTTTATCTAACAGTTATGGAACTTGCAGGATGTAAAATGATACAAATACCTCTTATATGCCAAAAGACCAAGGAAATTTTGATTTCTCATGTCATGACCCCTTTAAACCTTTAAAGTCCCTGTATGAAATTACTTCACTTTGTCAACATCAATAAATCACAGATCAAACACTGTGAAACTGGTTTGGATTATTTCCCAAAGCTGCCAGCTTTGGCAATGAATTCCTTGCATTCTGTCAAAGGGTTGTGGGGTCTGCCAAGATTACTGTAAATATCAGTGAATAATAATAATAACAGAAAAAAAATGATACAACAATAGACAGAAAGACAGACAGATAGATAGACAGACAGACAGACAGATGATAGATAGATAGACAGACAGACAGACAGACAGACAGACAGATAGATAGATAGATAGATAGATAGATTTCAAAGAAGGTTGTGACAGGAAAGGAACAAGTTGGTTATATAAGGCAATGTTTTCTTACAATTTATTATTCATTTCACGCCTTCTATTCTTTCATATTTCACCCCATGAATCAGATCAAATGTTAAAGACTTTGTTTAAACGCTCCTTGGTGTGCCATGTTAACAAAAATGGGTTAGTAATCGGATGGGGGATGCCAAAACAAAAAGTCAAAGAAAAGAAAGAAAAATATTGAAAACGCTATTGTGAGAGCAATATTCTCTGTGGTAAAATAAAAACAAAGCATAGTGAAATGACTTTAGATCAAAAAATGTGAACTGATTAGTTTCAGTTAAAGTGAAGCATGTTAATCCAGTGTTAGTAACTTAGTTTAGAAAAATTGCCCCTTGTATACTTTCTTTAAAAATCTTCCTGGTCTTATTGTGAAAGATTCATCAGATTAATAAAATAAAAAATAAAAAAGGAAAGAAAGAAAATTGCTTGCCTTATATTTAATCAAAATATAATAACTTGCTCCGCCTCTGAAAAGACTTTGCTTTTCTTATTGCAGTAAAATGGCAGTTAATTGTAATGTAAAATCAAACAAATGCATTTACATGACTGTTCATGATATAACTGTTTCAATCAAAGTAATAGAAATTTTACTATGTTTGTTAATTGGTTTTACCAACTTTGTATCATTATAAACCTTGTATTATTTTAGTTATAATGATCTCTATTTCATTTAAACAAACTCAAATTAAATAGTCAATTTATTCCAAGGGGCCTCTTGGGAGTTCATAAAACATTGTTTTATACCAGTTTGATATTTCTAATATTCTATGTATTTGTGAGGTAGGTGGGAAATAAATAAATAATAGTTTTTATTAAAGGTAATAATAATAATCATAATATATACATAGTATATCAACAAATCAATGAAATGTTTCCAAGTCTACAAATTCAAAACCTGAATGAATTAGGATGAGTAGGTTTTTTGTTTCTGTTGCTCCAAAACCTTAAAAAGGTTTTTTGAGTGTTTTGAAAGTTCTTTCTCTTTACAGTATAGTCTTTTCATTCGCATTCAGCCTTTATATTTGATTATCACTTTTTTTCCTGCCTCCCTTTAAAAGCCTGTAATGTGTTTTGTGGGTTACTGTGACATCTTTGCTTGTTTCATACTCAGGGAATCAATAGAGGTGCATAAAGGGTCACAGCGATGTGCACAGGAACAAATACAGACACTCAAATAGCTGACCTTTGAGAGCCATTTTGACAACAATGCAGGTCCACGCAGGAGCAGGTTTCCCTTTTGAAAATAACGAGTGTTTTTAAAGATTTCCCTAACAGTCTGCGCTCAATATGAGGTGCTGGTTGACCTTTCACAACACGTTTGCCATCCAAACCTGCAAATACACTCCTCTGTTTTGTGGAGTTGCCTGTAGATCGGCATGAACCGAACAAATAAACAATGTAAGACGTCAGTGAGAATCAGCATGCAGTGGAAACATTGCATTCTGCTGAACGAAGTTAAGAGATCTTTATAAAATGTGTCCCTTACAGCACAAAAGAAATCAAATTATGTGGCAGTAACATGGTGATAATATCGGAAATACCATCATGATATGATAATATAATGATAATAATACCAGTATCATTATGTAGACTACTAGCATTAGCTGAAAAATTATCGTTTTACTTTACAGCATAGCACACATAACATCACATCATTGTTTTTAAGGGCATATAAAAAGTGCAGAAATAACATGCTTAAAATACTATACATTTATATTTGTAAATGTAAATTGTAACTCATAACATATCGTGGTAATATGTTATGAGTTACAATAAATTACCTTCTCTGTCATCTTCTGTCTCTGGCCCGTCTATACTGTAACAGAAGACCGGACCAAATTACTGTGATATCGATCTGCTTCCGGGTGAGTCAGTGCCCAGGGGAAAGATCTATCCCCTGTCCATCCCGGAGGAAAAGGCCATGGAGGAGTACATCAAGGAGGCTCTGGCTCAAGGTTACATCCGTCCATCGAATTCCCCTGCTGCTTCTAGCTTCTCCTTCGTGGCATACCCAGTTCAGGTATCCCCTTCCTCTCGTCCCAGCGGCTCTGGAACATCTCCGTAGTGCCACTGTATTCACCAAGTTGGACCTCCGCAGCGCATACAACCTCATCCGGATACGCAAGGGGGACGAGTGGAAGACTGCCTTCGTCACGCCCACCGGACACTACAAATACTTGGTTATGCCGTATGGCCTGGTCAACGGCCCCTCTGTATTCCAGGACTTCATTCACAAGGTGCTCCAGGAGTTTCTCCACAAGTTCGTTCTGGTCTATATAGATGATATCCTGATTTACTCCCAGAGTATGGCTGAACATCGCCGTCACATTGCGGGAGTCCTGAAACGCCTAAGAGAATTCCAGCTATTCCTCAAAGCCGAGAAATGTTCCTTACATCAATCCTCAGTGAAGTTCCTTGGATATAACATCGACAGCAGTGGCATCCGGATGGACGAGGGGAAGGTGGAAGCCAATAGGAACTGGCCCACACCCAAAACTGTAAAGGAACTCCAATGTTTCCTCAGCTTCGCCAACTTCTACAGACGTTTCATCCAAGGTTACAGCTCCATCACCAGTCCGCTCACAAATCTCCTCCGTAGCAAGCCCAAGTCTCTGTCCTGGACTCCAGCCACCACAGAAGCATTTACCTCCCTCAAGGAAGCCTTCACCACCACTCCTCTCCTGGTCCATCCAGACCCAGATAGACCCTTCATCATGGAGGTGGACCCATCCACCACATGAGTAGGAGCGGTCCTCTCACAACAGCAGGGGAATCCAGAAACATCAAGGCTGATGCACTATCAAGGCTTCACACTCCTGAAGAAACTACTGAGGAACCTGAACCCATACTCCCAGAAAAGATCATTGTTAGCCCTATCACTTGGTCTATCGAGACCTTGCCCTCCTCCAATGCCTCTACAAACAATCCGGGTTGTCCGCCGGGCTTGCAGTACATCACCCGGACACGGCGCACTCCACTTATTCACTCTGCGCACACTTCACTTGGCACTGGCCACCCGGGGGTCAATGAAACCCTCTCGTTGTTGAAAGATCGCTTCTGGTGGCCCAATATGGCAGCTGATGTCAGAAGGTACGTGCAGGGATGCAGGGAATGCGCCATTTCGAAGAGTCCACGCCATCTACCATCCGGCAAACTCCTTCCTCTGCCCGTTCCCAACCGACCATGGTCACACCTAGAAGTAGACTTCGTCACTGATCTCCCAGCCTCAATTACACCTGTATACTTGGGGTTGTAGATAGATTTTTTAAAATCTTGTCGTCTGATCCCTTTGAAGGGACTTCCTACTGCTATGGAGACCGCAGAACTTATGTTCAATCACATCTTCCGATACTTTGGAATCCCTGAAGACATCGTTTCGGATAGAGGACCCCAGTTCATCTCAAGAGTGTGGAAAGCATTCTTCTCGCTCCTAGGTGTGACCGTCAGCCTGTCATCTGGATACCATCCTCAATCGAACGGTCAGACGGAACGGAAGATCCAAGAAATCGGCCGCTTCCTCCATACCTTCTGTCATGGCCACCAGGACTCTTGGAACCAGTACCTGGGTTGGGCCGAGTACGCACAGAACTCCCTACGCCAGCCTTCTACTGGACTTACACCATTCCAGTGCGTACTCGGATACCAACCCCCACTGTTCCCTTGGTCAGGGGAACCTTCAGACATACCATCTGTGGATTACTGGTTCTGAGAGAGCGAGAGGGTCTGGGACTCAGCACACCATCAACTACAATGTGCTCTCAAGAGGCGCAGGATGACTGCAGACCTTCATCGCTCCGAAGCTCCTGCCTACCAACCTGGACAGAAGGTCTGGCTTTCCACCAGGGACATCCGACTGCGCTTACCATGCCGTAAGCTGAGTCCCAGTTTCATTGGCCCGTTCACCATCCTGGAGCAGATCAACCCGGTCACCTACAAACTGCAACTTCCACCAGAGTATCATATTCACCCCACATTCCATGTATCTCTTCTAAAACCTCACCACGCTTCTGTTCCTCTCTCCACAGAACCTGGTGTGACCGCAGCCGAGCCCCCCCTTCCTCTTCTACTTGACGACGGAGCTGCTTACGAGGTGCGAGAGATCTTGGACTCCCGGCGCCGTGGTGGTCAGCTCGAATACCTTGTGGACTGGAAGGGTTACGGTCCTGAGGAACGCTCTTGGATTCCACGCAACGACATTCTCGACCCTAACCTGCTGGACGCCTTCTACGCTGCTCATCCCAACAGACCTGCCCCTCGTGGAAGAGGAAGACCACCACGACATCGGTGTCCTCGGCCCTCAGGAGCGGGCCGTGGAGGGGGGGGATGATGGCGGTAGCTCCACCCAGCTACCGCCATCATCCTACTTCCATCCTGCAAACCGCAAAGGACAGTATTACCAACTTATCATTCCATAATCACCTCTACTGCTTCTGCAAACTCACCAGTTATCACCCTTTGCTCTACTTGTGTTTAATAAATTACCTTCTCTGTCATCTTCTGTCTCCGGCCCGTCTATACTGTAACATACGGCTTTTTCACATAAATTTATAATAATATAATACTTCAAATAGATTATCATAGTACATGTCTATAAACATGGCATTAGCGTCATGGTACATCTCAAAAAACATGGTATTACCAGGGTGTAATTTTGATTTTATACCATGACATGGTTCAAAAACATAGTATTACCATGGTAACTGCCAAGAAAACTATGGTATCAACATAGTATCATGACCAAAAACACAGTAGCCTGTATGCCAACAATACTTGTACCAAAAAAAAAAAAAGAAATACAGATATATGCATAATATATAGTAGTGCCAATGCCAAGATGGTTTTATCATGATACCTGTACAAAAAACCATGATACTTTATGTGTGTGAGAGAAAAAAAGGTAATAGAAAGACAGAGTTTTTTAAAATGGAAGCATGCTTATGTGCCTATATGTATAAGAGAGTAAATGAAAATGAAGAAACATTATGGTAAAACAATCTGTGTGTGTGAAGATCAAACAAAACGCCTGCAGACACAATCAACAGCACCTGACACTCCTCATCCTGACAGACCCTGAGCGTGTCATACTGCACTGTTAGTAAAAATCCATTATGGCCTTGTATAAGAAAGCCGCAGGGATTCTCCAATAACACCTGTTCTTCATCCCCTCTCTCTTTTTTCCTCTCTGCTTTCTCTTACTCTCTTTAGATTAAAGCAGTACATTTGCTCTCTATATATGTGTTGATGTGGTACAGCCCTCACTGAAGTCATTGAGCATCTCAACAGGGTGGATCTGAGAAGTTAACAAAGAAAAAAAAAAAAAAAAAAAACACTTCGGATTGACCTCTGAAAAGTTAACCCATTCCTAGTTACATGTGTTTACTTCATGGAATAGTTCACTCAAAATGAAAATTTACTCACTCTCATGCCGTTCGAAACTTGTAGGACCTTTTTCTGTAGAACACACACTGTCAGAAAAAAAGTGTACGGTTGGGGTACAATTGTGAGCACTCTGTGTACAAATGCTTTGGTTGTATCCTCAATGGGTCATATTTACACCTTAAGGAACTAATATGTACCATTTTGGGGAAAATAAGGTACACATTTGTTTCTAACTGTCAAAGGGTCCATGTTTGTACCATTTAATCAACAAACAAAGGTACAATCACTTGCGTGACTGAAAGGGTGGTTCAAGACTGCCAAACCATGCAAGTGCATTAAATTCGTGCACCTCAGCATTATTTCAAGCTAGAGATATTTTGAACAATATTTATGCTGCTCTTTTCCATTTAATGAACTTAAACAGTGACCAGCAGCTGTGAAGTTCAAAATAAAATAAAATAATATATTGTTATGGTCTCATTCTGTTTTTGGTTTTGTTTTCATTCTGTTCTCTGATCTGCTTTGCCCGAGTTCTGTTTGCTAGTTTCCAAGTAAAGACTTTGTTATTGTATTTCCTGTGCCGTGCGATTATTACAGCCGCCAGCAACTCGTAACAGAAGACTGAACCTAGAAAGAATTATTGTAAGAGCTAGGTATAGTTCTATTATTCTGAACACATTTTTTTGGTCACTAAAGGTAATTACGGCACCTGGTGGTGGCGGAAGCAGTAAGTGTATATCATCTGTTCACCTGTATGTTAGGGTATGGAGAGAGGGAGTGACAGGGGAACATCCAGTTGCTCTGTCTAGAGCAAGAAGAGCTAAACCTTAAGGACCATGCTAGGAAATTTCAAGACCTGGTGTGCCTTAACAACTTCCCTGACTGCGCTTCGTACCTCCACCCCTTAGGCGCCGTCATGCGGCGCTTTTCCTTCGGCTCTGCCTTGGTCCTCAGTCCCACCGGCTCCACCTCAGTGCTCTGGCACCCAAGTCTCCACCATGGCTCCTTCCTTCTTTGAGGAAGGAGCCTTTGTCCTGTCTGTGTTCTGGGTCCCCACCAGGCTCCTCCTGCTCTGGTCTCCTCTCTGGCTCCTCCCACAATCATCGTCGCCCTGGACTCTCCCACTGTCATCTCCTCCAGTGTCCTACCCTCCACCAGCCCCTCATCCTCCTCCTAAGCTGTGCAATTTCCTGTGCCGTGCTATTACTACAGCCACCAGCAACTCGTAACAAACATAAAAGTGGTCCATATTTGTGAGCAAAATTTTATTTCTTCTGAAGTCATTTAAGAGTTAATTGTTTTGGTGTCAAAGAGAAAAAAATGGAGATTTTAAAAGTTATTTTTCTTTGTAAACATTCATTGGACTTTGCATAACAATGATCTTCACATGGAAATGTGTTTGTTTAAATATGTAAAAAAACTGTGAATATTAACAGTCTGTTGACTCTGTGTGACAGGGTCATTAACAAGTCTAAAATAAAAAGTCTGCAGTTCACAAGTGTCAGATTGATAATTAATTCTCAACCGTCAATTTGCATTCAAGGATTTCTAATTTAACATTTGTTCAATTGTTTATTTTTTTTTCTCTGCACTCCTATGATTACAAAATACTGTTTTAAACAATGGTTTTGAGTATAACGAATGCATCCACGCAATATTTAGCATGCCTTTAAAATAAATGACTACATGTTTACAGTAAAAGCTTTTAATAATTTCACCATGTAAAGGTAATATATATGATTATTTAGGAAATGCCTTGTTTATAATGTTCATTCAAAGTAAAAAAAAAAAGCAAAAATATTTAATATTTTTAAATATATATTTTTAAATGTATATATATATATATATATATATATATATATATATTATGGTTTTTTTTTTTAAAATACAGATGCAAAAGAATATTTGTTTCTATTCTAAAAAAAACTTTAAAATAGCATGAAATAGTTCTGTGAAAAAAAAAAAAAAAACTGAGGAAAACAAAGCAAGATAAAATGTGCTTTTGTTCATGAGGGAACAAGCTGAATCTGTCAGGGTGGCAAATGTCTGCTCACTTACCGACTGACAGTTGTCTGTTTCTATCCCACTAACTTCAGGGAAGAAGATGGAGTGATATATCTGTGATATATCGCAGGCTAACCTGACCATCTGTGACACCACAAAATGCCAGAGCTGAATTGTCTCAGCACTGGAGGGGAGTGTGATGAGGTACATCTGCAATCAAATCCCTCAATGTATCCGACACAAACAGCTTCCAGTGGAAACAACGGAGACAATTCGGATCTGCTGAGAGATGAAGATTCTATTGGCTGAGACCAGCGCTGATTACTTTAGCACTTTCCAAACATCTCGTAAAGCATATTGTAGTCTATAAACAAACAACACAATTAATAATTAACCTTCCCTGACCGAATTCACCCACTGAGTGCTGTTAAAGTGAACCAAGCTCTTGAGCAGAGGCAAAGCCATTTTCCACGCTTGTTGAAAATCAGCGTTAAATCACTTCAGAAATCAATAGGCATTCCAATTGCTCACCCACAACGCACATAAACGCTGGCGATATATTACACAGAAAAACCCATCACTGGGACTAATGAACATAAATACCGGCCGTGCAAATAATGAAGTGTGGCCGTATAAATCTTGGCCTCACATGAAAGACTGCCAAGAGAATAGACAAATATTGTCCATGTTGAAGAGGGCAGCGGAACAGATGTATTCAGCTGCTGAGCGATCGGTTGTTTGCGCGAAGCACATTGTGATTTACAGAGAACCCGAAGACTCATTGGTCTCTCATGAACTCACAAGCGAGGTACATTTAATTAAGGCGAAACTGTCAGGGAGGCACTACATTTCTCACAGCCTTAAATGCAAAAGCAATGAGGTGATTACCGTTTTTTTGATGGCCAATGTGAAACATTCAACTCCAGTGACTTTGTGAAGATCACTTGGTGTTGAGAACCTCAGAGAATGTTGCAACGGAACCTGCTCAAGAGCCTAAATAAAGATCTAAATACTTATCAACACTTGTGGAAAGGAAGTGCCCTTAATTGTATTGAATGAGCACTTCTAGTGTACTTCAAATCTTAAAAGTCAAGTCAAGTTTATTTATTTAGTGCTTTTTTTCAATACAGATTGTTTCAAAGTAGCTTCATGGTAATAAGCAGGAAAATAACAGAATCAATAATGCAAACTTCATCAATTATGAGACTCTAAAAAGACAATAGTGTCATCATTATTCAGCTCAAGTAAATTCAGTTCAATATTTAAAAAAAATTGTAAATTATGAAACTAATTTAATTCAGCGATAAAGCAGTTCTAGATCGGAAGGCGATTGTGTCATCATCCTGCTCAATTCAGTTCAAGTATATACAGTATCTCACAGAAGTGAGTACACCACTCACATTTTTGTAAATATTTTATTATATCTTTTCATGTGACAACACTGAAGAAATGACACTTTGCTACAATGTAAAGTAATGAGTGTACAGCTTGTATAACAGTGTAAATTTGCTGTCCCCTCAAAATAACTCAACACAGCCATTAATGTCTAAACCGCTGGCCACAAAAGTGAGTACACTCCTAAGTAAAAATGTCCAAATTGGGCCCGAAGTGTCAATATTTTGTGTGGCCACCATTATTTTCCAGCACTTCCTTAACCCTCTTGGGCATGGAGTTCACCAGAGCTTCACAGGTTGCCACTGGAGTCCTATTCCACTCCTCTATGACGACATCACGGAGCTGGTGGATGTTAGAGACCTTGCAATCCTTCACCTTCCGTTTAAGGATGCCCCACAGATGCTCAATAGGGTTTAGGTCTGGAGACATGCCTGGCCAGTCCATCACCTTTATCCTCAGCTTCTTTAGCAAGGCATTGGTTGTCTTGGAGGTGTGTTTGGGGTCGTTATCATGTTGGAATACTGCCCTGCAGCCCAGTCTCCGAAGGGAGGAGATCATGCTCTGCTCATTCATGGTTCCCTCAATAAACTGTAGCTCCCCAGTGCCGGCAGCACTCATGCAGCCCCAGACCATGACACTCCCACCACCATGCTTGACTGTAGGCAAGACACACTTGTCTTTGTACTCCTCACCTGGTTGCCACCACACACGCTTGACACCATCTGAACCAAATAAGTTTATCTTGGTCTCATCAGACCACAGGACATGGTTCCTTAGTCTGTTTGTCTTCAGCAATCTGTTTGCGGGCTTTCTTGTGCATCATCTTTAGAAGTGGCTTCCTTCTGGGACGACAGCCATGCAGACCAATTTGATGCAGTGTGCAGGCTGACCCCCCACCCCTTCAACCTCTGCAGCAATGCTGGCAGCACTCATACGTCTATTTCCCAAACACAACCTCTGGATATGACACTGAGCGGCTCCTGCGTCAGCATCACACGCATGTGTCATGCTGCTCACATGACCAGAGCCAGCCAATACTGAGCTGCCGTTCAGACGTAAACACTGAAGCTCTGCAACGAAAATAGCGTAGCTGTATGTCAGAGGACAGATGAATTTGTTGAATTTGTTATTGCACACAAAAAGTATTCTCGTCGCTTCATAATATTAAGGTTGAACCACTGTAGTCACGTTGATGGTTTTAACAAGGTCTTTAGTACCTTTCTGGACCTCAAAAGGTGCAATGTTATTGCTGCCTATGTGTGGATCAGATACCCTTGGATTTCATCAAAAATATCTTAATTTGTGTTCCGAAGACAAACGAAGGTCTTACAGGTTTGGAAAGACATGAGAGTGAGTACCTAATGACAGAAATTTCATTCTTGGGTGAACTAACCCTTTAAACAGATTTCCAGAAATGCGATTTGAATAGGATTTCAAGTCACATGTGAATGTTGCTCGAAACGGATTTGTAAAAATGTGTTTTTTTGCCATTCGCACAGATAATTAAATCTGATCGGATTTCAATCGGATATGCAACCATCTCTAGGGTTTACAGAGAATGGTGCGAAAAACAGAAAATATCCAGTGAACGGCAGTTCTGTGGGCGAAAATGCCTTGTTGATGCGAGAGGTCAGAGGAGAATGGCCAGACAGGTTCGTGCTGATAGAAAGGCAACAGTTACTCAAATAACCACTCGTTACAACCGAGGTCTGCAAAAGAGCATCTCTGAACACACTACATGTTGAACATTAAAGCATATCGGTTACTCAGCAGCAGACGACACACAGAGTGCCACTCCTGTCAGCTAAGAACAGGAAACTGAAGCTACAATCTGTCTGATGAGTCTCGATGTTAGCTGCAATATTCAGATGGTAGGGTCAGAATATATTTCCTGCACCTTGAATCTATGCCACGAAGAATTAGGGCAGTTCTGAAGACAAAAGGGTGTCCAACCCAGTACTAGCAAGGTGTACCTAATAAAGTGGTGTACCTAATTAAAAAAATGTATTAGAAACAACACGGCCAGACAAATCGATCGCAAACACCTTGCCGCTGTCGCCTTTGGCTTGCTTAGTTGGGGACACTTGACATTTGATATTCAACAGTGTTTTGATCTGCCTGCATTGACACCATTGTATGCAAACTGAACTGAGCTGGATGATGACATCACTGTGTACTCCAGTGCTGCTATAATAACTATTGATTCTTACAACGGAATGAATCAATACTGAATTTACTTAAGATGGACAATGACACCATTTTCTTTAAGAGCTGCTGTGCAGCCAAAATTATATACCAGTTATCACTGTAACACTGCTTTGACACAATCTGCATTGTTAAAAGCGCTATATAAATAAAGGTAACTTGACTTGACTTGACACCAGAAAAAAAAATAAAAATAAAGTACAAACTGTAAAGTCAATTTTCAGTTTCAATAGAGTCTAAAAGTATACACTTTTAAGTGTGTACAACTCTAAGAATGTCATTTATTTGTATTTCAGTAAGAAATAATACATCACTTTTTCCAGAATATTTTCAATCCGATTCTCTTTTTTTGAAAGAAGAAAGATTTCATTAAAACCTGCCTGAGAAAATTTTGCCACTTGACGAAGGCTTGCTGATATCAGCAAAGAATTTTCCCCACTTCTCATAACCCTGCATTTCCTCCCTCAGTCTAATAAGAAAATATGCTTTGAACTCTTGGTCATGCAGAAAAATATAGTGCTGAAAATTACAACACTGCCAGTACAGGAACCCTCCATCTCTCTCACCACCAATTAGCCCTCTTCCTTAACGTATTTTGATTCAAACCAACACAAAAAAACCACCAGGAGACATTAAAAGCTACTGCATTAGATCACTGTGCCATAATCACTTAAGCTCATTTCATAGCTGGTTTCGTCCTTTGTGTACTAATTTGAAGTGGCTGTCATGTGCAAAAGAGCGATTTGTTTAGATTTATGACGGGAGACAACAGCTCGCGCGTCTATGACGCCCAATAATTAGCCCAGAAGTGGCACTAGTGCCTGCGATTATCTGCCTGCGCTGTCAGCAAAAGCTTTGACTCTCACGATAACGCCGTTTCAAGATAGTCATCGCACCTGAAACATGTTAATTTAGTTAAAAAGTTGCTGTTTTAAAAAGGTAGATCTGATAAGATGTGATGAAAACGATGTCCTTAATTAAAAATGGTGCCTGATATTACATTCAAACATGCATTTTGTTGTTATATCAATGAGTAAAGTGTATTAAACAGTATATTAATAAGTCAACATGCATGTATTTTCTCATAGTACAATCTGCAGTATGTGCCCTAACAAGTGAACCATTACAAACGAATAAGAGACGTGATTAAGAGCATCTCTTCAGGAAAATAATAAAACAAAGCTGCTCTGTTGTAAATGGGCCGGAGAGAATTGCCCTGTATAAAGGATACTGAAATACCTGAACCTATAATGTGATACCTGGTCCATTTCACAACAATATCTGACATGTTTAATTGGGCAGCAATGCTTATGTTATGCTTGGAAGCCAAGTTGAGTCACTCCAAATTTCTCAGGCGTAACAAAGAATAGCATAATGAAAGTGCAGCAGTCTTAGATGGTGATTGTTCAATACATTAAGTACACTGAAAAATATTCGGTGTAGAAATAATTTTCGGTAACACTTTATAATGATGGTCCACTCTAGACATTCTACTGACTACAAGTAGCTTTGCAACCACATGTCAACTAACTCTCATTAGAGTATTAGTAGACTGTCTGCTTAATATCGGATAACACTTTATTCTGACATTCTACTGAATTAGTAACTCTGCAACTACATGTCAACGTATAATACTAACTCTAACCTAACAGTGTATTACAGTCTTCTAATACTCTAATGAGAGTTAGTTGACGTGCAAATAGAATTCAAATTTTAAAATTTTACCATGTGAAAGCAATAAGGCAATAAGGCACTTGCATTGTAAATGTAGTAGTTCAAATAAGCACAGCCTTAATATAATGTTTAGACACCTGATTTAAACATTAAGTTTGTGATTACATGTCCGTCACTACATTTAGTGTAATACATCCTCATACTTCTTGTGTTTGTGGCTCTGGAGTAAAGCGACATCTCTGTTCTCATTGGGTTGTATTGTTATTGCTCTCCTTAGGCTTTTTTTTAACCTACACTGTCAAGAAATGGTCTGAAATAACAAGAACTGACAAGTAATTATACGCAGAACTCTCCTCATTCGTCTCCAATTATCCCTCAACACCTCAAGCTCAGACCAATTATTCCAAATTGTGCTGCTTTGTCTCAGATTTTCTTGTCTTATTTTGGTGAGGGAAAGCGTTCATTAGTGTTAATCGGACATGTGCTTGTGCGCTGGTCAATAGTATGAATATAGTTTCAAAGGCTTGCTTATTAACTTGTCAGATTTTTCTACATAAAAATCATAATTTTTTATTCAACATTGCCTTTTTTAAAGAACATGCTTTGATACTAAATATATTTCAAGTTAAGCTCTAACAAATTAGTCAGTTTTGAAAAAAGTTGTGCAGAATAAAATAATAAAATAAAATAAAATAAAATAAAATAAAATAAAATAAAATAAAATAAAATAAAATAAAATAAAATAAAATGTTGATAATAAATTGCTCTTAAAGTGCCCCAGTCATGCTTTTTCGGATATTACCTTTCATGTGTTTTGTTGTGTAATATAGCTGTTTGTGAATGTAAAAGGCAAAGTTCAAAGATCGTGAAGTCAGTGTCTCCCAAGAGAAAGAAGTGATTCTGAACTGCCTGAAATGAGTCGTCAGTAATTCCAGTCTTACTTCCTGCTCAAACCTATGTAGGTTTGTAACAAATTTGAATAATGCTAGCATGTGGTCTTCATTGGCTGCCTGCGAACAGTACCTAATTTGACCCTCAAACACAGTAGTTGTAGCTGAGACCCGGAAAAGTTAGGTTCATGTTGTTGCAATTTTGAGAAGATGCTGTTTTCTGTGCTGCGAAAGCAAATTCACTTTGCTGCACTTCCAAAGGGTGAGGACTCGGGCTGGAATTGATACGCTAAAACCAGCACCATCGTTACTGTTCGTATCACTGTGTATCAAGTGCTGAGGAAGAGCTGAAATTCAGATATGGTAATGGGCATTTGGTTTCCGACACGCACTGTAAGTGGTAGGCAAATCACAACAGTCTGGGCCATCTGACCAATCTGAACAGAGCAGGATCTTGGAAAAGAGGAATTTAGAGAGATTGAATCCTCTTTGAAACTATTTTAGATGCTGAAATAGATACCTCGGATGCATGTAAACCTATTGTAGGAGACCTCCAAAACTAAATTAGGAACCTTTAAAATAGCATAATATGTACACTTTCAGAATAACCATATGCCACTTTTGAAGATTTGAAGAAAGGATTACCTTACACTCAAATTCATCATCTTAAACGTATTTGCACTGAGAGTTCTGATTTTGTTTCACACTACAGAGCAAAAAATTTTCTTGTTAAATCTGATACCTTTGAGGAAAAATCAGATGGATGGACGCATAGGTAATGAAATGGGTCTCAAATGTGCTACTTGTAAACATATATGTAGAAAATGTTTATCTTTTAAGAGTAGTGTGACAAATCATATATACCATATTAGACAATTTGTTACATGCTTGTCTGCTAATGTGATTTATTTATTGACATGTGCATGCAATAAACAATATGTAGGTAAAACGAACAGACCAATCAAGACAAGTATTATTGAACATATGAGTGCTATTAGAAGGATGGATCAAAAATCTGCGGTTATAGAACAAATATCACAACATTAAAGAGGGGGCAATATAGAGCGCAGGCTCTTACAAAGAGAATGTAAATGGATTCTCGATCTTAAGTCATTATATCTTCTATAGGTATGAATGAAGAACTATGAACTGTTTTCTGTGAATTATTTTGATGTTATCTTTGTTGCATGGGTTATATTTTTGTGTATGTATGTATATTTACTATTAATATTTGTATGTATATGTTTCCAAATATTTTATACATTTATACAGTTATCTATGGATGTAGAATATATGTTCAAATGATGTGCCTAATTTGTTGACATAGATACAGTGTCTTGCAAAAGTATTCATACCCACTGAACTTTTCCACATTTTGACACATTATATCCACAAACAAAAATGTATTTTATTGGGATTTTATGTGATAGACCAACACAAAGTGGCACATAATTGTGAAGTGGAAGGAAAATGATAAATGGTGCCCAAAAAGTTTTTACAAATAAATATCTGAAAAGTGTGGCATGCATTTGTATTCAGCCCCCTTTACTCTGATACCCATAACTAACATCCAGAGGAACCAACTGCCTTGAAAAGTCACCTAATTAGTACATAGAGTCCACCTGTGTGTAATTTAATCTTAGTAAAAAATACAGCTGTTCTGTGAAGCTCTCAGGGGTTTGTTAGAGAACATTAGTGAACAAACAACATCACAAAGACCAAAGAACACACCAGACAGGTCAGGGATAAAGTTGTGGAGAAGTTTAAAGCAGGGTTAGGTTATAAATCAATATCCCAAGCCTTGAACATCTCACGGAGAACTGTACAATCCATCATCTGAAAATGGAAAGAGTATGACACAACTGCAAACCTACCAAGACATGGCCGTCCACCTAAACTGACAGGCCGGGCAAGGAGAGCATTAATCAGAGAAGCAGCCAAGAGGCCCATGGTAACTCTGGAGGAGCTGCAGAGATCCACAGCTGAGGTGGGAAAATCTGTCCACAGGACAACTATTAGTCATGCACTCCACAAATCTGAAGAGTGGCAAGAAGAAAGCCATAAGAAGTCCCGTTTGCAGTTTGCGACAAGCCATGTGGGGGGACACAGCAAACATGTGGAAGAAGGTGCTCTGGTCAGATGAGACCAATATTGAACTTTTTGGCCTAAATGCAAAACGCTATGTGTGGCGGAAACCTAACACTGCACATCACCCTGAACACACCATCCCCACCGTGAAACATGGTGGTGGCAGCATCATGTTGTGGGGATGCTTTTCTTCAGCAGGGACAGGGAAGCTGATCAGAGTTGATGGGAAGATAGACAGAGCCAAATACAGACTTGAGACTGAGGCGGTAGAGGTTCACCTTCCAGCAGGACAATGACCCTTAACATATAGCCAAAGCTACAATGGAATGGTTTAGATCAAAACATATTCATGTGTTGGAATGGCCCAGTCAAAATCCAAACCTAAATCCAATTGAGAATCTGTGGTGAGACTTGAAAATTGCTGTTCTCCATCCAATCTGACTGAGTTTGAGCTATTTTGCAGAGAAGAATGGGCCAAAATTTCACTCTCTAGAAGTGCAAAGCTGGTAGAGACATACCCCAAACGACTTGCAGCTGTAATTGCAGCAAAAGGTGGTTCTACAAAGTATTGACTCAGGGGGGCTGAATACTAATGCACGCCACATTTTTCAGATATTTATTTGTAAAAAAATTTGGACACCGTTTATCATATTCCTTCTACTTCACAATTATGTAGTAATGCCCATGGTAATATTGTGTACTTTAAATGGACACACTTTTGTGTGTCTGCAATTGTATGGCACTGATGAAGAGCTGATCATGAAAACGTTTTGCACTTTGCACTTTACAGCACTTTTTGCACATCTTTTGAGCCCTCTGTTGAAGTAATAAATTAACAGTTGGAGAGTTTTTGTCTTATTCATTGTGTGGAGATCTTTTTCTACTTTTTTTTTTTTTGCATCCAGTACATTTTGTGACGTTAGACTCTGCATATACATAGCCTTAGCAATAGCCTTTCTTTCATCACTTCAAGAATAACAACATATTTTAATGTTTTAAATGTTTTAAAAGTACAAATATTCCATTTATTTCATAGTTAGTTGACTACCTATAGGAAGAACAGGCCATCCATGCAGATCAGTCACCAGTTTTTCTCTTTCTCCTACAAAGGTTGCGATTTGTAGTTGTAACAGGAATAGTGGTCAAAGATTAGAGTAAAATACCATCTAAAAGGAGCCGAATAAGACAACTTAATTTCCCTTGTGAGTGTCCATTTTGTTTTCTCTTTCTTTCACTTTCTCTACCTGCTGGATTATTGAATAAAAGAGAGCGACACAGCAAAACACAGGGTTCTTTTTATGAAGTCCCAATCTAAATGTCACTGCGACCCACTGTAGTGCTGGGCTTTGTGGGAAGGCAAACGCCACTGGGCGGCTGTTTTGCGCCGACTGCCGAATCTCCTCAGGATCTCGTCTGAGTGAGCAGGAAATGACAGCGAACACGATGCTAGGGACCTCAGAGAGGTCAGCTCCGACTCATCCAACAGACTGTCTCTGACAGGACACACACATATATACACATTCACAGGCTCATGCCAGAAAAGCAGCTGCTCTTGTAGCCGTGTCTCCACGTGACATATGCTATGAGCTCTCTGATTGAAGGGTATAAAATGGAGCCCCCTTTTGACTCCATGCACAATGCCTGGGCCGAAACAAATAACGCAAATAGCGAGGAACTGAAATAGTGAGGACTGATTTGTAGTTTGGCTCACAATTCATCTCAAAGATATTCAGGGGCGCTCAGGTCATATTCCTTCTTACTATTAGTAGTGGCAATTTTGATTCATCTCAGTGACTTGAAACTTTTGAGTCAGTTCTTCAAAAGATTTCTTCAGATTTGCTCTCTGGTTTGTTCAGTGGCCCTTTCTGCAGGTTACCTCATTAGCAAGTAGGGCAAGTTTTAACAAGTTTTCCCAGCTAACAGGGAACATTCTTAGAAATTTAGCTAACGTTCTGGCAAGGTTATGAACAAACGTTTTTCTAGTAATGTTCATTCAAAGTAATGTGGTGTTTAATAATGTTCTGACTATGTTAGCACAAAAAAAACAAACAAAAAAAAAAAAAACAACGTTATTTATATGTTGTTCATGAAACATGCTGAAACTTTTTAGTTGGATATTCATTTAACATTTTTTTTAAATGTTACTATATGTTTCAGAATGTACATTCAGAAATAACATTTTCATAACTTATGAAAATTAAAAAATGTTCTTAGAATATATATTTTTGTTAGCTGGGTTGTTTTTGAATGTATCTACCTTTCTGCTTATGTCACTCTACATTGTATAACTTTCTTTTTCCAGAAAAAAAAGAAAGTAAATTGTGACTTTTGAGTAAATTGTCATATTATGAATTTATATCTCAAAACTGCAACTTTTGTAATTCCGACTTTATATCTCATAATGGGTTTATGTCAAATAATTGACTTTTCCACACATTTGCAACTGATCATTTTAACTTCATTTTTTCACAATTCTCAGTTTATATTGCACAAAGGAGAGGAGTAGATAATTTCATATTCATTCTATACCATATGACTTTCTATTTCCAGAAAAAAAAAAGAAAAGGAAATTGCAACTTTTGCATAAATTGTATTACATAATGACTGTCACAAAAGTCCACTGAGGTGAGTTGCAGCTGAACCCATGTGCAGTTTATTAATATTAACATGAAACTAATACAAAATAAACAAAGACTTGACTTGAACCATAGACTAGAAACATGAACATAAACTTGAACAAAACAAACTCACCAACAGTGGTAAGAGGGAACAATGGGGACATGATTTATACAGAGAGACTAATGACTAACAAGGAACACCTGTGAATAACCAAACAATGAACCATTGAGAACATAGGACACATGACTAGTCCAACCAATAAGAACATGACACATGGACAAGGGGAGCACATTGTAGGTTAACATGAGGAGCAAGGGAAGCACATGACAAAATAAAAGACATGACAAATATAATCATGAAACAAAACCCCAAACAACATGACAATGAATTTTTATCTTATAATTGCAACTTTGTTTTTTGTGTGATAATCTTATAATCTGAATGTTTTTCTTGCAATTTCAACTTTGATTCTCACAATTTAAACTTTATTTATTTTAATTGCAACTTTATCTCTCACAGTATATAGGTTTTTGTGATCTTTTCTCGCATTTGCAACTCACAACTATGACTACTTCTTGTAAAGTGACTTCATGTGCCACAATCGCGACTTTGTCTCAAAATTGCAACTAAACAATCATAATTCATACATTTCTCTCAACACTCGAAACCATATGATTTTCTCATTCCAAAAAAATGTAATTGTGACTATTTCTCGTAATTTGGCTTCTCATGTTATCTCATTATTGCAACCTTTTTCATATTTGTGACTTTCTACAATAAAATTTCAACTATTTTCTTATAATTACAATGTAATAACTTGTAATAACTATGTATTTCACAATTGTGTCTATCTCGTAATATGGCTTCTCATGTTATCTCAATATTGCAACCTTTTTCATATTTGTGAACTTCTACATCAAAATTTCAACTATTTTCTTATAATTACAATGTAATAACTTGTAATAAATATGTATTTAACAAATTTCTTGTAATTGTGACTTTACAGTTTATATATATGGGCTTATATCTTATAATTGCAACCTTTTTCCTGCAATAATTTAAACTTTATTTCACGTAATTGTCACTACATCTTAGGGCTACACAATTTATCGCCATTTTATCACACGTGATTTGGCAAAGGCTGCAATTATTTTATGCGCTGTACGGCTCTGTGATCAGTAGTAAATACTTTTCCATTTGAAAGCCAGAGGGAACTCTTACGTAGAAACTCCAGATATGCCCTGCTGCCGAAGTAGAACACGCGTCATTTCCATTAATAATTAAATCCCATACTATCGCTGTAGCTAAATAAACAGAAGATTGAAACATTTTGATTTATTAAACATGACTAGTAAAGACACGACTGCCTTATTCTGTGTAAGAAGCCACATCATCTCACAGAACAGCTCAACTGTCGTTATGAAGTGAGTTTGGAGTAAAAACATGTTATTAAATGTTGTCTTTTGTTGTATAAGATGTTAATAAATACTTCTCATGTCTGGAAAGATGTTTGACGCATGTTGCTTTTTCAAATGCACATTATAAGTGATTCAAACTTGCAGTGCCTTTAGATGGATTAGCATTTGGAGCCATAGTTCTTTGACAAGCCGTGCATAAAAAATAATCGCAGCGTTGCGATTTTATAATCGCACTAAGCCAAATCGTTTAAGCGTGATTTCAATGTTTTTTTTTTTTCTAATCGTCCGATTAATCGTGCAGCCCTACAACATCTCACAGTATGACTCTCTCGCAACTGCTACTATTTCTTGTAACATGACTATCTCTTGTAGCTACAATATGACTTTATGTGAATGTGTAAAAATGAATGATAACTGTATACATGCAACTTCAGTGAATGTTTGCATAATTCACTCAAAAACACATAATTGCTATATGGACCACAAAGTTGAAAGCACACAATTCTCCAGAATGTAACCTTAAGATTCACTTTCATTACAGGAACAGTCAAACTAAGGAGATGTTTGAGAAAAATACACCCCTGTGACAATGGGAGCTACAAAGGCTTTGATTTATCTTGAGAGCCTACCTAAGCAATGCAGGCACCAGAGCACAAGCATTCAGCTGGAGGCCAAGGAAGCACAGAAAGTATCAACTGTACACTGTGCTGCCACTTAAACTTTATTGCCATCCATATTTTTGCCAGTTAGGGAACATTAGAGAAGTGAAACAGAACCCCTGTTGTTCTTCAGGCATGGTGTGGACCGAGGACAGACCGGCCACTCCTGGGAGGGCGGCCAGTTCTTGCGCCTTTAAGCCATAAAAGAGCGCATGACTTATGAATGTCTGGTGTTAAAGAAAGATGGAGAAAGAGAAAAGGAGATCGATATTTAGGTTGATGCAGTTGGCAGCCTTCAAACGTGGCAGCTGGAGACAGGGCCTTGGACACTTGGGGGGGGGGGGGGGGGGGTCAAATTTACAATGCTGAAAGCCACAAAAATCCCCATAAACCATTGCAGCCCATTGTATTACACCCTCCCACTGCATTCCTCTTTAAAAATAAAGGTGATGGAGGATGAAGCTCAGAGCACAATAGCTAAAGGGAGAAATAGCCTGAGCTTTAAATATATCACTCTGCAGGGACAAAACTGTTGAGCTGAGGACCTCCACAAACAGCGACACATAAAGTCCTTCAGGAGCATATCTGAGAGGACGTGTCACAGAGAATTAATAAAACTGTCTTAAGACGTTCAATTTTAATTAAGAGCTGCAGGGGTCTGGGAAGTGAGTTTTAAAGTGAAATGATTCCACCCCTTCTTAGTCCAGCCCAGACCTTAGCCTAACCCCAAGGACAGCCTTCACCGAAAATGCATTCTGACATGCAAATAAAACCGCCACTCAAAGGGCAGTTTGACTCTCCTACCAGAATCCATTGTGAGTGTTTAAAAGTAGCTTGGTCTCTTTCTTGAGACAATTTTCCACAGTCAAACTCACTTAGACAGGCCAAGCTGCGTTACTTTAGCGTGCCATATTGCAACGACACTATTTTTAGAACAGCTGATGTATTTCCTCTATTATTTTAAGCAATGAGACAACCATCACAGATTATATAAACAGCCTCCCACTGCTTTTCAAATCCCACAGTATCTTCCTCCATACAAATCCATAGATGTGTTAAAGGATTATTTCACCCAAAAATGATTTACTGTCATCATTTACTCACCCTCATGTTTTTGAACTTATGGGTAACACTTTACAATAAGGTTAATTAGATAACATTAGATAATTACATTAGTTAACATGAACTAATAATGAACTGCACTTCTACAGCATTTATTAATCTGAGTTAATGTTAATTTCAGCATTTACTAATACATTATTAAAGTCAAGAGTTGTATTTGTTAATATTAGTTAATGCACCATGAAGTAACAAACAAACAATGAACGACTCTATTTTTATTAAATAACTTTAACAAAGATTAACAAATACAGTAACAAATGTATTGCTCATGGTTAGTTCATGTTAGTTAATACAATAACTGATGTTATTAAATGAACCTCATTGTAAAGTGTTACCGACTTTTGTTCTTCTGTGGAACACAAAAGGGGGGTTTTGTATTACAACCTGAATTTTGGAAAAGTTTTTCCAAAGTTTTTCAAATTTGAATAAAATGAAAACTAAAAGACTTTCAAATCACATGAGCCAATATTTTATTGACGATAGAACACAGATAACGTAACAAATGATTAAACTGATTTTATGCACAAAATGAGCTCATTTCAAATTCAAAATAGTTGGGACGGGGGCATGTTTACCATGGTGTAGCATCTTCTTTTCAAAACAGGCATTAAGGGTTATGAGTTTCTGGAGTTTTGGTGTTGGAATTTGGTCCCATTCTTGCCTGATATAGGTTTCCAGCTGCTCAAGAGTTTGTGGTCGTCTTTGACATATTTTTCGTTTAATGTTGCTCTAAAACCTTTATATACCTTTCAGCATTCATAGTGCCTTCCAAAACATGCAAGCTGCCCATACCGTATGCACCATCAGAGATGCTGGCTTTTGAACTGAACGCTGATAACATGCTGGAAGGTCTTCCTCCTCTTTACCCCAGAGGACACGCCGTCCGTGATTTCCAACAAGAATGTCAAATTTGGACTCGTCTGACCATAGAACACTTTTCCACTTTGAAACAATCCATTTTAAATGAGCCTTGGCCCACAGGACACAATGGCGCTTCTGGACCATATTCACATATGGCTTCCTTTTTGCATTATAGAGCTTTAGTTGGCATTTGAACATTTTAAACATTTGTTATGTTATCGTGAATAAAATATTGGCTCATGTGATTTGCAAATCTTTTAGTTTTCATTTTATTAAAATAAAAAAAAAAAAAAAAAAAAAACGTCCCAACTTTTCTGGAATTCAGGTTGTATGTGCTGGCCACTCTTTTACATGCAAGCTTTGAAAAGGATGCAAAAGCACCATAAAATTGATCAAAAGTATTTGATGAAAAAAGACATTTCTTTTTCTTCTTAATTATTCCAAACCTTTGACCAGTAGTGTACGTTCATTTGAATTGTCAATTAATTAATTAATTAATCAATTAATTGTTTGATTCAATTCACCAAAGTGGTTTAAAAGATTCATTCATGAAAACCAATCAAACAGGTTTAGAATACCATGAGGGTAAATAATAATGGAAATCATTTTTGGGCAAACTTTAAGAATTTTTAGAACCTGCTATTCCAAGTTTCGGAGCATGAGGGTGAGAGGACAGGGAGAGGTAAAGAGATAAAAGAGGGTTGTTTTTCCTCCTCACGACAGTAATGTCATCTCCCAGAGGACTTTGAAGCAGTTGCGGGCTGCCTTCTCCTGCCTGCAGCGTCCCAGCTGAGGCGAGCCAGACAGACAGACGTAGGTCGATAATAACGGCACTAGCATCTCTTTTCTGCAACATCAAGCTACGCCTCTGAGAAATGCTGGAGGAAAGACAAAAAAACCAAGGGAAGTGGTTAAGATGTGAGAAGACTGTGGCAAAACAGCCTTAGGAGAGAGAACGCATCTGTGAGGAGCAGTGACAACCCCAAACAACTCAATCCATCCTAGAAGCCCTTCTTTATGGAAGCTTGTTTCTGCCATGGACAAATAATAATAATAATAAAAATAAATAAATAAATAAAAAAGCTAATTGCAACTTTTTATCTCACAATTCTGACTTTTGTTTCCCTCATAATTTTGTACAGGTATTTACATCTCGCAATTCTGACATTTTATACTCAGAATTTTGAGTTTACATTCTTGGAATTCTAAGTTTACATCTTGCAATTCTGACCTTTTTTCCCGGAATTCTACGTTTATATCACAATTTGTACTTTTTTCTTGGAATTCTAAGTTTGCATCTTGCAATTCTGAATTTTTTCTTTCAAAATTCTGAGTTTACATCTCACAATTCTGCCTTTTTTTTCTCAGAATGCAGAGTTCACACCTCAAATTTTTGACTTTTTCCTGCAATTCTGACTTTTTGTCTCAGAATTCATAGTTTACATCTCACATTTTTTACTTTTTCTCAAAATGCAGAGTTTACACCTCAAAATGTGGACTTTTTACTTGCAATTTTTTCCCTTGAAAATCTAAGTTTACATCTCGCAGTTCTTTTTCTTATCAGAATGGCAAGTTTATATCTCACAATTGCAAGTTAATATCCCACAATTCTGACATTTTTTAATACAAACTCAAAATTGCAAGAAAAAAGGCTGAATTGTAAGATGCCTTACTTCTGTGGTAGAAATAAGCTTCTGAAAAGAAAGGAAAAATAAAGGAAATAAGTCTTTATGTTTAAAGGGTCTGAAGTACCAAAGTACTCAAGGTATTCTACTCTCCTGCTAGTCTCCGATTATAAAAATTGACAGTTCCCTCCAGACACCTGCTCCAAACTGCTGGCAAAAACTCGAAATAGTCACCTAGCCAGAACTGGCTAAAAGACAGAATGAAAGGGGAAAATGAGGGTGACTTTGGATCCATTATGAGCAATGCTCGGTCCCTGCTGGGAAAGATTTGGCTTGACATTTTTACATAGCAATTACCACGTTTTTATTCTCTTTCATTCTTTGTCCAGTGCTGTCATGTGATATTGATGGCTCAGCCTCTATGCATGGTTTATACCAGGCTCAATCTTGGGGAAAATACATGGTGATGGTTTTGATTCAACTATAATAGAAACTTAATACATTCATGAATGACAAACAAGACGCCACCTGATCTCTGGTGTCGGGAAAAGAAGCCACATCCAGTGGAACACTGAAATCAAATTTGCTATTAAAAGGTATACAAAACCCAGTGAGACTAATTTTCTCAGCATTTGCCCTTTGATCCTATTGCCATCACATGCTATGAAGATTTAACATATTTACAGATTTAGCACATACAGGATGATGATCCATCATGCAATATATTATTACGGGAAATGAATGGAAACATTTGCACAGGGTAAACTTAAACTAGCTGCCATCTGATTGATGTTTGCAGAACATGTAACATTTGTAAAAAGATTAATAATATATTTTTTGTTAATGTGATTCAATAATGATTTAGTTTAAAATGTATTATTACAACATAAAAAAAAATAAATACATATTAAATGAGGTGAGGTGGAAATACGTGTATTAAAAAAGTAAAATATTTTTAATAAAAATAAAGGAGGTAATATTTATTAAATAAATGTTTAATATTATAATTTATTATATATTAAAACATTTAAAATGTATAACTAATAAATGGGTTAAAATATTTTAATTAAAAACTTTAAAATATTTAACAATAAAATAAAGGAGGTGGGGTAATAATATTTATTATTTATGAATTTGATCAATTAATATCGTTATTATTATTTATTAATATTATTATTTGTAGCCATAACAAGCATTGCTAGCTGTATTGCATTTGGCATATCCTCCATCTTTGCTGTAGCTTGTTTGGACTGAGTGGCAAATGAGTTTAGTCAGTTTGTTTAAGGATTGCGTTTAATGTGCCTCATAACAGATTGCTTTTATGCTATATAACCACTGATTTTTATCGTTTGGTTGGAAGAGAGTGATACTCATGGAAAATCTAATGAAACTTTGCCTTCTATAATTCATTTTTATTCAACATTTTGGTTGGATATTTTATGTTGCATATGTTGCAAGCACCAAAATGCCAATGGCCCACATGGCATTTAACAACAGTTTTAATTGGTTAAAATTAGTTTTCCTCTGCCACACTCACTGCGGGACCAGTCTGCAGTGCAATTTAGTGGGAATATTCAGAACAGGGTCATTTAAAAGCAAGTTTAACTCCAAAAGTAGATGAAAATTCCTTCTAAAAACTTTTGGAGAATTTATGAACACTGAAAAGGCCTCTTTTGTAAAACGCTGATGTCTTGGTTTACAACCTCACAGAAGCAATTTCATCGCCATCCTTGTGAATAATATTCCTTGGCTTTCAGTCCATATGATTTATAATTATTTGCATGTAGCGTTTCTCTACAGCTAATAGAGTGAGGATTAAAATTACTCATTTCAAATTTCCTCCAGTTTATTCCCTGTTAAATGTAGCCATCAAACCCAAAGGATTCAAACCAGAGCAGGAATACGATGATCCCTTACATGCTAACAAAACCCTATTTTAGACGTTTTATTTATTTATTTTTTATTTTTTTTAATTACCTAAACTTGTCAAGCTTCTTGCGAGAATTACCCATGATTAAAATCCCCTGCAATTTCATACTTTGTTCTACCACGATTGTCACATTATAACACTGTTCGGGCAATTACTGCCTCTTTCACTGGGGAATTACGCTTGCATTTCATTAAAATAAGAGCTGCAGGAATAATTGTGTCTCTCTTTTTTTGTTGTTCATTTCATCTGTTCCCTGTTTCTTGCACTTCTTTCCGTATCTGAGAGATGCTGAGGAACAAACATGCTGATGATAAATGAAATTTGTTTGAAATGACAAAGAAAGAGGCGCATCAAGCATCATCAAGGGGATTCCACATCAGCCAGGTTTTTACTGTAAGAAAAAATAATGTCTGTGTTATTATGTGGGAAGTGCTCTACTGTAGTGCTGGAGCAGTGTTAAGCATAACAACATTACTGACAGAAATGCTTGGAGAGACACGAATCAAACAAATAATATTGTTTAACTATTGGTTTGCAAGTTGTATTTTGTTTCTGTTGATAAATCTTTTGTAAAATGGATAACAAATGTGTAAAAAAACAATAAAAAAACAAACAAATAATAAATAAATAATAATAAATAAATAAATAAATAAATGTTAAGTTATTATAATAAACAATAACAACAAAACAATAAAACAAACTATTATTTTTAAATAAAATAAAGATCACTTCTGGGTGGAAAAATAATATTGACTGTGATGAATGTGAAAGCTGTGAGAGATTTCTTCAAAGTCTGGTATTTAGATATAGCATATGTATCAATATTTACAAAATTGCATCATTTTTGTTCAAATTATTTACCATAAATTGTGTTTAAATTGACAGTGCAATTTTTATTGTTTAGCATATTTTGTTTTAATTAATTAAATTAATTAATTTAATAATCTTTTTCAATCAATTAATCAGTCAGTCTTTATTTATATAGCACCATTTGAACAAATCCAATGCAATTTTGGTTTGTCTTCCAGTTTCAAAAACATATATATATATATATATATATATATATACACACACACACACACGGTATATATCGCAAGATTAAGATGTGGCGAGTTTTCATGCCGAGTTGAAAAGCTGTCTCGTGATATTGCCATGACAGAGTGTGAGGATGAAATTACGAATAGAATATGCCACCACTACATTTACTTTATGCCTCCGCTGTAGTTTTGCTTTTCATAAAAATAAAAACCATTTAATTCAGTTGGATAACGGTCGCTTAAATTCCATTTAGCTCATCCAACACAAGCAGCAGAGACGTACGTAGTGCAGCAGGAATCAGAGTTCACCGATCACATGACGAGAGATGACTGACAAGACCATGGCGGAGGATTCATTGCACAACAGAGCCTAAGTGTCTGACAAATGTTTTATCCTGTAGAATTTGCGCTCAGCACCACTAGTCCCTATTCACAGAGTACACGCGATCGCGGAATCTAAAGCAAAAGTACAATGTGAGCGCGCATTCAAATGCGATTTCAATACCCCGCATTTTGAAAGCGGCTCCCAGATGCATGCATGTATTTCCAGTTATGAAAGGTATCTTAGGCTGGGCTGTGTAGTTGTAACCATCTCTTAGCTCTGTACCATGCATATAGAAAAATTAGGTCTCTATTGGCACTTAGAACATTAATAGAGTACTTTGATTATGGTTACACATATTGTTTGCACTTAATAAGACTAAAAGAAAACTGTGTTATTCATTTTTATTTATACTGTTTTTATTTCTATGATCAATTTGTGAAAAGGAGTTCAGTTAAGAAGTCAAAAGTTATAGTAGCTCATAATTCATGTACAGTAAGGTCTAAAGAGACTGATGAAATCATACAGGAGAGAAGTCAGTCAGTTGAGTTTTGAGTTGAGTTGAACCTTGTACAGAGCTACAGTATTGTTGTCTTGTACTGCATATGATA
The DNA here is from genome assembly GCA_037101425.1 of Elopichthys bambusa. Taxonomy (NCBI): domain Eukaryota; kingdom Metazoa; phylum Chordata; class Actinopteri; order Cypriniformes; family Xenocyprididae; genus Elopichthys; species Elopichthys bambusa. The sequence continues at coordinate 15,882,532 of CM074433.1, read as the reverse complement.
ATTCATATTCAGAAAGTAGAACTGAAATGACATTCATTACAAGATGATTAGTTAAAACATATCAAATTCACCTGCAGACAATTTTTCTAGTCATGTATTTCGTCATTGAAGATTTTTTTTAAATATTCTTGTTCTCATGAAGTCAATCTCATCTCGTCACACCCCTAATATATATATATATATATATATATATATATATATAACCTCATGCAGAATCTGCGAAACGTTGATTATTTTATGTAACAAGCGTTTTCTTTCTGGAGCATCAGTGAATGTTTCAGCTTTTTGTACTACTTGTGTTTGAGTCCCTCAGTTTTCCTCGGTGTGAAAAGATGGATCTCAAAATCATACAGTCGCTGCTGGAAAGGGTTCAAATATGCGAAAGATGCCGGAAAATCAAAGAATTTGCAGGACCTAGAGGAATTTTTTTGAAGAACAGAGGACAGTTCAACTGTTCAGGACAAACAAGGGACTCATGAACAATTAAAAAAAACAAAAAAAAAACAGCCATAGATCATCCAGGTAACGACACATGGTATTAAGAATCAAGTGTACATAAACTTTTCATTTTTCATCGAGTCATTTTTATAAATTCAGCTATTTTTGTCTTGTGGACTCTATGTAAACATCTTTCATGTAAAATATCTTACTCAGGACAGTAGGGATTTGTATGATCCCTCTTATTTTGTTAAAATAATTAACATTTTGCAGATTCTGCAAGGGGTTCACAAACTTTCAAGCAGCAATATAATATAATATAATATAAAATATAATATAATTTAGTTTTAATATAATTTAATTATAATATAATATCATGATATACATTGTCACTGTGATATCAGATAACTCTTATTTGTGATATAAAATGATGGCCCTCCAGAAGTGTTCCCACACCTCGTCCTCTCTCACTTTTCTCTGTCTATCAGTCTCTCTCTCTCACACTATCTGTGCTGCCAGAGACCGTTCAGGCAGCCTTGACATGGGAGCAAAACATGCCATCGGAGAGACAGTTTGATTTAGCCCTTAACATGCTGTGCTTTTGTAGACATTAAACACCGCGAGCTGAGTTTCTATTTATTCATGTTCTGCCGGAAATCAAAATGACATGTGCCTCACAGAGTCAACACAAAGATACCAAACCTTCCTGCTTTCAACCAGAAACTGAAGAATGTTGACTGGCTGCACAGGAACAGTTCACCCAAAACTCAAAATGTTGGTATTATTTACTCACCCTTACCCTGTGTCCTTTTTTAAGCTTGAAAGGGTTAGTCCCCATTAATCGCATTAATCGCATGGAAAAGAGGAGCCAGAACATTTTTCAAAATATCTGAATATAAATTAGGGCTGCTCCCTAATAGTCAACTAAATGTTAGTCAATGAGAAGAGGCTTAGTCGACCAAATATGTATTAGTCGGATATTTTCAGGGAAGAAAAAAAAAAAAAAAACAACTCCACAGGATAGTGGCAAAGTCTGTAAGAGACAGATCGTTAATGGTGGGTCATTTTGGTAATTACAGTATGTTGGGCAGGAAATCCAAACGTTCGCCTCATTCACCGACTTATTCATATGGCTTATCATTGAAAACATGTAAGTAGTAGCAACTTTACATGTCTGCTCGCTCTAACGTTAAACGAGATAAATGTGCACAATTTTTAGGTGCATATCCAAGTGTTTGTGCAGAGTGCGAAAGCTGAAGGATTAGCGCATCACCTTTTTCCTGATAACAGCGGAAACAACTTAAAATACTAAAATACATTTTTGGTAATTCAGATAAGAGTAATACATAATTCAAAACTTCTAAGGCTGAGATTATATTTAAGCTACAATTCATACTATTACAGTCACTGTTCTTCTTGAAAATACTATATCAGCAGTAATTTTTTGTGGTTGTAAATAAATGTATTTGTGTTATTACAATGTAATTTGCAGTTACATCAAAAAAGTAAAGTTATTACTTAATGTACATTACCTGTAATGCATTACTTTAATCATTACATCAAAAAAGTAATCTGATTACAAAATGCATGTTACTTGTAATGCGTTACTCCCAATACTGCTGATTTCAGATGAGTCTGAAAAAACCTGTTTGCTAGTTTTTCCACAGACTAAAAACATCAATAGATCAATGTAGATTTCAGTCTGAGGTTTTCTCAGAGAGGAGAGCTACTGTAGAAATGTGTCCATTTTGAACATAATCAGAATTATCAGCTAATAAGGGTAAATCAACATACTCTGGAGGGAGCGTGAGCGTTTTATACATAGTCTGAGTTGAGTTTCAACAGAGTTTTACCTCCACCAGATATTTGCCCTCCTAAGAGCAACAAAGCAAAAAAAAATCCTTAATTAAATATAAACATGTGATTAGTCGACTAATGGATTAAATGAACATTGACTAGAAAAATCTATAGATGGGGGGCAGCCCTAATAGAAATGGATAAATACAAGTCAGGTAACAATATGTCTTTAAAAACCTAATTAAAAAAGCCTAAATAAATAAATGCAGGCGATGTAATTATAATAAACAATATAAAAAATGATAGATAGATAGATAGATAGATAGATAGATAGATAGATAGATAATAATAATAACAATATCAATAAAACAGTTAAATAAAACAAAAACTAAATAAACAAACTAAATAAATACAGGTGAAGTATTTATAATATATTGTTTTTGAAACAAAACCAACCAAACAAACAAATAAATAAATAAATGTGTTTTACAGAAGAAAGAAAGTAATATGGTTTGGAACATGGAAGATTGAAAGCATTAGTCCCCATTAATTGCAAATGCATGGAAAAGTGCAGCCAGGACATTTGTCAAAATATCTGTATCTCAAAATAAGAAAGAAAGAAAGAAAGACGATTCGGAAAATTGTGAATAAATGATAAAAAATGTAAAAAAAAAAAAAAAAAAAAAAAAAAAAATTGGTTGAACTATCCCTTTCAATCAATTACACAGTTTCTCAAGCAGAATATTGATCTTATTTCAAAACGAATTCCAGTTCCTCTAATTTGACAAATTGCTGAAATCAGTCTGCATAGATGCCAAAAGCACAGGGAGATAAAAGGAAAGCAGGACCAGTGGGATGTGATATTCAGCTCAGAATGAGTCATGGCAGCAGTCATCCGCACACACTGATATAGTAATACGTCCATCCGTTAAGATGGAAAGACAATCGGGGAAGCTCTGAACGATGGCTGTCGGACTGTGGAAATAACAGTCTTTGCTAGCCAAAGGGTAAGCGCTCTCCTTTAAGAGAACGTCTCTGTTATCGGTCCTCCATTTCAATAAAAAAAAGACAAATCTTAATATAACAAAAGACAAGTAAACCAAGGAAGTGAAGTAAAAAGGAATAATTTCATGTGTTCATTTTTTTTTTTTTTTTTTTTTTCACAGGCGAGGCAGTCTGTTTTATCAATAACGTAGCTCCCCCTAGAGGAGCAGATGGGAATTATGGAAATAAATCCATCTCGAGCAATCCATCCTTGCCCCCTCCTCCTCTTTCTATGCCATAGAAAAGCTCTAAGCAGTCTTGTCAGTGCATAATCACAATCTCACTAAGCAGCCTTCCTTGCGGTTTTATTACAAAATGGAAGACAGACATTTATTTCGGTACAAAGGCTAAATTCGAAACCCAGAGCTGAGACTTTCCCTGATTACTGACGTGTCAAGCTGACAGATAGACTTGGAGTTCATTCGCTCCATTGAGGACTGACTATATAAACCGAACAGGCCTTTAGGAACAAAAGGATATAACACAAGGGACTCCCTGCTCTCATTTGGTAATCAATAATCAGACGTACCCTTACTTCGTCTTCCCCAAATCCTCCGATCCCTAATAAGCATAAATGTGTGAATGAGTCAGAATGCTAAGCAAACCTGCATCCTGCCATATTTCCTTATGGGTTGAGTTAATGACAAATACAATGTCCCAAATCTTCTAAAAAAATAAAAATAGTTGAAAACATGAGTGCCAAACAAGTGCAAATGTATAATTTGTATTCATGTTAGTTTCATATGGCTTTATTTGTTTATACTAAATAAATACAGTGCCCTCCACAATTATTGGCACCCTTAGTAAATATGAGCAAAGGCGGCCATGAAAATAAATCTGCATTGTTTATCCTTTTGATCTTTCATTCAAAAAATTCACAAAATTCTAAGTAAAATCACTAAAGTAAAACAATTGAAAATGGGGGGAAAAGCTCATTATGACATAAATGTTTTTCTCTAGTTCACGTTGGCCACAATTATTGGCACCCAATTACTGCAACGTCCTTTTAACAGCTCTGAGTCTTCTGCTAAAATGCCTGATGAGTTTGGAGAACACAAGAGATCGGAATCTCTCCAAATCCTTCAGATTCCCAGCTCCATGTTGGTGCTTCTTCTCTTCAGTTCACTCCACTCATTTTCTTTAGGGTTCAGGTCAGGGGACTGGGATGGCCATGGCAGAAGCTTCATTTTGTGCTCAGTGACACATTTTTGTGTTGGTTTTGATGTTTGTTTTGGATCATTGTCCCAATGGAAGATCCAATAAGATTTCTAGCAGAAGCAGTCAGGTTTTGATTTTTATCTGTTAGCATTTAATAGAATCAATGATGCCATGTATCTGAACAAGATCTCCAGGACCTCCAGCAGAAAAATAGGCCCACAACATTTAAGATCCAGCAGTATATTTAACTGTGGGCATGGGGTACTTTTTATCCATGTGTGCACCAAACCCATCTGGTGGGTTTGCTGCCAAAAAGCTCTTTTTTTTTTTTTTTAGTTTCATTTGACCATAGGACCAGGTCCCTTTTGAAGTTCCAGTCTTGTCTGACAACTGAATATGCTGGAGACTGTTTCTGGATGAGAGCAGAGGATTTTTCTTGAAACCCTCCCGAACAACTTGTAGGGATGTAGGTACTGTTTGAAAAAATGTTTTTAGGCTTTCTGAGACTCAAGACTCAACTAATCTCTGCAATTCTCCAGCTGAGATCCTTGGAGAGTCTTTGGCTACTCAAACTCTCCTCCTCACCATGCATTAGGACAATTTAGACACACGTCCTCTTCCAGGCAGATTTGTAACATTTTTAGTTGATTGGAACTTCTTAAGTATTGCCCTGATGGTGGAAATGGGGATTTTCAATGCTTTAGCTATTTTCTTACAAGCATTTTCTATTTTGTGAAGCTCAACAGTCTTTTTCTGCACATCAGAACTATATTCTTTGGTTTTACTCATTGTGATGAATGATTAAGGGAATTTGGCCTTTGTGTTTACACATATCTGTACTCCTGTGAAACAGGAAGTCATGGCTGGACAATGTCATGCTCCTAGTCACCCTGATGTGCTAAAAAAATGTAAATATGAATGGGAATATACCTCAGAGATATTTTACTCATAAGAATTTCTAGGGGTGCCAGTAATTGTGAGAAAAACATATTGGAGAAAAACATTTATTTCATGATGTGAGTTTCCCCCCATTTTCAATTGTTTTACTTCGATGAAAGGTTAGAATTTTGTGAATTTTTTGAATGAAAGAGCAAAAGGATAAACAATGCAGATTTATTTTCACAGCCGCCTTTGCTCATATTTACTAAGGGTGACAATAATTGTGGAGGGCACTGTAAATAAATGCATCAATGTATAAACAAATGCATAAATAAGTGCAAAAATAAATAAATTAGCAAACACATAAATAAATAAATAAATATATATAAATCTACAAATGATTGATTGATTGATTGATTGATTGATTGATTTGTCCTTTTGGCCTAAAATGATAAGGGACATGAGTAAATGCATGTTCACATTTAGTCTAGAACTACAATAACCATCATGTTCACAGAGCACACACAACACCACTGCACATTTTTCTCAACAGGAGAGCTGTCAGTCAGTAAATGTGAGAAAGTAACTTAGATATTTTGTTGTAAATTGAAAAAAAGTAATGCGTTACTTTACTAGTTACTTAAAAAAGTAATCTGATTATGTAACTTTATTAAAGTTATTTAGATGCATTACTCCCAACACTGATAATAATAATAAAAACAAAATGATTTAAAATCCTTATATTACAATTGTTAATCACAAAAGAGTTGAGTTAGTTGAAAAAGAGTTATTTGAATAGCCTGTTTTAATTGAATAAACGTTCAATTTGCGATCAATTGTACTGAAGAGTATGCATCAAGAGTACTTTTACTGCAATATTTAATTCTTTTAACCACTTTGAGTTACTACCACAAGTGTAAAATATTCATCTTAATTCTCTTTATTATTTATTACTCATTACTGGTTTTTACTGTGGTGGAGATCTCATTGTACTTGCAGAAAGGTTGTGGATGTTGAAATGATCTAAACTCACCGGCTGGGCATCGCAGCCATCAATGGTGACACTAAGCGCTCCAATAAAGTGCAACCTTGATTCACTGATGCCCAGGAAGCGTTAAAGTTTTCTCAGGTTAAATCTGGCTCGTAAACATCGGTGACAAGCTTTACGCTGAAGTGATGCTCTCATGAGGTCAATGGCATCTTTTTATTGCTTTGTTAAGTTTAATGTTTGCATTGTAAAGCTGGAAATATCTAATAAAATCTGGGACTAGACCCAGTAATGCCCTTCTCAACCTTGTATGTGGCATGGAAACCAACAGCCTACTACACTGCTTAGTATTGTCTAGAATTGGTTTTCTATGAATAAGCGAATTTGCCTGCAGGAAACATCCATTAAAATGCACACTATAATGTTATATGGAGACTGTAACCCATATTTCCTTGATGTTCTTATATATTCAACTTTCCCTGTGAGTGAAATGTAAACTGAAATACTACCTTGGAAAAGGCAAGGGTTGTAAAACTACAAAGTATTTCCACACTTGTTTGAATATGTCTATTTGACGTTGGACAACAATAAGAATATAGAATGGTTTCAAATGACATTTACAGCTGATGGTATTGAGAATATAACTTTTTACCATTTTCAGTAGCCATTTTTTTCTGGAGTCACTAGGATTTAGGTACAATTTGAGTATTTAGCTTGATATATCACAGTTGTGACAGAATATAACAAACAAACAAACCAAACCAAAACAAAATAAAATACAACAAAAAATAAAAATGGAGAAGTGACCTTCGGGATGAAGAGTGAATTAATATTTATATTTAGCTGATCTTTTTTTAATATGACACTAAAGTATTGAATTATGCCCTAATGTCATTGTTTTTGAGACATTTTAGTGATCGTTCCTTTCAAAATGGAAATGTTGGCGACGTTTGTTTCTCATGGCATTTTTAGGATTGCTAGTCGGTTTAGTAGTGCACATCTTTTTGTATGGCTCTCTCTGTCTGTCTGGATTTAGCGTCATCTTGTGAAGAGCCAGTGTCTTTGACTCGGATATAAAGCAGGTCATTGGGCAGGCAACAACATGGTTACTTCTGCAGAAGGGTTTCTCTTCAAATGCTGGGGGTAGAAAATGTCATGACGGGAATGGATGACTCTCAGAGCTGCCATCTTTGCTTTAGGAGCAGTGGACCAAGAGGAGACACAGAGG